>CM040243.1:279744478-280113892 GCA_022545495.1 Chrysanthemum lavandulifolium | reverse complement strand
AGTCAGAGGTATGGATGGTAACAACCAGATATTACCTATCGCTATGGTATATGCCAAGGTGAGGACGGCCCGGATGGACATGGTTCCTTGAACAGTTGAAGTTTTGCATCGGTGAAAAGGTTTGACAATCATATCCGATCGACACCTGTGGATCATTCAGTCATTAAAAGGTTTTCCCAAAAGCTTTTCATGGTTATTGTTGTCGCCATTTAATGATGAACGCCGCATAAATTCTCAAAGATTCAAACCTATATATTGGAAGATGTGCAAGGCGACACGATCCCCGAGTTCGATGGCTTACTTGGCCATGATAGAGGTTGCTAGACCTAATGCATATAACAAACTTAAAGATGCACAATATTCAAAATGGTCTCGGCTCATTGTGTTGCTAATCGTTATAATTACCTAACATCTAATAGTGCGTAGTCGGTTAATTCATTAACCCGAAAGCTCGTAAACTCAGCCATACAATGCTCATGGAATTTTTAGAGATCTACTACGAGGTGGTATTACGAAAGGAGGGAGACGGAGGTATTTTTTTACTATCGCTTCAAAATGTGGTATTATCCAAATGTTTTTATATGAAACACTTAATCAGATAGTATTTATTTTTAATTATGTAGATGCCGGTGAAAATGAGCTTTACAGAGCCGCTTGCTCAGACTAGTCAATTCTTAGAATTGGTGAATTGAGAACCAAATATGGAGTCAGTGCCTTTACCACATTCCATATTCATGTGGCTAGCCAATTCTTGGATTCCAAACAGAATAGACCATGGTGAATTGATGACCATACAACCCTCAAGAGCTAAGCATGGGTGGTTGCAAACCCTATGGTTTTGAGCAAACCATTACAAATTATCAACAGATTTGATGTGTCTTTACCAAAGTCAGCACCTTTGGACTAGCCAACTCTTTGATATACGTAAGGTACATCGGGTGAGTTAAAGACCATGAGACAAAATTCTACTTAAAAGTAGTTTTTTTTTTTTTTTTTTTTTTTTTTTTTTTTTAACTAAGAACAAACGAAATGTTTAGTATACGTAAAAGCTTAATAATCATTGAGAAGAAAATTAAAGACCTAATTTTTATTAAATAAACGCTATCACTATTTTTAAAATGATGTTTTTGTGAGATTTCTTTTTAGGAAAGCGTTTACTAAAAACTTTAGACAAAATTAGACAAATAACATAAACAAAGCAAACTAAAGTGAACAAAATAGGATAGTGCAGAGAGTACCAAGTGATCTGATATGGATGACGAAGAGGCCTATTGCAGTTGTTGAAGTTGAGTTTTGATCAATCCTACCAGAGCTAAGGCAGAGTGCCTTTCATTTCCCACTGGATCTGGAGGAATTTCAGCTCGCTCAAGATCTTTCCATGAGTCTTTGAGGCGAGGGTACTTTCTTTCGACAAAGATGCACACAAGTGATTCCACCCTTAGTTTCAAGGACATGAACCCGAGGGAGAGGATAGAATCTCCAAGATATAAGCTTCCACCGATGTGAGTTTTCCCAAATGGAAGATGCTTTGTCATGTTGGGAATGTGGGAGTTCAATAGAACTTGAAGATCTCCTGTAAAACATCCCGAACCTTGTGGTTCCTTGTTGCGATAATGGGTGGTAACTTGAGTAAACAGAGAAATTATGTCCGCCTCGCCTATCAAGTGTAGAATTTCCTTTAGAAAGGTGAATTCCATTAAAGTGGAGTCCTTCGATGAAGAACATTCATCTCATCATCCTTTAATTTCCACTCTATCACCCCATCCGAGTTTCCATCAGAAAATCGCCAGCAGATTCTTCTATAATGAAGACTGAGTCATCAGCTTCAAGATCCAAAGGAGATATTTTAGCCATTCTCTTCGTCCTCCTCCCAGTCGATAGATGTCCCTTGAGGGAGCATTTTCATCTTCTCGCATTGATAGTAGGACTTTATCAAGAGATGGAGACTTGGTTGAAGCACGGCGCTTTCATCCCGGGATATCCTTATAGCCTTTTCTGCTTTGGTTTCGCAAGATCGGCTTCCTTAGCTTTAGAATCTTCCAGGTGCCATCGTGAATGACCGAGGAGAGGTAGCCGATGCTTGAGTGCATCGGGAGGATTGGAGGATGGTTCACAGATTGACCCTTGGCAGAGAGGAGGCAACTTTAGAAGTTGCTTCACAGAATGACCGGAGAGGATTCCTTGGTTGGAGCATCATCGCCTTGAGTCTTTGCTTCGAGCAGCCTTCATCTCAAGTCCTCTTTAAGTTGAGAGATTTTGCTAAAGATAATGATCTTTCCTCCATGATTTGGTTATATTTGCGATACAGACATGATCGTGAAAAGCCTTGACTTGCTTCATTGTTAGGCCGAGTTGGACATCGAGTATTGGTTTTCACCACCCTTCTCATTTCATCTTTAGTGGGAGGTTTGTTTTGGCCTTCGAGCTTGATGGCCCTCTTTTGTGCAATTGCTTCTTGCCTCCTTTGTCTTCCCCGAGCCATCATTCGCCCACATAATTGTCACCGAGGAAATCTTCACCTAGTACACTTTGAGCTGAGAAGGTTTTGAAATGACTTGTCAAGTGAGAATATCCCAATGTTCAAGCAGCATCTTAACCCTTAGTTCATCTAGTTCTTTTCTTTCAAAGATATCTTCAGTAGAATCAAATTGTATGCTTCAGTATTTGTTATCAGAAGAAACAAGCAACACTTTCTCAGCTATCTGACCATGTACTAATGAGCCACTCTTGATGAATATGATCTTGATCATGGGATGTATAAACTGCAATCCAGATAAGGAATAGACAAAATGCAGTACAGACAACTGCAAAACAAACACTAAACAAACACTACAACAAGAACAAACACACTAGAGAAAAATTAGAAGTTAGTGTTAGAGTACAAACTAATATATAGAAACAAACCAAAAAATCTGCAGAGTAGATATAAAACAAAAATCTGCAGAGTTTGCACAAATCCTCCCCTGAGGCATATGCCTCCCGAGGCCTATGCCTCCCTTAAACTATGCAACAAAGCATTCCAATATTGACCACGAGGTGTTGAAACCTTGGTCCATCAAAAGGCTTTGTTAATAGGTCCGCCACATTATTATCGATGGATTTTAGCCACTTTTATCAAATGTTTTCATAAGCATCTCTTATAAAGTGGTGCCCGATTTCAATGTGTTTCGCTCGATCGTGAAAAACTGGATTTTGACTATGCAGATGGTACTTTGATTATCTATATGAATTGTAGTATTCATAAAGTTGTAACCATGGTCCAAAGAATTGGTTCGAATCCAAAGGACTTGTCCACGCTAGCTTGCAAGAGAAGAACGCATCGCTTCAAGAGTTGAGGTGGCCACAATGGTTTGTTTCTTGCATTGCCAAGAAATCAACCTTTGCCTAGAAATTGGCGTACCTCCAACAGGATCTTCTATCCGATTTGCACCAAAGATAATCACCGCCACTATATGCTTCTAACTTGAAAGGAGATTCTTTTGGGTACCAAAGGCCTAAAAGAGGTTGGCCTTTGAGGTACTTAAAGATCTTCTTTACAAAGATTGAGATGTGAAGCAAGTGGAGTGACTTGATGTCGAGAACATACACTCACAAAGAACGAATATCGTGCCTTGAAGTCGTCAGATACATTAATGAACCAATCATGGACTGCATGGATGCACATTCACGTGTAGATCCGTTCATTATTTGCTTTAGTCTTTGAGCTTCATAAGGTGTGGTGGCAGCCCTAACACCTTCCATACCAAACTTCTTCGAATGTCCTCACATATTTATCTTGACCGATAAAGATGCCATCTTGTTTCTCACGAACTTGAGACCCAAAAGAAAGTAAGTTCTCCCATAGCACTCATTTGAAATTCACCCTTCATAAGTTCCTCGAATTCCCCGCACCAAGCTTCATTTGTGGAACCAAAGATAATGTCGCCCACATACACTTGTACCGTAATGATGTCGGAGTAATTCTTCTCGAGGAATGAGTTTTATCAATAGCTCCTCTTCTATAGCCATGCTTCAACAGAATGATGAAAGCCGAGCATACCAAGCTCTTGAGCCCGATGTAAGCCATAGAGAGCTTTAACAACCTTGTAAACATGATTTGGGTGATCCGGGTCTTCAAACCTTTGGTTGAGAGACATAAACCTCTTCTTCAATCTCACCATACGTAAAAGCACCTTTGACATCCATTTGATACACCATGAAGCCCATATAAGAAGCATAAGCCAAGAAATGCGAATTGCTTCAACTCGCAACAGGGCAAACACTTCATCATAATCAATTCCTTCCTCCCGTCTCAAGCCTTGTGCTACTAACCTTGCTTTGTTTTTAATCACAACACCCCAAGAATCTCTTATTCTTCGTAACCCACTTTGTCCCAATGGCATATTTGTTATCGTCGTGAGTGGAACCAAGATCCAAACCCGATTGTGAAATTGTTGCATCTCTTCTTGCATTGCTTCTAGCCAACTTGAATCATTAAGAGCTTGAGATACACCGTTGGTTCCACTTGAGAGAAAACAAGCAAATGTACAACGTTTGAAGTCCGTGTGATTGTCTCTTTGTTGGTTGGAGACATAGGAGAGAAGGCAATTTGTCCAAATTGAGGACTTGTGATAGCCCTTCGAGTTCGACAGTGCCAAAGATCACCTATGATGTTGGATCGAGGATGAGCAATATTGATCCTCCGAGTAGCGGTGGGGTTGACTTCAATGGATGAATCAAGATTAGTGATGGTTGGTTCAAATTCAAGATCATAAGAGGGTGAGGTGAAGATGCCACTTGGGTTGATGATTTCCAAGATCCGGTTTTGGAAAGCGTGTATAGGGTTCACCAAAGTCTAAAGATACTTGAGAAGGAACAAAGATAGCCTTCAAAGCAGTTTGGGGATGGAGGGTGCGACAGAGTCAACTTCAGCAGACACGTTGTTTCTCGACTCTTCATTAGCTACCCCTTCTTTCGCCTGCGCTGCTGCGTGCAAAGAAATTCTTGAGTCCAAGCCTAGCAAGGTCCTCAAGATAATGAGAGTCATCTTCATCGCTCAAATCAGCAGATCCTTGGAGGTGGTACCGCAACATTGTTAGGAGAAAGAAGGCACAAGTATGGGTTGCTCATCATCTTCAAACTCATTTTCGTAGTCATCATCTAATGGACCCGCATTGTCAGCGGGAGAAGCTTGAGAACCTCGCATTTTGATTCGCCAAGTGTCTAGTGTAACCCAAAGAGTCGGCTATAGTCAAGGTCAAAAGACCACGCATGACCCCGTCCTTGAACATTATGCTTGTCTTCCAAAAATCTCGTGTTCAACGCCTCTCTATCTTCTTGGCTTGCAAATTATACACCCAGTAGGCCCTACTATGAGTCAATAACCCACAATATAACCATCATCGCCTTCTCATCAAACTTTCCCAAAGGATCACTTGTGTTCGAATTGTCACTTGACAACCAAAAGGTTTTAGGTAGTGAATGACGGGAACCTTTCCAAAGAGAAGTTCATATGGGTTTTGAGTTGTGGTCCGTAATGGACACTGCTTAGCACATAGCAGCAAAGCTCAACAAATTTCATCCGTAACATAGTGGCGCTTTAGTCTCGCAAGCATGGATCTAGCACTCTATTAAGGTCCTATTCTTTCTTTCACCACCCCATTTTGTTGTGGGGTTCTTGGATTACTATAGTCCCTTTTATGCCTTTTGACCCACGAGTTCTATAAGAATAGCATTTTTGAACTCGTCCCATTATCACACCGAATACCCTTAACCTTTTGTTCAACTGATTTTCAACAAGAGTGATGAATTCAACAAGACTTGAGATGTTTCATCTTTGGTTCCGAGAAAGAAAACCCAACAAAATCTGCTATAGCCATCGGTGATTACCAAATGTAAGAACTTATGATCAATGCTTCGACTTGAGTTGGACCAAACAGATCCATGTGAAGCAAATCAAGAGGTTCAAGAATGATGCTCGTAGCATTGATAGCTTTGTAAGAAGCTCTGTTGTTTTCCTTTGTTGCAAGCGACACAATTGTGATCATTTGTGAATACTTTGGTGGGTAGTCCTTCAACAAGACCCATTTTAGAGAGTTTGTTAATGGTCTTGAAATTCACATGCGCCATTCTTCTATGCCATTTAGTGGACTCATCAAGAGATGCTTTAGCCACCAAGCAAGTGAGGTCACCACCGTTGAACTTCATTAAGGTTGAATGTGTATAAATTGTGAGTACGAGGAACCTTCAAGAGAATTGAAGTTTCTTCCGGGAGTTTGAAGTCTTTAGACAAAGACAAGACATTCATTCTCAAGAAGAGAACTTTGTTCTTAGTGTCACAGATTTGTGAAACAGAGAACAAGTTGAAATGTTGAAGTTCCTTAACAAAATACACATTTTCAAAATCTAGATGAGGTGTTTTATGGTGCCTTTCCCCGTGATACTCCCATCACTTCCTCCAAACGTTACATTGCCTCCTCCTTCTATAGGGACAAAATTGTGCATCATATCCCCTGCTCCCGCACATGCTTCGGAACAACCACTATCAACAATACCAATATTCTTACGCTTAAGGGATGATCCTACAAACAACAAAAAAATATATACAAACAAGCTAGTATTCAGAGGAGGCTCAAGTCATTATCGACTTGAACTCGCCTTGTGGATCACGGTGTTTAGGGCATGAAGTTTTAGAGGATCCACCATTGTTCTTGGTCCTCCATTGATAATTTGGTCCCTTGTTAGTCCAAGAACAACTCACGAGGGCTTCACGAAGTGTTCCCATATCCCATCCCAAAGATTCATAGAGTCAACATATGTCGGCCAATAATCATGTTTAAAGTATGAGCTAGTGGGTTGAACATATGGTCTGTTAACCGAACCTCTCCAATGAGAGTCAATTTTGCCGCTGAGGGACATAAGGTGGAATATTAGCAACATTTGTCCGCTTAGGTCTGTGTTTCAAGAGTAGCACATACACCCAATCTTTGTTCATAAAAATCACAATCCTTAATCAAATGAAATTTATCACACATACAAAACATGTCTTCTTCTTAGAAGTTTTATTCAAAAGAAGATGTTGGATTACATGCGTAAGTACTTAAAATGATACATTCAAGGAATTGTTTTTAATGATCGATTATTCAAACATTTAAAAGATAAGTCTTCGTGAGAAACTGCCTTGAAGTTGATTCTCAGCAGCTTTTCCTAGAGGCCTCACAAGTAGGTCAGTGCGATTGGGTGTTGGTTCAGCTTGGGAAGGTCGACTTTTATTTGAATCACGCTTTCATAGGAAGTAGACCTTGATCCGATGAATTGTCACCGCGAGCAAGAGACAAAATCATTAGATGAGGCATCGTGGTCCGCAAGTCTTTGACTTTTACCATATAGGTGATGTGATCCATCAAAGTAAACAGTGATGGATAGGTCTATGGGCATAAATTCACCTCTAATAGGTCCAGAACAAAGATGCATTTCACCTTCTTTTACAAAGTTAGCTAACCCTACAAAAGTGGATTTACGACCATCATATTTAGCTTCTACTCCTACATACTTTTGAAAGCCAAGACCTAAGCCGTGAGGTTACCGTTGACTTTTATAGATCCGACTAGCCGATTATCACCGATATTAACCATTCCTTATGCATAGCTATTTCCTTAGCTAGTTTTTCTTTAAGCTCTAGGTTTTCGCATACGCCTTCATCCTTAGCTTTCTCGCACATTTTAAAGTAATTATTTGCAACTTCTAGATCAAACTCAGAAACCTTTATCTTTTCTTCATAAGCAATTTGATTCTTCCGAAACCATACTTTTGTCTTTCACCGCTTTTAATGCTAGTTTATGAGCTTCATTATCAATATAACATGCATCAAACTTAGGTTTCATAGCATCAAATTCTTCCTTAAGTTCATTGTATCTAAGACTACAACCAAATATACAATTGTGTACCGAGATAGTCCCATTAAGGCAAACCGATCATGCTTTTCATCCGAAGTGCACCTTGCAAGCGCCCAATCTTGTCAAGATCATGAGCTTCCTCATTAACAGTGTTCATGTGCACCATTGACCTGCTCATCCATGGTGAGGAGAGTCAGTCAAGCTCCAACTTCCTCTTCACCGATAGGAAAGATATTTTGCTCCATCTCCATTCTTTCTCGCCCTTGCATTCTCTGAGAAATGCCCCATCCGATGACAAGAGTAGCACCTAACTTTCCCCTATCAAAGCGAAATGGTTCCTTTCCTTTGAAAACAAACTTCCTTCCACCTTCTCTTCAAACCTTTTGATGTCCATCGACAAAGAACGCCACCGCATTTTCACTTCATTTCTCCATTTCAAGAGGGTCCACCGATCAAAGTCTTCATATGCAAGATACCGAGTATCATAGTCAAGAACAAACGAATGAAGAACATCCTCCATCACACTACTAGATCTAGCTTGAGAACTTGGTAGAGTGGGACGAGGGTTATGTGGTGAAGGGGAGTTGAAGATGATGATGGAAAGTAGTTGGAACTAGGAGATGATGGAAAATAGTTGAGCTAGGAGCTTGTACCATCATGTTGGAATGAGATGTCCCAACAAAAGTCGCATGGTTAAGAAGATGTACGGTAGGAGTCCCGACATCCGGTTCAAGGGTTCTCGAGTCTGCTGTATAGCTCATCAAAGGTGAGCATGTCCAACCCTCCTTTAGCCTTGAGTGCAATACTAACATGCAACCATGATGGTGGCAAGGACCTCAAGAACTTTGAGTTGCAATCTTCATTGTCCGGTTTAGCATTCAAATGATTCACCGACTCAAGATCCTATGGAACCCGTCAGATCCTCTGTGGATACCTTCTTCTTCGATATGTTGAAGTCCCAAACTGTTGTCTTAGCATGGACTTCCTCATTCTCTTTGATTCTTCATTTCCACCAAACCTTGCTTTGAGAGCCATCCAAATATCTTTAGCATCATCCATATGATGAAAATCACATAGATGATCTTCGTGTATGGCTCAAGCGTAATGGTCTTCACTTTATGCTCTCTCGCATGGCCAAGACTTCTTCAAGCAGCTTTTGGTGGAGCCATGATAAACTTCCCATCTCCTCGTGAATCATCTTCTTTAGACTATTTCCTTTCTTTACTACCTCCCATGATTCCAATCAATATTGGAACCAGCTTTTCCATCTTCATAGTCCAAAGTTCATATTCTTCCTCTTTAAATAACGGAATTTACCATTGTTGTTTGTAGACCGAGTTGTTGCATGGAAGTGGTGTTGGTGTTGGTGTTGTTTGTGTTGGTGACTTCATTTTCAGATCTCGATCCGTGCATGGTGAATGAATGTTTGATGTATGGGGGTGAGAATGGTTCTTAGTATCGTAGAGACTTTCCCGAGGCTCGATACCACTTGTTAGAAACAAAGACCTTGATAGATCTTAAGCACTCTGAGATCGTTAGTGTTGCCGATGTAATCACAAGCAAACTAATAGAAGATCTCTACAACTTGATATTGTAGCGGAAAATAAATACAAGTTACAATAACTAAGAACACTTTTGATCCTCTATGGATCTTTGATTATAGAAACCTATGTTTTGATGAATACAAGACTTGAGAAACTTAAGAAAAAACTTATCTATTACAGACTATCATGGTTTCTTATATAGGCAAGAAACCCTAATGAGCGCTGACAATTTACGCCCTAATACTAAACTAGACTAAGCATGCAACTAGACAAGCATGCAACTAATCATATTGTTTTGTTAATCATCGTGTTTATTCCGAGTAAGCTCTACATAATACTGGCGCCAACCTATACATACTGGCACCGACTTTTACTCTAAACCGAGCTTATCTCTCCTACGTGGTTCCCACTTTCAAAGAACAACACTGCTCGCTTTATCACTTCTTCAAAGTATAACTTTGGCAAAGATCGCTTCTTCTTCTACAGTAATCTCTTCAATCAAGCTTCTACAGAATCAAGAGTTTGTGCTTCCGAGAATCAAGAGATTACCTTAATTCCCAACAGACTCATGGAAATTTAAGTTTTATGAAATGACGGAAGTAACGTTAAATTCAAATTCCCTTTATTTACGTAATAATCACTAGAACAAAAGTTGATTTGGCTACACCGAATATGTGACGATATACATATAGTCACACATGATTTTTCGACCGTGTGTGATTAAAGGTCGCTACGACCATAGGTACCCTATGGTCACGTGTTTGACTTTTTTAGTCTCTATTACAAAACAAGAACCAAAACCTTAACATGTGTGACTAATTAGGTACAAATTTTGTTGGATTAATCCGATAGTGACCATAAACACTATATAGTCGCACAAAGCATGTTTCTTTTGGGTATTTAGTCACATACAATTAAGCATAAAGTGGCCAAAAGTGTTAATAAGTGTGACCATATGGTGTTTAAGGTGAAGAAATATGTCTTTTGTGTGACTATTGATCATCCAATGGCCACTTGAATTTTATGTTTGTGTGGCATTTTGTAACATTTAGTCACACAAAGCATGTTTGTTTTGTGTATTTAGTCACATACAATTAATCATAAAGTGTTAATAAGTGTGACCATATGGTGTTAAAGTGAAGAAATGTGTATTTTTTGTGACTATTGATCATCCAATGGCCACATTAAATTTATGTTTGTGTGGCCATTTCTAACATTTAGTCACACAAAGAATGTTTGTTTTGGTTATTTAGTCACATACAATTAATCATAAAGTGGCTAAAAGTGTTAATAAGTGTGACCATATGGTGTTTAAAGTGAAGAAACATGTAGTTTGAGTGACTATTGATCATCCAATGGCCACATGAATTTTATGTTTGTGTGGCCTTTTCTAACATTTAGTTACACAAAACATGTTTGTTTTGGGTATTTAGTCACATACAATTAACCATAAAGTGGCTAAAAGTGTTAATAAGTGTGACCATATGGTGTTTTAAGTGAAGAAATGTGTGTTTTGTGTGACTATTGATCATCCAATGGCCACTTGAATTTTATGTTTGTGTGGCCTTTTCTAACATTTAGTCACACAAAGCATGTTTCTTTATGTGTTTAGTCACATACAATTAATCATAAATTGGCCAAAAGTGTTAATAAGTGTGACCATATGGTGTTTACAATGAAGAAATGTGTGTTTTGTGTGACTATTGATCATCCAATGGCCACTTGAATTTTATGTTTGTGTGGCCTTTTCTAACATTTAGTCACACAAAGCATGTTTCTTTTGGATATTTAGTCACATACAATTAAGCATAAAGTGGCCAAAAGTGTTAATAAGTGTGACCATATGGTGTTTAAGGTGAAGTAATATGTCTTTTGTGTGACTATTGATCATCCAATGGCCACATGAATTTTATATTTGTGTGGCCTTTTCTAACATTTAGTCATACAAAGCATGTTTGTTTTGTGTATTTAGTCATATACAATTAAGCATAAAGTGGCCAAAAGTGTTAATAAGTGTGACCATATGGTGTTTTAAGTGAAGAAATGTATGTTTTGTGTGACTATTGATCATCCAATGGCCACATGAATTTTATATTTGTGTGGCCTTTTCTAACATTTAGTCACATAAAGCATGTTTATTTTGGGTATTTAGTCACATACAATTAATCCGAAAGTGGCCAAAAGTGTTAATAAGTGTGACCATATGGTGTTTTAAGTGAAGAAATGTGTGTTTTGTGTGACTACTGCTCATCCAATGGCCACATTAATTTTATGTTTGTGTGGCCTTATCAAACATTTAGTCACACAAAGCATGTTTCTTTTGGGTATTTAAGTGTTAATAAGTGTGACCATATGGTGTGTAAAGTGAAGAAATGTGTGTTTTGTGTGACTAATGATCATCCAATGGCCACTTAAATTTTATGTTTGTGTGGCCTTTTCTAACATTTAGTCACACATCGAATTAAGCAAACTGTGACAAAAAAGTGTTAATAATTGTGACTATATGAATCTTTTAGTCACATATAAGAAATCAATATATATCAAAACAAATTCAAATATATATATATATATATAGATATACAATATATATTCAAATACAATAAAATTGGAATGTATATAAAATTTTAATGTCGTATATAATAAAATTCTCAATAATTTAACGACTTGACTCTTGATATTCTTATCTTCCTTTGTATGGCATCACTAGAGACGAGCGCTTCGTTTGTAATTTAGGTGCGCCTGTTCTCACCAATCGCTTTATGGTACTTGGTGGTGTTACACAGAGGAAACAAAAGCCGGGTGTATCAAACACCGAATTAAATATAAAGAATGATATATGTAGGTTTATAAAACACATGCATGTATGTACCTTTTCATCGAAAACCACTTGATCCTTTGGCCATGCATAAAACTACCTCATCGATCCTTAATCGTTTTGAAACCGTTACTTCCTACATCCCGTATGCATGCCGCATCCACTAAAGGTTTATCAATAGACACTCTGAGCAATCCTTTGGGAGTGGTTTGTTATGAAGCATTTGTTTTCCATCGCTTTGTACACTGCACCTCCATGATAACACTTGATTTCTTTAAGTGCCACACCGCACTTAATTACCTAAAAGATAATTTGTTGCATGTATATATGTATCGGTAATTAATTAAACTAAAGAACATATGAATCGCTTAAATACATACTTGTGGTAGTACTCATTAATGGAGACTCATGTTCTTGTGATTCGGAAAGTTGACGTGAAGAATCCTTTCGCTTTGATCTAGTCGGTTTCTTAGATGCGTGATTTAACAGCTTCAGATATATATAATACACGGTAAATAATACATGTATGTAGAATTCAAAATCCTGTGGATGATTTATTACTTACACTTATTTCCATTTCCTTTTCCAAAGTTGCAAGTCCATTAGACTTCTCAATGCTCGCAATTTTCTCACGTCCGAGAACACGTGTTCTGGCATCCTCATCAAGACTGCTATTTATAAGATTAATGTTCACCAAGACACCGAAATATAAATTGTTTAAGAAGACCGCAACAATATTTAAAAGGGTAAAAAAAGATGGAATGTTACTTTATTATGTCTTACTTCCGTTTGAGTCAATGGAGTTGAAGTTGATCCAATCGCCTCTTTGTGCGACCAATTGTTTCATCAAACTCAGACACGCCTCTTTTTCTTGACGTTGGCGCCTCATTATCAAGTTCACTTTGAAGTGACACCACTCTTTCATCGATGCTTGTCGATTCGAGGCGCATCAAAATACCCTTGTAGGTTACTCCACCTCCCACCCTCTCGCATATCCTCCCTTTTCCTTACCTAATACAAATGTCATGGCATCGCCATGATCAACCTTCAAGGTTCCTTGTTTGATCTTCTCCTCCGCCTCTTCCCGCACACATAATATGGGAAATAGGTTATTTAATTCTACCAAGATTAACTTATAAGTAACAATATTAACTTATAACTAACAATATTAACTTATAACTAACAGCTTTAACTAATACACTATCGAGATTAACTTATAACTAACAATAAACATAATAATAAAATTAGTCAAACTTACAATTTTTGTCCAACTGCTCGATATCATCATCGTGAAATTCTCTGTCTTTATTCACCCTTCCTTTCAACTACAAACAGCATCATCACGCGTGGTTCTTCATCTGTTCAATTTCTTTATTCTCGTTCTTATAAACATCAAATACATAAACTTGTAAGATAAATCAATATAAATGAAAGTATGATGCTATTAAATGCAAATGTTTAGTGTTTAATGTTACCATTTTATCTATCACACGGGCGTATCCACCTCATCCCATTGTATGCTAATAAACAGACTTGGAACGCGCCACTTTAGATGCAGCTCATTTCACCTTGCAATAAAAAATTAAAAAGGTGTTTAGATGTAGTAATGTTGATAGTATACAACTAATATATATGGAAACATCAAATGTGACAGATATTTGAACTTGAATAAAAATGAATAATTAGCACCTTCTATTCCTCGGTGGCCGTGTAGTTTACAAAATTTACCCAATCTTTGGCTTTTATAATTGCACTATACATCACGGGACTTCATTAAGTTTTGAAAGGGTATTTTGGTTGGGCAATATGTAGTTTTCGGTCAATTTCCTTCTCGAAATTCCTTAGTAGTTGACCAAGACGATTCATTATCGCCTTTCATTGTCAAGTCAACATCAAAATATAGTCGCAAAGATTAACACAATGTTGTTAATTAGTTGCACATAATGTAAATGCAGAGATAAACTTATTAAAACCTTGTACCTCGACAACCAAACCAAGACTAGTTAAAAAAAGTATACGTGTACGTGATTTCATCCGCATTTTATCTCTTGCTTCGAATCAACCTTCCTCCGAGGATAGAATCTCGACACCTATATGCTCACGAACCAAATCACCCAAAAACTCGAAAACAATGCCTGTTTTTTCACGATAACCTATTCGATGCATCAAGGTTACACCGACCTTTATTCCGTCGGTTTTCCATAATCCCCGCAAAACTTAGCTAACCTAGTTATGCCCTCTTAACAACATTCTCATTTGAATGGTTGTTTTCAAGATCCTCACCCTCATCCGAATGCGCTCCGATTCATATCCAAATGGGTTATCGTTTTCACGATCGTAATAAACCAAATCATTCGAAAATTGATTTGAGTTACCATGATTCGTCGAAGTAATGTGTTAAAGAAAATTAGTAAAGTTAATTGGTAAATAATGGTGTAAAAATTGAAGTTCTAGTTGTTTTGCTTGAATCTCGATTTATTGGAGTAAAATTAGGGCTCATTATGGGCGATTTTTCAATTAAGGAAACCATAATTTCCTAAGTAATTTTAAAAATTTTGGTGAAATTTGGCTCCAAATTTGATAATTTTAAATGTGACTCAAATTGATAATATAGAATTTAAATATTTCATTTTTTTGCATTTTGAAACCAACACACCCATGATGAAATGGTTCTTTCCCACATCCCAAACACCCATATAACTTCAAACCAAATGTATCAAAGACACATATAACTCAGTAGCTACACTAAAATCTCACCACATGGCGCATACAAATGAAGAAACAAAAGCAAAAATGGAATTAAAGCGACTAATTAAGCAACTATAACTAATAAGCGGTCCCGGATAAACAAGTAAGCACAAAATAATCAATCCAACCAAGGATCACGACACAACAAACGACCACGAGACATTACTTTAAGCCTATAAATAAGCTATTTATAAGCACTTAAATAAGTTCTAACATCCTCCAACAATAAAAAATCAGAAATCATGTAAATGCAATTAACTTAAACAAAAACAACAACAAAAACACCCTAAATCTAGTGGTTCAATCCAAAATAATTGTCATGCACAAACGGTCCACTTCTAAACTTCATAATCAGTCATTAAAAATTGACAACAACCTAAAAAATGAACAACCTAAGCAAAGCGCTTATGAACCGCATATCCATGGCTCAACATTGAACACGACACATAGGATGCACCACTGTGATTGGATCAACCTCAAACCTACAATAATACATTCTACCAGATATGAACTTAAACACCACAACCAATTCCTAAATGCAAAACAACATTAAAAAAAGATGAAACAAACAAGCGAGCGCATCCCATTTCATTCCATTGGATCAACATACATATTTTAGAGTGTCATATGGTTAAACCATCAAAATATCTGTAGGATATTGGATTTCACAAACACACTAAACCATGATCAAAGTAGGCGTATAAGTATGTTAGAGAGAGAAAGTTCTAGTGAGAGAAAGGAAGAGAGTTGGGAATTATAGTGAGAGAAAGAAAATATTATTATGAGCTCCAACTCTCTACCTTGGGAGGTAGAGAGTATTTATAGTCTTACATAAAACGCCACACAACGGGTCATGGATCGTGCATACATGGGAAAAGACCCGTCCGTCCTCCACGGTGTTACTAAACTAAATACTACTTAACTTAAAATAACTACGACTACGAGCTTTCTAACGATTACATATACTTGAGGTGACCGACTCTTTAATACACGGAATTTCTAATTCCTAACAATCTCCCTAAGGAGGTCACCTCAATCATGTACTAAAATTACATTGAATACAAACAGATATTACAAAAATTGTTCTTGCATTCTTGATGTACTACTTTGCTCAAGCTCGTAGTCATTGATTCTTCTCATTGCATGTTTGGTTAATCGAAATGGAGGTCTTTACCGATCCACGTGATAATAATTTTGAGCCACTTTTGAGACCATCACCTAACAAAAATCTCGAGACATCCATTGTGGTGTTGGTATTATGTGATGTTGTGACTTCGGACCGACATGCTCACATTCGGATCATGATATCTTCTCATCGAGTAACGAAGCTTTCGATTATTCATGATATTGGCGCAGCGTAGCGTAAACATGGAGTGAAAATATCGAGTCATTGATGCACTTATCATGATTTCTTGAGAGATGAATGTATTGTGTGAGCATGCGGCTATGGATTGACCACTTCATTCGATCACCGCAAACGTCGGGCGCACTGCATACAACAATTAGCAATAAAGCGTACAAAAGTGTCTTTGACCACTTTAGTTGAATTGAGGTACACGCCCACGGTTCCCGTTGATCGATACATGTACCGCCTGTGATCGGTATAATTTGAAGAATTTCCTTGACAGGTTTCGCAATGCTCTAGTTGTTCTCAAACCAAACGTCTCAAAGAAGACAACACGGAGTGAGTGAACCAAATAATTTAAGTCCACCGATTGATGAAAAGATATTTAAAAAACAATCGTCGTATTGCTCAATAGAAATTGTTTTTGCAATACAACGAAGGTTTTATTGAAAATCAATTATCAATCATAAAACACCTTTGATTTGAAAAATTAGTACACGGTCGATGTGCTAAAGAAAAGAGTTATTAATCACAAAGACCGGTTTTCAAAGGTATCCGTCAATCCATAACTGAACCAGATTGATTCAAGAGATTGGATCGCCCATTGTTTCTGCTCGGTTGTCACATGGTTGATCTATATAATAGATCTCACATGCCACCTACCGGGAGCTTGTTTGATGTTGGCTCGGAAGGTTTTCCATCTTCATTATGAATATGTTTACATCATCACTCGGATGTTCGGCAATACCACAAGGATAATGCGTGGGACTCAAGATATAATCTCTCTTTCCACATTGTGTGAAACAGAGAGTCTTCATTGAAAGTGTCCTAATGAGATTTATTGATGATCTCGTGGCTCTAGACTCAATTTGGTGCATATTTGGATCCCGTGCGGAGACTAGGGAGAGGTCTCCTTTTCAATATCAACGATCTCTAAGAGAAAGTCGATAGATAATGTTGGTTCCCGTGAGAATGAAACAAGTCCTTTTATGAGGAACTTGAGTGGTTTGGAAAGTTGAAGTGCGGTGCGTCACTTTGGGTCCATGACGTCTTGTCTTCAATACCGATGTTACCATCGGTATCATATGAATTGAACCGGTTTATGCCTAAGGTTGAATATATGGAGGGCTATTTGTTTTCACCCTTTTCTCATTCAATTCTTTTAATTCTTCAACCCTTTGATTGCTTACCGAGACTTCATAGCTAGAACCTTGTTGGGTTTATTTCAAGACTAGCTCGGTCTCATCCGCACTCTTCCCATATCTCATTTTTCTCCTTTTATCATCATACCTAAGAACTCTACACTAACTAGTGGATAGTCCTGGTAGATCCCTCCGATTCTGGCGGATCATGGGAACACATACCTAACCTTATCATCCTTATATCACCGTACATAAAGTAAAGTTGGTCGGTCAATTTGGTATTGTTCATCCGCCATTGGAACCAATTGAAAACCATTTGAAAATCAATCCGGATACTTGTGATATATTATCAAACATTTTGTACCGAATTGTTTTTGATATTTTTAGAACAAGTGCTCCCCCTCAACATGTGCATCAAATGTTTGAAATTGTTTTGCACACGGAGGTAAGAGGAAGTATTAACTTTTTGATTACCATTTTCTAAAGATATCAACATCACTTCCTAATCGAATCAAGTAGATAAAGCATTTAGGGAAGGATGAGGTTTTCATAAGTTTGCTCCCCTCAATATGTGCCTCGAGATTTGAAAAGAGTTTTGCACATACTAGAGGAACCTACACATTGAGATAAGTGATCACGTTTCAAATCATAGGTTTAAGATAGATGCTCCCCCTCAACATGTGCATGGAAAAACTTGAAATCGTTTGTCACATGTGAGAAGGATAGCATGTACATCCTTATAAAACCATTTACCGAATTATCAGTTTAAATCCAATTTAAATCACATATTCTCCCCCGATCACAATTATCAAATCATTTGATATTTGTGATCTCTTATTGATTTTGAAAGCTTTTAAGGGGAATTGTGATCTCTTATTGATTTAAATTGATTTTCAAAAATAGAGACCGAGTTATTTTTCAAAGCAGTTAGTTTTCAATTTGTTTTCGATAGATAAATATTTATAGAATCGAGCATGGAATTTGAAAACATGGTAAAGCATGGCTCGGTTCTTTCTTTGAAAAGCGGGTTACTGCCTGAAATGACAATAAACCATTGTCTCTCTTTATCCCAAAAATAATTTTTTGATTTTTTTTTTGATTTTTTTTTTAACATTCGAACAACATCTAAAGTCCCGTGTCATTCTTTGAATGACATCTCAAAGACCGTAGATATTATCGAATCGAGGAAAACATGACAAAAGGACAATATTTTTTTTTATTTTTTTTTTTTTGGAATTTTTCAAGATTTTTCAAATTTTTATGGATTTTGAAGGTTTTATATTTTTCTATTTGATTTTTGAAGGTTTTATAATTTTGTATTTTGTTTTTCGAATAGATATATACAAGAGATAGATGAAGATAGACCTTTACTCCTCGTCTTCCTCCTGAAGACGTTTGATTGTTTCTGGTTGAAGTCTTTTCAAGCCAAGGCGTGGAAGAATAAACTCAAAACGTTCTCTTGGAAGAGCTTTGGTGAAGATGTACGCTAACGATATTCGACCTCACAAAATAGAGCTCCACCACACCTTTTCCACTTGTTCCACGATGAAATGATGTCGAATGTCGATATGCTTTGCTCTTGAGTGTTGAACATTGTTGCATGAGAGAGCAATAGCACTTTTATTATCACGATCAGAGGGATTTTGTTGAATTCAAAGCCATAGTCGGATAATTGAGATCTCATCCATAAGATTTGAGCACAACAAGATGACATGGCTATGTATTCAACCTCTGTAGAGGAAATAGAAGTACTCATTTGCTTCTTTGAAGACCACTCACAAGCTTATCACCCAAAACCGAGCACCTCGGATGTACTTGACGAGTATCTTGACACCTGCATGATCGGCATCTCGTGATAGGTTGTTAGTGACATCTTGGTGTCCTTCGGTACCAAAGATCCATATTGATGGTTCCTTGGAGATACCGAAAGACCCGTTTAATCGCTTCAATGTGCTTTTTAGTAGGCTTAGCACGGTATCTAGCACACATGCAAACAATGAACAAGATGTCCGGTCTACTAGGCGTGAGGTACATCGAGGATCAATCATACTACGATATTTTGTTTGGTCAATCATGATCGCCGAGTGGTCCTCATCTAGTTTGGTTCGATCAATCATGGGATGTCAACAGGGTCACTTGAATTAAATCCAAATTTCTTTAAGATCTCGGTTGCATATTTAGATTGATTTATGAAAATGCCTCCGGACTTTGCGAAATTTGTAATCCCAAGAAAATGACGTTTGTCCCATCATTGACATTTGAAATTTTGAACTCATTTCATTTGAAAACGATCACATTCCATTGGGTGCATCGAGGCAAAAATAATATCATCAACATAAATTTGAACATGAATTAAATGTTTGCTGACTTCACGGTGAACAATGTTGGATCAATCTGCTCCTTTGCTAAATCCGGTTGATAGAAGAAACTTTGATGATGTATCATACCATGCCCTTGGAGCTTGCTTTAAACCGTAAAGGGCCTTCTTCAAATGATAAGCGTGAGTAGGATGCTCTTGATTTACAAATCCTTGGTCGGTGGCGTGAGCGACTTCTTTAAGGTCTCCGTTCGAAATGCCGTCTTCACATCCATCGATAGACTACCATGTTCTTACTAGCGGCATTAGCCGAAGATTACGATTGCCTCGATTCGAGCAATCGGAGCAAAAGATTCTTCAAAGTCAATACCCTCCTCTTGACGGTATCCTTTAGCAACTAATCGAGCCTTGTTCTTCAACACATCACCATGCTCATCAAGTTTCACTTTGAAGATCCATTTAAGAGCAATAATCATAGCACAGGCTGGAGCAGGTACTAACTCCCATACATCAACTCGATCAAACTCATGAATTTCATCTTGCATTGCATTGAACCAGCTATCTTCATTCATGGCGGTTTTAACATCTTTTGGTTCGATCTTAGATAGTATGGAGTTGAAGAAGCACCATAAGGAATCGATAGCAAGTTGTTTTCGTGTTGATACAGGACGAGAGGGATTTCCAATGATGTTGTCTAGTGGATGATCGTGAGTCCATTTTCTAAGGTGTTCATGTGGTAGTTGTTGAGGGGCGAGGTAGCGAGTTGATGTCTCTGAAGAAGATGGTTCGATGATGATTCGAGAGCAAATATGTTTTCAAATGGAGCATCTTCGGGGAGTAGCAAAGGGATTAACTTCATCATTGATGCGAAGCAGTTCCATGATGTACATTTGAAGAATGATGATTTGTTGATGAGGCGAAGGATCGCAGATGGCGCTTCTTGACTTAAAGATATTGAGGCGAGGATTGACTTCATTCACGGGAATATGAGCAGACCTCTGTTGTAGGGATCGACACCTCATTAGTACTTGGATCATAAAGTTCATCAAACATAGGATCAAACAATTTCTTTAAATCATCTTCGGATGGAGGTACATATGGAGTTTCATGAGAAGATTTTGGAACAAGGGATGAACCAATGGGACTATTTTGAAGTGCGGGTCTGAACTGGATTGTCTAGGAGCCATTTGACCGTCGACTCATCAAACGTAACGTGAATTGTTTCCATGATATTTCGGGTTCTTTTGTTGTAGATTCGGTATCCCTTTTTTGGTGCATACCCTACAAAACTCAATGTCTGCTTTAGCTCTAAGTTTGCCTAAGTGTTGACCCTCATTAGTTGGATAACACAATGCACCAAACACACGAAGGAAAGAGATTAGGTTTTCTGTTGTGGACAAGTTCATATGGAGTTTTTCCATGAGCAGTGTGAATCGAGGAACGATTTTGTGTGTAGCATGCGGTGGCAATAGCTTGACCCGGAGAAACATTGGAACCTTTGAGTAAATCAACATTGTTCTAGCGACTTCTACAAGAGTTCGATTTCGTCTTTCAACTACACCGTTCTATTGAGGAGTTCGTGGAACACTTCTTTGATGGTGATTCAATGCTTTCATAAAATTCACTAAGTTGTTTGTTAACAAACTCGGTTCCATTGTCTGTTTGAATAATTCGGCGGTTTTGTTAAGTCGAACTGCGCAATTGTTTGATGAGTTTGATGATGATATCGGAGTTTCATCCTTTGTCCTAAAGAACTTGACCCGGTGAATCTAGAGTAATCATCAACCACAACTAACACATATTTCTTCCCAAAGATATTCTCGCACTCTCATTGGTCCACATAGATCCATATGAAGGGTATGAAGAACTTCGTGATTGAGTTTGTAGGTTTGGGTTTATGGGTATACTTTTGCTTTTTCCCAATTGGCATCTTGAACAAAGATGATCCTTTTCATACTTTAGTCTAGGTAAACCTACAACTAAGTCCTTTCTCGGAGATCATTGATGGTGCGAAGTTCAAGTGATTTAGACGACGATGCCATAACCATGACTTTGTTTTCGAGGCCTTTGACAACAAGCAAATAGGAGAAGACTTCATCATATCATCGATAGAGATGGTGTAAAGATTTGAACCACGAGTTCCTCGTAACAATTCCTTACCATCAAGTTCTCTAACAAAACAAGTATGTTTTCGAAGGCTACTTCTAGATCGAAATCACGAATTGACCAACGAGAACAGTTATGACCAAGACCTTCCACATAGTATACTCTAGAGATGACACTATCACCCACAACACAATCACCATAACCCATGATTGCACGAAATGATCATTTCGAATCTAAGCGTCTCGATGAATTTGCTCACGAAGTTCATGAGCCGTGACCGTCATGATCATATGCTTGGAACGACTGAGTCCAGTACCACGTAATCGATTTGAGCGATCTGCAGGTTGAACACGAGACAAGAATGGATAAGCGGATAATTGGGATCCCCATGCAAGAATGGGTTCCATTTGGTTAGTAACACCGGTTGGAACACCCACATCGAAATAGAAGCATTCATATCGGAAAATAAGGCAATGGAATCATTGTGAATAGATGCGATACTAGTGTCAGTATTAGCCACATTCACAAAGTGCTCACTTCTTAAGGAATAGATCTACCAAGAGGGCATCCATTTTCTAGTTGTCATTGTACGATTAGTCTTACGACCAACAAATATCTAATAATAGCCTATCTTACTAAATGTTCTTCCCATGGTTTTCACTTGTTTTCTAACTTTCTTTCGTTTTGCCTTTTAGCCTTCTTAGCATGAATTTTAGCATTAACAATATTAACGGACAATTAACATCATTAGGAAAACATTAAAACCACATTCATGATTAGAAAGCAAATTCAAGCCGATATCAATACAAGGTTTGCAAATAGTATCGAATCGAATTAATTACGATGCCTATGGCTAATACTAGAATCAACACGATTCGTTTTATTCGGTTCAAACTTAAAGTTCCTAGATTGTTCTTCTACTCTTTTCGGTGCACATTCTTAGCTTGCGAGGTCCTATCATTCTTTGTATTGTCTTGAGACTTTGACCGCTCCTTTAATGTCACTGATTACTCCTGTAGAGGGAATGGGAACATTATTTGGTTTTACTACTCTTTGCATCACCTGTTTAGATGTGTTGGGATCTGAACTACATTCAAGCACACTAAGGTTCACTTTCTTAAAACAAGAAGTGCTAGGATTTGTACTCCTAGAAGCCACACTTGAGTTCTCTTTCTTAGCATTGATAGATCTGGAATCTGAACTACTTAAAGGCACACTAAGGTTCACATTCAGAACATTGGGCATCGAATGAATATCATACTTGGCATTAGGCATCGAACATGGAATCAAAGGATTAACTCTCTCACCTAAGGACTTTGGGCATATTGTGATCAAGCATTCTAGGATTTCTTGAGATCGTTTGGCATATAAGCATGCATGTCCAATTGCATTATCATGAGGTTTCTCTAACTTATCCTCTTCAACAATCTCACGCAGACATTCTAGGCAATCCGGATGAGAAGTATGTTTGAGCAACAAGTTTGTTGTTCACGAGATGAGGAGGACATATTTCACGACAAAGCATATTTAGTACAAGAGTGAACCTTTGATATACCATACTCCCCATTGGTCATTGGCATTTTCCCTTTTACGACTCTTGATTCTCAATTTCCTTTTGCAATGAAGCTATTTGTTCGTTATTTTTGTTACGAGTGACCTTTATTGATTCAAATAACTCATTGAAATGACGTTTAACCTTTTCATTTTATTCTAGAAAACTTTCATTTTCCTTTTGTAAAGCATTTACCATGTTTTGAAGATGAAACGTTTGAGAATTCTGAGAATCTAGAGGAGGAGGCATTTGGGAACCTGTCATATTGTTCGTTTGACCTTTTAATTGAGAGATTTGGGCTTTCAACTTTCTGATCGTGTTGCAATGAGCTTAAATCATTCATCACGTTTGTTAATTTGAAAAGCGCATCAAACTCGGAGCATCCGAGGATGTCTTGATATTTGAAGTTTTGACATTTTCTTTAAGATGTTGATATTTTAGTTGTAAGTTAAAATGCTCAACTTCTAGTTTAGAAAAATGTTTAACCAAATTGTCGTGATCATCCAGGTTCAATTTTCTCATTTAGTTCAAATTAGTTTTTCAAGCTCAATGACACGATCATGGGAGACTTTCGAGCAACAGACAGTTCATGGAATCGAAGCGATATGAGCAGTTAGTAGCGATGTAGAACACATCTTGAGCAATACATTGAAATCGGGGTTCTCATTTAGTGTATGCAAGTTCTTTCTCTCAATCTCATTATATTTTAGTGCTCGCTCATAGTCACTAACCTCAACTATCATTGCATCAAATTCCTTTTCCATTCCCTTAATATCGATATCTATCCCTTTTAAGGCTCTCAAAGTGATCTTTTATAAGTTTAAAGAAAGGCATGACCTCGGTTAAATAGCATTCTTTTGTTTGTTCAAAACCCTTTCACCTTGATTATCCCGATGGGTGTGATCCTTTTCTTACAAGTTTTCTCAAAATCAACAAATAGTTGAAAAATAACATATTGACCGATTAAGGTCTTGCTTTTAGTAGCGATAGTTCTAGGAACTAGATGCATTGGTGTATTAGGAGGATACACAATGCTTCAGGCATTTTCCAAAGGGAGGTTTGTTTCAACAATATTTTACGCTACGCTTATCTAAGTCCTTTTCCGAACACTTGTTGGGAGTCAATAATGTTTGAGGCTTAAACATGTTCAAGGAGATCCAATTCTCCTTTTTGTAATCATGGGGAGTGATAATTACTTTCTTCTCTTTGCATTTAGTATCATTTAGTTTCTTATTCATCTTCTCCCTAGTGATTTCATCTAATTTCTTATCTTCCTCTGTGCACTCAGAGCAACTAGGTTTTTGTCTAGGTTTAAGAATCTCATTGCCATCATAGATCACATTTTGAGCTGCTTTTGCTATCTTCCCATACTCAGGGTTGGGTTTATCTATAATGGGAACACTATGCTTATCGCTTAGAACTCTATGCTTAGTGATCATGTGGGCGATCTGAATGGTGTTCCTTGTATGTACAACTTGTTTTCAAGTTTGTTTTCAAAGTTTTCGATTAGAAAAATCTTTCAAGAGTTTTGATTCCTTTGCATTAAATTCTTGCTTAAGCATTTTCACATTTTCTTGAAGTTCTTGTTTTGTTTAGCGCTTTTAGAAAGATTTTCATGCAAGGAATTTAACTCTTGTTTTAATACTTCTTCTAAAATTACTTTTCTAATGATTATCGCACTTGGTCATCCATTTCCTACTCACGAGTGGTCAACTCAAATTTCGCACGTTGTTCATAAATAGCAACACGTTCTTTATAGGCATTCGATTCGAAAATTACATAATCATCGGGCACATGCGGTGTATTCATCAAAAACATAGTCATTGTTGACTGCAGAAGATGCATCACTTGGTACAACTTCACATTCACTTTGTTTCACATATTGATCATATGGGACAATATTGATGTTACCCATATTTTCAATATTTGATTCAAAAGTTTCATTGATTGTACTTTGTCGACATCTTTTGCACATCAGCATCATCGTATAGTTTTAATACCTCTGAGATGAGTTTGTCTTTGGATGGGCCAGCTTGTGGTGACGAAGAGACCTTGGGAGAAACCATTGGAGAAATGCTAGCCATAAAAATTGTGTGTGCGATGGGTCCATCATCCACATCGAGTCATATGCATCACAATCGGCGACTTGAAAGGCATTCGATGATTGTGGCCTATATCCCGAATAGGCTGCTCATCGACATCGACATCATAGGTCTTGGCATTGCCCTCGAAGAAACAACAATTCCTCTTCATCCAAAGCAACACCATTATCCCGAGCTTGTACAAGCAACATCTTATCTCTCAAGTAATCGATTCGTGGACGTTTTGGAGATGTGCGGTTCCTTGCAATGTGTCCTCACCACCACAGTTATAACATTTGATTGGCTTAGCTTGACCTTGATTACCATTCCTTCCTCTATTCGATTACCAACATAACCTCTACCACTCCACCTCTCCCCGATCATCTTGTCTTTCTGAATCTGGTTGCACCACTATCCTCCCATCTTTAACAAGAGCTTGATTGTGTGGGTTACATGTTGCTCGAGGTTGTTGTTGGTTTGTGGGAGAGAATTCATGTTTTGACTAATCGGAAGAGCTAGTTGATTAATGATGTTACCACGTGTGCATCGGCATCGCTTGTTTGAACATAGGATCGGGAATGAGTTTGTGATTACCATTACCCATGGGTATGACTTGTGAAGCTTTGGTTGTGATTCCGATGTTTGAGTAGAAAGGCGGTTGAATCATTAGATGAGCTTGTCTCTCCCGATTGGTTTTGAACGATTAAGAATCATTTTTCAAACATAGCATGTCTCTCATTCGAAGGAGGAAGGCATAGAGTTGTTCATAGTTTGTATTCTTCGTAAGATATAACTTTTCACATACACATCAAACCATAACACAAGGTGGCGAATAAGATGGAATTCTAGAGAGAAAGTTAGAGGTTTAGGGAACTTAGTGAGAGAAAGTGAAAGATATTATTATGAGCTCCAACTCTCTACCTTGGAAGGTAGAGAGTATTTATAGTCTTACATAATTCGCCACACTACGGGCATGGGATCGGGCATCACATGGGTAAAGACCGTCCTTCCTCCACGGTGTTACTTACCTAAATAACTACTTAACTTAAAAGAACTACGACTACGAGCTTTCTAACGATTACATATACTTGAGGTGACCGACTCTTTAATACCGGAATTTCTAATTCCTAACAATCTCCCCTAAGGAGGTCACCTCAATAATGCACCAAAATTACATAGAATACAAATAGATAATACAAAGAACAATTGATCTTGCATTCTTGATGTAGTCCTTTGCTCCAAGCTCGTAGTCATTGATTCTTCACATTGCATGTTTGGTTATTTCAAGTGGAGGTCTTTTCTTGATCCACGTGATGATGAGTTTGAGCCATCTTTGGAGATCATCGGCTATCAAAAATCTCGAGACATCCATTGTGGTGTTGTGACTTTGGGACCGACATGCTCACATTTTGATCATGATTTCTTCTCATCGAGTAGTGGAAGCTTTTGTTGAATCATGATATTGGCGTGACGTAGGCGAAGCATGGAGTGAAAATATCGAGTCATTGATGCACTAATCATGATTTCTTTTGAGATGAATGTGTTAAGTGAGCATGCGGTGTGGATTGACCGCTTCATTACGATCATTTGCAAATGTCGGGTGTACCGCATACAACAGATTAGCAACAAATCGCACGAAAGTGTCTTTGATCACTTCGTTGAATTGAGGTACACGCCCACGGTTCCCGTTGATCGATACAAGTCTTGCTGTGATCGGTAGGATTCCTAAGAATCTCCTTGACAGGTTTCGCAAATTGTTCTAGCTGTTCTCAAACCGGAACGTCTCAAAGAAGACAACACGGAGTGAGTGAACCAGCGACTTTTAAGTTCACTGATTGATGAAAAGAGATTTGAAAAACAATCGTGTATTGCTCAATAGAACTTGTTTTTGCAATACAACGAAGGTTTTATTGAAAATCAATTATCAATCATAAAAATACCTTTTGGTTTGAAGAATGAGTACACGGTCGATGTGCTAAAGAAAAGAGTTTATAAGCACAAAGACCGGTTTTTCAAAGGTATCCGTCAATCCCTAACCTGAACCAGGATTGATTCAAGAAAAATGAATCGCCCCATTGTTTCTGTTCAGTTGTCACATGGTTGATCCATATAATAGATCTCACATGCCACCTACCAGGAGCTTGTTTGATGTTGGCTCCAGAAGGCTTTCCATCTTCATTGTGAATATGTAAACACATCACTCAGATGTTCTGGCAATACCACAAAGATAATGCGTAGGACTCAAGATATAATCTCTCTTTCCACATTATGTGAAACAGAGAGTTTTCATTGAAAGTGTCCTAGTGAGATTAATTGATGATCTCGTGGCTCTAGACTCAATTTGTGCATATTTGGATCCTATAATGGAGACTAGGGAGAGGGTCTCCTTCTTCAATATCAACCATCTCTAAGAGAAAGTCGATAGATAATGTCGGTTCCCGTGAGAATGAAACAAGCCCTTTAAGAGGAACTTGAGTGGTTTGGAAAGTTGAAGTGCGATCGTCACTGGGTCCATGACGTCTTGTCTTCAATACCGATGTTACCATCGGTAGCATATGAAGTGAACCGGTTTACGCCCTAAGGTTGAATTAATGGAGGGCTATTTGTTTTCACCCTATTTTCATTCAATTCTTTTAATTCTTCAACCCCTTCATGCTTACCGAGACTTCATAGCTAGAACCTTGTTGGGTTTATTCCAATACTAGCTCGGTCTTAGTCCGCACTCTTCCCATATCTCATTTTTCTCCTTTTATCATCATTCCTAAGGACTTCTACACTAACTAGTGGATTGTCCTCGGTAGATCCCTCCGGTTCGGCGGATCATGGGAACACATACCTAACCTTATCATCCTTATATCACCGTACATGAAGTAAAGTTGGTCGGTCTATTTGGTATTGTTCATTGCCAATGGATCCAATTGAAAACCATTTGAAAATCAATTCGAGATACTTGTGATATATTATCAAAGCTTTTGTACCGAATTGTTTTGATATTTTAGAACGAGAACTCCCCTCAACATGTGCATCAAGTATTGAAAATGTTTTGCACACGGAGGCGGGTGAGAAAGAATTAACTTCTTTTGATTACCATTTTCTAAAGATATCAACATCACTTCCTTCAACAAATCAAGTAGATATAGCAATTCCGGAAGGATGAGGTTTCCATAACTTTGCTCCCCCTCAATATGTGCCTCGAGGTTTGAAAAGAGTTTTCACATACTAGAGGAACCCGCACATTAGGATAAATGATCACGTTTTAAATTAAAGGTTTAAGATAGATGCTCCCCTCAACATGTGCATTGAAAAATTGAAATCGTTTGTCACATGTGAGAAGATGACATGTACATTCTTTATAACCATTTACCCGATTATCGGTTTAAATCCAATTTAAATCACATTCTCCCCGATCACAATTATCAAATCATTTGAGATTTGTGATCTCGTATAGATTAAAATTGATTTTGAAAACTTTTAAGGAGAATTGTGACTTGATTGTGAAAGTGTTTTAAGCGATATGGATCGATTTTAAGACTTTAATCTCCATTTATAAAACATGCATGTATATCTTTTGAAAACAATTTTAATGCCAAATAACTTTTTAATTTAATTGAAATCATTCTCCCCTCAATCAATGACGTAGGTTGTTGATTGAGAGATAGAGATTTTGACAAATAAGTCCCGATGATTATCAAAATAGAGATTGAGTTATTTTTCAAAGCATTTAGTTTTCAGAGATAGGAGTTTATAGAATCGAGCATAGGATTTGAAAACATGGTAACACATGGCTCTGTTCTTCCTTTAAAAGCGGGTTATTGCACGAAAATGACAATAAACCATTTCTCTTTCTCCCAAAAATATTTTTGATTTTTTGATTTTTTTTTTTTTTTTTTTTTTTTTTTTATAAAAGAATTCGAACAACATCTAAAGACCCGTGTCATTCTTTGAATGACAACACAAAGTCCGTAGATATTATCGAACCGAGAGAAACAAGACAAAATGACAATATTTTTGAAGATTTTTCGGATTTTTCGATTTTATGGATTTTGAAAGTTTTATAATTTTCTATTTGATTTTGAAGGTTTTATAATTTTGTATTTTGTTTTCAAATAAATATTTACAAGAGATAGATGAAGATAGACCTTTACTCCTCGTCTTCCTCCTCAAGGCGTTTGAGAGTTTCGGTTGAAGACTTTTCAAACCAAGGCGTGGAAGAATAAACTCAAAACGTTCTCTTGGAAGAGCTTTGGTGAAGATGTCCGCTAACCGATATTCGGACCTCACAAAATATAGTTCCACCACACCTTTTTCCACTTGTTCACGATGAAATGATGTCAAATGTCGATATGCTTTGCTCTTGAGTGTTGGACGTTGTTGCATGAGAGAGCAATAGCACTTTTATTATCACGATGCAGAGGGATTTTGTTGAATTCAAAGCCATAGTCGATAATTGAGATCTCATCCATAAGATTTGAGCACAACAAGATGACATGGCTATGTATTCAACCTCGTAGAGGAAATAAAGTACTCATTTGCTTCTTAGAGGACCACTCACAAGCTTATCACCCAAAATCGAGCACCTCAGACGTGCTTGACGTGTATCTTGACAACTCCGCATGATCGGCATCTCGCATAGGCCGTTAGTGACATACCGTGTCCTTCGGTACCATAGTCCCATATTGATGGTTCCTTGGAGATACCGAAGACCCGCTTAAGCGCTTCAAGGTGCTTTTGGTAGGCTTAGCACGATATCTAGCACACATGCACACAGAGAACAAAATGTCGGTCTACTAGCGTTGAGGTACATCGTGGATCCAATCATACTCCTATATTTCGTTTGGTCAATCATGATCCACGAGAGGTCCTCATCTAGTTTGGTTCGGTCAATCATGGGGGTGTCAACGGTCACTTGAATCAAATCCAAATTTCTTTAAGATCTCATTGCATATTTAGATTGATTTATGAAAATGCCTCCGGACTTTGAGAAATTTGTAATCCCAAGAAAATGACATTTGTCCCATCATTGACATTTGAAACTTTGAACTCATTTCATTTGAAAACGATCACATTCCATTGGGTCGATCGAGGCAAAGATAATATCATCAACATAAATTTGAACATGAGTTAAATGTTTGCACGACTTCGGTGAACAATGTAGGATCGATCGCTCCTTTCTTTGAATCCGGTTGAAAGAAGAAACTTTGAGAGTGTATCATACCAAGCCCTTGGAGCTTGCTTTAAACCGTAAAGAGCCTTCTTCAAACGATAAGCGTGAGTAGGATGCTCTTGATTCACAAATCCTTCAGTTGGTGGGCGTGAGACGACTTCTTTAAGATCTCCGTTCGAAATGCCGTCTTTACATCCATCGATATACCACCATGTTCTTACTTGCGATTAGCGGAAAGATTACGATTGCCTCTATTCGAGCAAGCTGGAGCAAATGATTCTTCAAAGTCTATACCTCCTCTTGACGATATCCTTTAGCAACCAATCGAGCCTTGTTTTTCAACACATCACCATGCTCATCAAGTTTTACTTTGAAGATCCATTTAGAGCTATAATCATAGCACGATCTGAGGCGGCACTAACTCCCATACATCAAGTCGATCAAACTCATGAATTTCATCTTGCATAGCATTGAACCGCTATCTTCATTCATAGCGCTTTAACATCTTTTGGTTCGATCTTAGATAATACGGAGTTGAAGAAGCACCATAAGGCATCGGTTGCGAGTTGCTTCGGGTTGATCTGACGGGAGGGATTTCCAATGATGTTGTATAATGGATGATCGTGAGTCCATTTTCCGAGGTGTTCATGTGGCATTTGTTGAGGAACCGAGGTGGTGAGTCGATGTCTCCTCAAGAAGATGGTTCTGCGATGATTCGAGGAGTAGCAAATATGTTTTCAAATGGAGCATCTTCGTGAGTTGCAAAGGGATTAACTTCATCATTGATGCGAAACATTTCCATGATGTACATTTGAAGAATGATGATATGTTGATGAGGCGAAGGATCGGCGGTGCTTCTTGACTTCAGATATTGAAACAGAAGGATTGACTTCATTCACTGGAATCGAGCATCCTCTGTTGTAGGGATCGATACCTCATTAGTAGTAGACTCATACAGTTCATCAAACATTGGATCAAACAATTTCTTTACATCATCTTCGATGGAGGTACATATGGTGTTTCTTGAGAGGAGTTTGGAACAAGGGATGAACCAATAGGACTGCTTTTGAAGTGCGGGTCTGGTGGAGTGTCCAGAGCCATTTGACCGGTCGACTCATCAAGCGTAACGTGAATTGTTTCCATGATATTTCGGGTTCTTTTGTTGTAGATTCGGTATCCCTTTTGTTTGGTGCATATCCTACAAATACTCCAATGTCGACTTTAGCCCTAAGTTTGCCCAAGTCTTGACCTTCATTAGTTGGATAGCACAAGGCACCAAATACACGAAGGAAAGATAGATCAGGTTTTACATTGTGGACAAGTTCATATGGAGTTTTCCATGAATGGTGTGAATCGTGGAACGATTTTGTGTAACATGCAGTGGCAATTGCTTGACCCAGAGAAACATTGGAACCTTTGAGTAAATCAAGATTGTTCTAGCGACTTCAACAAGAGTACGATTTCGTCTTTCAACTACACCGCTCATTGAGGGGTTCGTGGAACACTTCTTTGATGGTGATTCAATGCTTTCATAGAAGTCACTAAGTTGTTTGTTGACAAACTCGGTTCCATTATCTGCTCGATAATTCGCGGTTTGTTTAGTCTAACTCATAGTTGTTTGATGAGTTTGATGATGATATCGGGAGTTTCATCCTTTGTCCTTAAGAACTTGACCTGTGAATCTAGAATAATCATCAACCACAACTAACACATATTTCTTCCCAAAGATATTCTGCACCCTCATTGGTCCACATAAATCCATATGAATCATATGAAGAACTTCTGTGACAGAGTTAGTAGGTTTGGGTTTATGGGCATACTTCTTGCTTTTTCCCAATTGACATGCTGAACAAAGATGATCCTTTTCATACTTTAGTCTAGGTAGACCTACAACTAAGTCCTTTCTGGAGAGATCGTTGATGGTGCCGAAGTTCAAGTGATTGAGACGACGATGCCATAGCCATGACTTTGTTTTAGAAGCCTTTGATAACAAGCAGATTGGTGAAGCTCTCATCATGTCATCGATAGAGATAGTGTAAAGGTTTGAGCCACGAGTTCCTTTCAACAGTTCCTTTCCATTAAGATCTCTAACAAAGCGGTATGTTTTCTCAAGGCTACTTCTAGATCGAAATCACGAATTGACCAACGAGAAAGATTATGACCTAAACCTTCCACATAATACACTCTCGAGATGACACTATCACCAACAACATAATCTCCATAACCCATAATAGCACCGAAATGATCATTACCAAATCTAACGGTCCCGATGAATTTGCTCACGAAGTTCATGAGCCGTGACGGTCTCGGTCATATGCTTGGAACGACTGAGTCCGGTACCACGAGCGATTTGAGCGATCTGCGGTTGAACACGAACAAGAATGGATAATCGGATATTTGGGATCCCCATGCAAGAATGGGTTCCATTTGGTTAGTAGCAGCAGTTGGACCACCCACATCGAAATAGAAGCATTCATATCGAGACGGTGAAGTAATGGAATCATTGTGAATAGATGCAATACTAGTGTCTCAGATTAGCCCTATTTACGATGTGACCACTTCTTAAGGGAATAGTTCTACCAAGAGGCATCCATTTTCTAGTGGGCATTATCGATTAGTCTTATGGCCAACGGTATCCAATAAAAGCCTATTCTATTGAATGTTCTTCCCGTGGGTTTCCATTGTTTTCTAACTCTCTTTCGCTTTTGCCTTTTGGCCTTTTAGCATGAATTTTAGCCTTAACAACATTAACTGGACAATTAACATCATTAGGCAAAACATTAACATCACATTCATGATTAGACACGAAATTCAAGCAATCATCAAGACAAGGTTTGCAAATAGCATCGAATTGAATTAATTACGATATGCCTATGGCTAATACTAGAATCAACACGATTCGTTTTATTCAATTCAAACTTAAGGTTCCTAGATTGTTCTTCTACTCTTCCAAAGGCATTCTTAGCTTGAGAGGTCCTATCATTCCTTGTATTGTCTTGAGACTTTGACTGCTCCCTTTAATGTCACCGATTACTCCTGTAGAGGAATGGGAACATTAGTTTGTTTTACTACTCTTTGCACCACTGTTTAGATGTCTTGGGATCCGAACTACATGCAGGTACACTAAGGTTCACTTTCTTAACATTAGAGGTACCGAGATTAGTACTCTAGAAGGCACATTTGAGTTCACTTTCCTAGTATTGATGGATCTAAAATCAACTACTCAACTGGTGCACTACTCCTCACATTCAAACCATTGGGAATCGAGTGCATGTCATGTTTGGCCTTAGGCATTGAGCATGGAATCAAGGGTTAACTCTCTCACCTAATGACTTTGGGCATATAGTGATCAAACATTCTAAGATTTCTTGAGATCGTTTGGCATATAAGCATGCATGTCCAATTGCATTATCATGAGGTTTCTCTAGCTTATCCTCTTCGACAATCTCACGCAGCATTCTAAGCAATCCTTAAGGGATGAGAAATATGTTTGAATGGCAAGTTTGTTGTTCCTTAGGTGAGGGGACATATGTCACGAGATAAAGTAGATTTATTACGAGTGAACCTTAGATACAACATTCTCCGCATTGATCATTGGCATTTTCCCTTTTACGACTCTTGATTCTCAATTTCCTTTTGCAATGAAGTTATTTGTTCGTTGTGTTTGTTACGAGTGACTTTAATTGATTCAAACAACTCATTGAAATGACGTTTAACCTTTTCATTCTCTTCTAGGAAACTTTCGTTTTCCTTTTGTAAAGCATTTACTAGGTTTTGAAGATGAAACGTTTGAGAATTCGAGAATCTAGAAGGAGGCATTTGGGAACTGTCATATTGTTCGTTTGACCCTTTAATTGAGAGATTTGGACTTTCAACTTTCGATCGTGTTACACCGAGCATGAATCATTCATCTCGTTTGTTTATTTGAAAACTGCATCAAACTCGGAACATCTCAAGATGTCTTGAAATTTGAAGTTTTGACATTTTCTTTGAGATGTTGATATTTTAGTTGTAGATTAAAATACTCAACTTCTAGTTTAGAAAAATGTTTAACCAAATTGTCATGATCATCCATTCAATTTTCTCATTAAGTTTAGAATTAGTTTTTCAAGCTCAATGACACGATCATGGGAGACTTTCGAGACCTGAGATAGTTCATGAAATTTGGAAGCATTAATAGAGCAATTTGAAGCGATGAAAAGACATCTTGAGCAACACATTCGATAATAAGATTCTCATTCAATGTATGCAAGTTCTTCCTCTCGATCTCATTATATTTTAATGCACGCTCATAATCACTAATTTCAACTATTATTGCATCAAATTCCTTTTCCATTCCCTTAATGTCAGTTTCAATCCCCTTTTTAAGACTCTCAAAGTGTTCCTTTAAAAGTTTAAAGAAGGGCATGACCTCAGTTAAATAACATTCTTTCATTTGTTCAAAACCCTTTCTCCTTCATATGAATGCCAGTGGGTGTGATCCTTTTCTTGCAAGTTTTCTCAAAATCAACAAATAGTTGAAAAATAACGTATTGGCTAATTAAGATATTGCTTTTAGTGGCAATTGTTCTAGGAACAAGATGCATTGGTGTGTTGGGAGGATACACAGTAGCTTTAGGCATTTTCAAAGGGAGGATTTGTTTCTACAATATTTTCGACTTTACGCTTATCTAAATCCATTTTCCGAAGACTTGTTGTTAGAGTCAACAAGGTCGAGGCTTAAACTTGTTTAATGCAATCCAGTTTTCCTTCTTATAATCATGAGGAGTGATATTTATGTTCTTCTCTTTGCATTTGGGGTCATCTAGTTTTTGTTCATCCTTTCCTAGTGACTTCATCGATTTCTTATCTTCCTCGGTTCACTCAACGCAACTAGGTTTCGCCTAGGCTTAAGAATTTCATTACCATCATAAATCACCTTATGAGCATTTCTAGCCTTTTGATTACCTCTGGATTTGGTTCCTCAACAAGGGGAATGCTATGCTTATCGCTTAAGACTCGATGTTTGGTGACCATGTGGCGATCTGAATGGTGTTTCCTTGTATGTACAACTTGTTTTCAAGTTTGTTTTCAAAGTTTTCGATTAGAAAAATCTCTCAAGAGCTTTGATTCTTTTGCATTAAATTCTTGCTTAAGCGTTTTCACGTTTTCTTGAAGTTCTTGTTTTGCTTAGTTGTTTTAGAAAGTTTTTCTTGCAAAGAATTTAATTCTTGTTTCAATACTTCTTCTCTAAAATTACTTTTTCTAATTCATTGACGTGCTTGGTCATCCATTTCCGCTCACGAGTGGTCAACTCAAATTTTGCACGTTGTTCATAAATGGCAACACGTTCCTTATAGGCATTTAGTTCGAGATAATGGAATCATCGGGGAGCACATGCGGTGAATTCATCAAAACATAGTCATTGTTGATGCGAAGATGCATCACTAGGTACAACTTCACTTTCACTTTGTTTCTCGTATTGATCATATGGGACAATATTGATATTACCCGTATTTTCAATATTTGATTCAAAAGTTTCGGTTGGTTGTACTTTGTCATGCATCTGTTGCACATCGACATCATCATATAGCTTTAATACCTCGAGATGAGTTTGTCCTTTGATGGGCCAGCTTGTGGTGAAGAAGTGACCTTGGGAGACACCATGGGAGAGATGCTAGCCATAAATATTGTGTGTCTGCGATGGGTCCATCATCCACATCAGTCGTAAGCATCGCGATCCACCGACTTGAAAGGCATTTTGATGATTGTGACCTATCTCCGAATGGGCCGCTCATCTACATCTCGCATCATAGGTCTTGGCATTGCCTTCACAAGAAGAAATGCATTCCTCTTCATTCAAAGTAGCACCATTGTCCCGAGCTTGAGCCAAGAACATCTTATCTCTCAAGTATTCGGCATTTGTGGACGCTTTGGAGATGTGCGCCTCCTTACAAAGTGTCCCTCACCACCACGCTTAAAGCATTTGATTGGCTTAGCTTGACCTTGGTTACCATTTCTTCCTCGACTCGGTTTCCAACATAACCTCTCCTGCCCACCTCTCCCACGATCATATTGTCTTTCTGAACTAGTTGCACCACGATCCTTCCATCTTTAACAATGGCTTGATTATGTGGGTTAGATGCGGTTCGTAGGTTGTTGTTGGTTTGTGGGAGAGAGTTCATGTTTTGACTAATGAGTAGAGCTAGTTGATTAACGATGTTATCCACGTGCATCGGCATCGACTTGTTTGAACGAGGGTCGGGGATGAGTTTGTGATTACCATTACCCAGGAATGACTTGTGATGCTTTGGTTGTGATTCCAATGTTTGAGTAGAAAATTTGTTGAGTCATTAGGCGAACTTGTCTCACCACAGTTGGTTTTGAACTGATTGAGTATCAACTTTTCAAACATAGCATGTCTTTCATTCTGCAGGAGGAAGGCATAGAGTTGCTCATAGTTTGTATGCTTCAATCCTTTAGTGAGTTTCACAGATGTGACAAACTTGTGCCATTCGGGATTCATGTTGTTCACAAACTTAGAGTTCAACTGAATGTTAGGCATAGTCATCTTGATGTTCCTCATGTCATTCACTAACTTATGAAATCTCACATAGTACTCATAGACACTCTCATCTGGTTTCATCTTGAAGTGCTCAAATTCATCATAGAGTTGGGATTCTGTCTTCCATAGTTAATTACGAACCCGAGAGAAGCATCTTAACGTTATCCCAAACAGCCTTTGCATCGGTGTTATGATTGATCGACTTGTAGATGTCTTTAGGAAGACCTTGAAGAACAATGTTTGAAGCCCCGATATCCGCATCGAATCTCTTTTCTCCTCATTATCAAGCTCATTGTACATCTTAGGTCCATCCATTCCGTGAGCAGAGTACCATCTTCGTTAGTATCAAGTATGTCTCTAGTCGTTTCAACTCGATATGGTCCTTCATCAATAGATTTGAGAATGTTTACACCATTTTCCTTTCAAGACAATACAATCGATTCGTTGAGCCCAAGAATCGTAGTCGATTCTGTCAAGCATTGGTGGGCGAGTATCCGAGCCACCGCTTGAACATCCTCGGCAACAGTGGAGATAACAGTGGGAACAGTGGGAATGTTGGTAGACATGTTAACAGATTATACGGGATTTTATAACTCTATGATTAAACCGGGAAATAGATTCTTTCACGGGATTTTACTAAATCAAGAGAAAACCGTAAACAATCACTCAAGTTGCTAGATGATAAAGTGCTAATTCGCTACCAAATAATGCACTAAGTCGCTAGAAATAAGTGCACTAAGTCGCTAACCCTTAACTCGCTACACGTCTAATTCGCTAGAATCCCAAGTCGCCAACAGAAGAGCAAGTCGCTAAGTAGTAACTCGCTATAGACTAAGTCGCTAGCCAAATTTGTGCAGTAATTCGCTACACAAGTCGCTAGATATGCAAGTCGCTAAAGAGCAACTCGCTACGGACTAATTCGCTACCACAAGTCGCTAACCTTAGTGGAGATTCCACTACTTGTCCTTTAACTCGCTAGCACTAACTCGCTAACTTTTAACACTGTAAGTCGCTATGAAGAAATGTTATCCGTGAGCTAACTCGCTACCATGAAAACCATATAAACACCACTTTTCAATCCAAAACAACCCAACCAAGATGATTCAAGCTTACCAAATGAAAACCTAAACACTTTTGATGATTCTAAACACAAAAGTACCAACAAAATTCAAACTTTAACACAAGAAATCAACCAAATGATGCAAAAACCACTAAACTTTTCAAACTCAAAACCACCTAAAACCACTATAAATCCAAAGATGTGCAAGATATGATCTAACCATGGCTCTTGATACCAATTGTAAGATATAACTTTTCACATACACATCAAACCATAACATAAGGTGGCGAATAAGATGGAATTCTAGAGAGAGAAAGTTAGAGGTTTAGGGAACTTAGTGAGAGAAAGTGAAAGATATTATTATGAGCTCCAACTCTCTACCTTGGAAGGTAGAGAGTATTTATAGTCTTACATAATTCGCCACACTACGGGCTGTGGATCAGGCATACAGTGGGTAAAGACCCGTCCTTCCTCCACGGTGTTACTTACCTAAATAACTACTTAACTTAAAAGAACTACGACTACGAGCTTTCTAACGATTACATATACTTGAGGTGACCGACTCTTTAATACCGGGAATTTCTAATTCCTAACATCTTCAATCCTTTAGTGAGCTTCACAGAGGTGACAAACTTGTGCCATTCGGGATTCATGTTGTTCACAAATTTTGAGTTCAAATGAATGTTAGGCATAGTCATTCGATGTTCCTCATATCATTCACCGACTTATGAAATCTCACATAGTACTCATAGACACTCTCATCGGTTTCATCTTGAAGTGTTCAAATTCGTCATAGAGTTGTGATTCTCTGTCTTCCATAGTTAATTCGAAATTGAGAGAAGCATCTTGACATTATCCCATATTGCTTTTGCTTCGGTGTTGTGATTGATCGACTTGTAGATATCTTTTGAAAGACCTTGAAGTACGATATTAGAAGCCACGATATCGACATCGAATCTCTTTTCTCCTTATCATCAAGCTCATCATATGTCTTTGGTGCATCAATTCCATAGATCATTGTTCCATCTTGATTGTATCAATTAAGTCCCTAGTCGTCTCAACTGATATGGTCCTTCATCAATGGATTTGAGAATGTTGACTCCATTTTCTTTTCCAAGGCAGTACAATCGATTCGTTGAGCCCAAGAGTCGTAGTCGATTCATCAAGCATGGGTGGACGAGTATCTGAACCATTGCTTGAACATCCTCGACAGCAGATGGAGATGATAGTAGGAGCGTTTGTAGACATGTTTCAAGCTCTACGGATTTTACTATTCTTTGATTAAACCGGAAATTGATTCATTCACGGATTTTACTAAACCAAAAGAACAACCGTAAGAATGTATCACGAAGAAGTAACAAGCCTAAATGAATAAGTACCTAACTACACAACTCGCAATTAATTAATCAACTCGCTTAATAGCCAAGTCGCATCAGCATCAACTCGCAACACAGTCAACTCGCTTAATGAATCAAGTCGCTAAATAGCCAACTCGCTTTAGTATCAACTCGCAACACAAAGTCGCTTAAATTAACTCGCTTGCGTTACAACTCGCTAAATAGCTAAGTCGCTTTAGATCTCAAGTCGCTTAAAGAAACAACTCGCTTAGAACCCAAGTCGCATAAGTATCAACTCGCTAAACAGCTAAGTCGCATGTACCAACTCGCATTAAATAACAAAGCAACACGCTTTGAAGAAACACAAGTCCGAGACTCAACTCGCTTAGTCCTTTTTCACAAATAACCACTTTATCAATCCAAAACAACCAAACCACAATGATTTAAGCCTTCCAATTCAAAACATAAACCCTTATGATGATCCTAAACACAAAAGTACAAGCAAAATTCAAACTTTACCACTAGAATCATCCAAATGAATCAAACTCTCCTAAACCCTTAATACACCAAAACCTTATGAAATCCACCAAAACAAAGAGCATGAAAGATGAGTGATCAAACCATGGCTCTTGATACCAATTGTAGGATATTGGATTTCACAAACACACTAAACCATGATCAAAGTAGGCGTATAAGTATGTTAGAGAGAAAGTTCTAGTGAGAGAAAAGAAGAGAGTTGGGAACTATAGTGAGAGAAAGAAAATATTATTATGAGCTCCAACTCTCTACCTTGGGAGGTAGAGAGTATTTATAGTCTTACATAAACGCCACACAACAGGGTGTGGATCGAGGCATACAATGGGTAAAGACCGTCCGTCCTCCACGGTGTTACTAAACTAAATACTACTTAACTTAAAATAACTACGACTACGAGCTTTCTAACAATTACATATACTTAAGGTGACCGACTCTTTAATACAGGAATTTCTAATTCCTAACAAGATCCATACATGTGTCATTGTTAATATATCTACAAACCATAATATTAAACCAAGACATTAGACATTATAAACACATGACACTAGAGCAAAAGAAACCATCCCTTTACATAGCGAGCAACCTTCACCATTCATCGCCCGAATTTGTTCTTCCTTGGTCTCGATATCCTCCTCGACGAGTAATGAGATCATTCAACCCCTATGACTTAGTCCTTGTAGCCTCGGGTCATGCCTAAGATCCATCAATGTGTCAAAATGGTCATCCCCATCTCCAAGAGCTACCATCTCAAAGAATTAAAGCATTAAGCCGCCGAATCTCATTCTTTCTTTGTGGTGGCGTCTTCGCATCCGGTTTATAAAGCCACGAGGCCGGAAATTTCTTTGAGCCTTGAAGAAACTCATGTAACCATCAACAAATGTCTCCCGCTAAACTCAATTAGGTAATCAATAACACGCTTAGCCAATTGGTTTTGTGGTGATGGTGCTGCCATTGATAATGAAATTGGGTAAAATAGGATATTATTGAAAGATTGATAAGAAAGGTTGAAGAAGAGTTGTGGGGATAGTGTAATAGAGAAGATACTTGTAACTCCAGAAACCGAGAACTAGTCAGAGATACTGGTGGTAACTAAAATAGTCCTTATAAATTCAAACTATAAAGACCTAAACTTTAAAACCGCAAAATAAGTCCTCCTTTTAAACTATCACTATAAATTAGGGGTGTTTATCCGTTCGGTTATCGTGTTGTTTGGTTTCGTTAAATCGGTTACTTTTTTATTCGGTTCAACACAAAAACTGAACCGAACCGAACAAGAATTAAACCGAAGCGAGCCGAAAACCGAATATGAATTCACTTCGCTTCTTGGGTTGACCCAAAAAGTCTTAAAAACAGATAAAACAAAAAAAACGGACTAACGCAGACAAAAACGTGTAAGAACGTAAGAAAACGTACGGAACATAAGAAAATGTACTTTAATATGTAAAATAGATGAAAGCGTATGAAAACGGACGAAGACGTCTAAAATAGATGAAAACGGCTAGAAACGGACGAAAACGGTCAAAAACTTATACAAACGGACTAAAACATGAAAACCCAGTGACAAAGTGTAAACACGGACGGCGTGTAAACTAAAACAAAACGATATAAAAGCGATTAAAAGGACAAAGTCGATGCAAACGGTGAAAACGTGAAAAGCAGACGCAAACGTGTAAAAGCGTATGAAAATGTGTAAAAGTGTAAGAAAGCGTGTGAAAGCGGCGAAAAAGTCTTCAAAACATATGAAAATGGCTAAAGCGGTTAAAACAGACAAAAACAAACTAAAGCGGACGAAACGTATAAGAACGTAATAAAATGAATGTTAATATGTAAAACAAGCGAAAGCGAAACGTCTAAAATAGATGAAGACGGCTAGAAAGGACGAAAACGGTCAAAAACTTATACAAACGGACTAAAACATGAAAAACCGGTGACAAAGTTTAAACACGGACGACGTGTAAACAAAAGCAAACGTATAAAACTTATTAAAAGGACAAAGTCGCATGCGAATACGGCGGAAAACGTATGAAAACAGACGCAAACGTGTAAAAACGTATGAAAATGTGTAAAAGTGTAAGAAAGCGTATGAAAACGGTGAAAAAATCTTCAAAACATATGAAAATGGCTAAAACGTATTAAAACAGACAAAAAACAAACTAAAGCGGACGAAAACGTATAAGAACGTAATAAAATGTACCTTAATATGTAAAACAGATGAAAACGGATGAAAACGTGTAAAATAGATAAAAACGGCTAGAAACGGACGAAAACGGTCAAAAACTTATACAAACGGACTAAAACATGAAAAAACCAGCGACAAAGTGTGAACACGGACGAAAACGTGTAAACAAAAGCGAAACGATATAAAACTTATTAAAAATGACAAAGTCGTGCAAAGCGGTGGAAAACGTGTGAAAGCAGGCATAAGCGTGTAAAAACGTATGAAAATGTGTAAAAGTGTAAAAACGTACATAAATGGATGAAAACGTATGTAAAGAGACGAAAATGTGTTAAAACGTACAAAAACGGAAGAAAACATGTACAAAACTAAGAAAACGTATGAACACGGATGAAAACGTATAGGACCGACTAAAATGGACGAAAACGCATAAGGGTTGTGTTACCGTGCCCAACGTATCTAACGCAACCCTAAACACAGTTTCACACAGTGTTTTAAGTAAGACACATGAGTTAATGATTTTATGTCATCACGAAATGTCAAAATTAACGTGCCCACCCTTAATAACTTTAATCTGATTCATATAACCTTCACACTATAACTATACACCTACCAAGCCGGTGCAACCCATTCATGACCGGTGATAATGGCTAGTTCACATGGTGGGTAGGGTATTACGTTATCACTGGTCACATTCATTAATGGGTATTTGACATAATATGGGTAAAAAACATTGGGTTATAGTTGCTTAGAGTGTCATGTTACGACAAGATTCAATCAATAGTATATATAATATTATATTATGAAAAACCCGACCAAATGGTCAATTTGCTGGCTACCCGAGAATGAAAATCCCAATTTGGTAAAAGAAAGTCAAAACACAATATTTTCCAGAAATATGAGATATTCCCAGGTCGTTTTAAGTCCCAACGGAGTGTAAATGGAAATTCGCGTTCGGTTCGTGATCGGGTGATAAAGAATAATGAAAGATATTTGGATTTTGTGAAGAAATTTATGAAACATAAACTAAAAACAAAAAAAGAGCAAGGTTAGATCAAGTGGTTAACACTCTTGCCTCTGGAGAAAGAGGTCAAGGTTCGATCCTTACCCTTGCAAGGCGGAGGTCCTTTTCTACCTTTGGTAGAACCGGAGCGACCTCTCAGCGTTCGATCCTCACCCCTTGCAAGGCGGACGTCCTTTTCTACCTTTGGTAGAACCGAAAGCGACCTCTCTACCTTAGGTAGGGGTAAGGTCATCTCGTCTCAACCTCCCCATACACCGGAAGGCGGTGTGGGACCCATAACCCATGGAAGACGGTATTGGGAGTTACTTTACTTTTTTTTCTAAACTAAAAACAACTAAATAAGCAAATAAATCAAGTGACAAAAGTCGAAATAACCTAAAATGCAGTTAATCCTAAAAATACCAAATATTGGAAATTTAAGCATAAAAATTAAAATTATTTTTTAAAAGTCCTAAATACTTAAAAATAATTTTTTTTTAAATTGTATTTTTCTGAATTTTATTTTATTTATTATGAATAAAAACCTTTTAAACTAATAAAATTAAAAAAATCATTAAATCAAAAGAGAAAACCTTTTAAACTAATATGAAAAGTTTTCAAAATTTTTAGCAAATTTAAAATTCCCCTCAAAAATTAAATTTATTCCGCCCAAAGTTTGCATCAAGGCCATTCCAAACTAATTGCAAAAATTAACTCCTCCTCCTCCTGTACCGCCACACCTCCCGTCTCATCTCACCACAAACCCCGTCACCACCACAACTCTCCCGTCATAGACCCACCAGTCCCGTCACCACTGGTAAGTATTGTTATGTTCCTTTTGTACACATCGTTCTAACACATAAAATAACCCTGTTAAGCCTATTAGTTAATTGAACATTTGTTTCGAGATATCCTCTTGTAAATTATGTCATTTTCTTGTTAAATTTAGATAGTTAATTGGTTAAAAATTTAAGAAACCACTGTTAAGCTGTTACCACATGAACACGGAACCATAATTTAGCTAGTTAATTTCTTATTTTCCTTGACCCAAACACCCCTTTAGGAACTGTTTCATTAGACTTTATTCAATTCTTAGCATAATTCAATACAACATTCAATCTTTGAGTTATCATCATTACTTGGAATGTCTTTTTTAACTTTTAAGATCATCAATTGTAGTTTGATGTTGTCTTCTATAATCTTCAATAACTTGCACTTGTCTTTTTAACATGCTGCGAGGACTACATTTATAAACATTCTTTGCTTTCGAATAAGTGGGACACATTTATAAACATGGACAAGTCACGGATAGGAACTAATAGGACCAACAAATATTATGTTGATGGAGTAGCGAGTTTATTGATTATGCGATACACAACTTGCGGAAGATGGGGAACATCGACCCACGAGTTAATAAAATGATCTTTCAATGCCATGTCCGTATGCAGTTGTTTAAACCACATAGAGCATAAAGTGGAGAAAGTGCAGTTCCATTTATTCACAATGGGTTTCATCTAAGCTACCTAAACTGGACTAAACATGGAGAGAGGGATGAGTCATCAATAAGTACCAAACACTGTTAACACTACAACGAGTTTGTTGACGACACGGATTTTGCTTCATATATTCCAACAGATGCCCCACAACGATGAGAAATGGTTAATGCTACAAAAGATAATTTTGATGAGGATGATCTTGTCAAGTTTCAACAATTATTATTAGGCGAGAGAAGCCTCTTTACGCAGGATGTCACGACTTCACAAAGTTGTCCGCAATAGTTAAACTACTCAACTTGAAGGGTAAGTACGGATGTTACGATAAGTTCTTTCCTGAATTACTAGGATTGTTATAGAAGATGCTACCTGCTGGTAACGAAATGGTGGAAAAAACTTATCAAGCCAAAAAAATTTTGAAATTGATGGGATCAGGATACAAAAAGATACATGTATGTATCAACAACTACCTTCTTTACTGGATGGATGACAAGGGTTTGACTGCGTGTCAAACTTGTGGGATATCAAGATGGAAGGTGGATAATAAGACACATAAAGTGTACAAAAACATTCCAGCAAAGGTAATGTGGTACTTTCCAATTATACCAAGACTGCAACGACTATTTAAGCTAGAAAGTATTTCAGAAGATTTAAGATGGCAAGCGACACGGAGGATAACCGATGGTGTGTTACGTCACCCCGCAAATTCAAAGGCATGGCGTACTATTGATAAGGTTTTAAAATATAAATTTTTGAGGGGTCGTTTAAGCCCTTATTTGATCACTTTTGTATCCGTTATTACTTAATATCGTTCCTTTTCACTTTTTAGGTCTCTTGAAGGCAAATTGCTGGAATGGCACTTATTTGGACGAAAAGGCACGGATATACGAAGAAAATATCCAAAGTCAAGAATCGAGACACTCAAGCTACTGAAAAACAAGGGGACGGCGTCAGGTGTTATCTGCGACGCCGTCGGAGCACATGTTGTGACGATCAAGAGCCAAATTGCTTATTTTCAAATGTAATTTGTCGGGCTTTAAAAGAGTAAGCCGTCGCAACTCGAACGGCCTAGATTTGATCCAGACGGCGTCGAGGCTAAAGAGGACGGAGTCACAAGCATAAGGTGACGCAGTCGCAAGACTAACGTTGCCAAGACGAAACCCTAATATGCGGGACCCGCGGCGTCACAAATCATAAAGTGGCCGTCATGAATGTAATCTTATATATAGAATCCGAATTTTTCGGTTTTCGGTGTGTAGTCTTTTGGAGTAAAAACCTAAACCAACCAAGGTCATCTTGTACAATATTTAGGGTTCCAAACCCTATCTTACATCAAGATAAGTGTTTTACTTCAATAATTCAATTATGTCTTCAATTATTTGTGTGTATGCTTGCATGTTCTCCATGTCCGGCTAATTTACTTGTGTGTTTGCTTAGGGAATATGAAACTTAACTATTGAATATTGATTGGTTGTCTCTTATCTTAATTGTTAATGATCTAGTAATGCGATAGGTTATTCGTTTTGTAGTAAATGCTTGATTAATCTTTGTGAACCTTTGTAACAACCGTGATTTTAGCAGGTTAGTTTAACTGTTAGTTTCGACCCATATATCTTTTGCTTGGTATGACTTAAGTGTTTTGGGTGTCATATGTAGGTTATACGTGCGTTTTGGTTCTAGATTCTTTGTGTAACCTTTATTGGTGTAATTTGAGTAGTTTTAGTTTTGGTTAATTTTATTTTGTTCACTTTGGTGACGTGGAAATGACTTTTATGGGTTTTGTGTTCCGCGATTATTGCGTAGCTAGTTTCGTTCAAGTTCTTGAGCGTTAATAAGTTACGTGGTGTTTGGTTTTATAGGTTATATTAATAATAAGTGTGAAAATTCTATTTTTGGAAACTTAGGTTTTGAAATAATTTTTATGCTAGTTGTCGTAAAATGAAGGTTTATCGCGTAAGACGTTAGTTTTCGATATACGCTTTTATAAAATAGCAAAAACCCAAGGTTTTAAGTGTAATAATTAAGAAATGAAAAAAAAATTATATGGCTATATTTATGGACGAATTTTTGGGATTTTAGGGGGAAAAGGAAACAAATTTGAGTCCTAATATAACTCTTAATTAAGGAGGTTATCTAGAAGGGTCTTAGGGTAGTATAAATACAAAACCAAAACACTCTCACTTACTTTTTGAGAATAGTCGACTAACAAAGAGGAGAGAAAAAGAGAAAAGTTAGGGTTTCACTATTTTGAAGAAAAACAAGCTTAAGGTATGTCTAGTTATTCCTAATTCATTTAATTAATGATTTGATTCATGTAATACAAGTTATGGTGGATTAGGGTTTACCTTAAAATCTGTTATTTAATTTTGTAAGACATGGTAGGGTCATTAGTTAGTGATGTTATGATGATTGGTGTAAGAGTTGGGGTTTAAAAACGCGTGAGTTAATGAGTTAAGTGCTGACAGTTTTTAGGGCTGTAGTAAACGACGATTTTCTAATAGATGATAAAGAGTTAACTGATTGTTTTTGATTCTAAACTGTAGTTCAGAGAGTTGGCTTTCCAAAAAGTCCGGCCTCGATTGATTTCGAGTCCGGGAAGTGTGTCAAACAATTTTTGTAAGAAAAGGTGTCAAAGCTGTTAAACCGGGACAGATTTAGGTCTGAACAAAAAGGGGAAGACGTGGGTCTAAAAGTGTATTTAAGGGTAGCCCTTCTGGGTAAGTTGAGTTTTATGTATTATTTGACTTTCACGTGAAGGATAGCCGTTAATAAGTTGTGCAAGTATGATTATCTGGTCAAAATATTTTGGTTTACGTGCAGATCCGAATCTGGATAGTTTTGGTGTTTGATTTTCTAGAGGGCACTTGTGTGTGTTTTAGTTCATGGCCTTCTGGTAGTGGCTTTTACACTCATGAGGGACCATGGTAAATTTTTGGTGTGAGTTGTGGAGTTCTTTTGGTCGTAATTTTATGTGGGTGAAATTACCCCAAAAATCTGCGTTTGTTAGTTAAAAGTAAACAAGGGGTTTAGTGAGTGTAAGCAATTAGTAGTGTGGGATATGAAGTCGAGATGACCCATGGTGGTTAATGTAACCCTTAGACATCCATCATATGTGTGTTACATGGACTTAAGCTTTTGGCTTGGTCACGTGTAACGTGATTTTATTTTTGTTTGTTTAGATTTGTGTTAGACTTTTGTTGAAGCTGCGGAGTTTTCAGGTGAGTTTCATAGTCCCATTTTTCTTTGTTTTCAACTTGGGATGGAAATGATTCTTGTGTTGAAATAAGTTTTAAGTTGTTGTGATTACGTGGTTTAATTAGTGCATGGACTTGTAAGTGGTTATTGTATGCGTACTTCATGTTATGTTTCTTTCTGTGTGGTTGTTCTGTGTGATTCCAATTGGAGGGTAGCTTTGTTACCCACTATTCGTCTGTGTGGTTCCAATTGGAGGGTGGTGACTCTACCCAATATTGTTCTGTGTGATTCCGATCGGAGGGTAATGATTACCCAATTATGTTGAATTTGGATCGTGGGCACGTTCCGTCCCGTTGATGGTTATTGTTGAGATTGCATGTTAGTACATTGATAGCTATCTTACTGTCCTGCCATGTTTTGTTATCACAACGAACTTGTTGGAAAGGATTACATTTTGAGTCTTAAACCTATGAACCTCACCAACTTTATGTTGACGTTTTTAAGCATCATTTTCAGGTGAGAGTCATAAGGATAAGATAGAAGGAAGCGATTAGGCGAGACCATAGTTGAATTTGAAGATGTTTATCTTTAGTGATTTGGATTTATGACTTTATTTTGAGTTTTGAATGCGATACATTGTTGGTTTACGTTTAGTAATTTATGTCTTAATAAAGACACCTTTGGAGTTTAATTTTGTTTATTTTGGGTATTGTTATGGCACTTTGTGTCTACACAACGCTTTATTATTATGCATGTAGAAATTCTCTATTTAGACACCAAGTGTTGTAATGATATCCATGAAGTTACACTCGCGTTTCCGCCTTGGCGAGGTGTGAGAGAATGGTATCAGAGCCAGATTATAGAGAAGTAGGTAGTTGAACCTAGACTATAACCTAAGAGTCCCTCATATAGATGCATTTATGGTCTATGTATAAGTATGGTAACTTATATGATTATTTTCCCTAAATTCATGATCTGTTTTTGTCGATTTTGGATGTCTATTTTGTCCCCTATACTTAGTATTATATATGTCACGATTTTAAGCATGGTACCTCCCTTACGAAAGAAGTTTCATTGGGCTATCATTTTTGCTACCGGTTGCAAAAGAAGTGGTATTGAAGCGGACTAACTGTTGAATCTGAGTTTCCGCTAGCATGTATCCATGTTCGGACAAGGAGAGGATGTTTATGAAAAACGTTAAGGGTGGAGAAAAAGTGGAGAGTTTTGAACCACGATGACTGCTGGAGATGGAGCCCTTACCAAGTACCCTGGGAAGTGTCCTTACTTCTTAGATGAAGGAGAGGTGGTTCTGTCTAAACCTCGTGATTTGTATGCACTTGTGGATCACGCGGAATTGGAAGAAAGAAACAGGAATGGTTTTGGCACGTTGTCGACTACCTCAACGTGTAGGAAACATGACTGGGTGGTTGAGTAAAGATGAGGGGGAGCTAGGATGGAATGATGTGGATTCGGATCTGGATTCCGCATCAAGTAGTAAGTTTCACCGATATGAGTGGGGAGGCAAGTGCGAGAGTGGAGCTTGAGACATTGCACGACGTCTTTTGTTTTGTGTCATGTTTTGGAATTCTTATATTATCTTTTGCCGTCTAGAGCCATGTTGGAGCATGATTACTCCTGAATATTGGATCGATCTTATCCAAGTGATTTTGATTATAGGGTTTAAGTGATCATTGGAATTGTTCCATGTGATATGATTGTTTGCATGAAGTGTGGCCATAGGAGGGAGTACACTTGTGAAAGGGGGCATAGATAATTATGGTGGCCAACATAATTATACATGCGTCACAGCACAAGTGGACTTGCAAGTATGATAGCATGGATTGAGTTGTGTATTAGGTGTTATGTGGTATATGTGCGTTATCATTGAGATGTGTGGTTTTGGAAGTAAGTATGCGTGTGGAATAGGCCTTATAACTATGGTCGCGAACATAATTATAAGGGTATCACACACGTGGACTTGTGACCATGATTACACTGATTGATGCTTGTTGTTATATGTTGTGGTAGATGTTATGTGATATCATGTTGATGATGGTTGTATGGTTAGATGAGTATTCTCTTAACCGTTTGGGCAATCGTTATATGTTAGAGTGTGTAAGTGGTAAGATTTCATTCTACCTATCATATGATGATACCTCGATTATCTGTTGGTACTAATGTTGTGATATTTAAGTTGGTTCGTTTGCAAGGCACTCTGTTAGCATACCTAATTCTCTGGTTAGCATCCCTGTTTGTACCATGTTGGTACGGATGCCCTATCCTTCCTATTCGACGTCGTGATAGGTGTTGATCATTCGGATTCGTTTCTTTGGTTATTCCTTGCATTCATTCCTCAAATGAATATTATAGTCTTCTTCGACTACTGTTGGTTCGTGACAAATTGGTGTGGATATTTAATCCCTCATTTACACACCAATTGGATTTCGTGACATGTTTTGTGACCTGTTAGTATCGATGTTTTTCTATGATCTTAATTTGATCGTTGTACGAATGAGTCTTTACGTTCTTCGCTTGGTTTGCAATGTATTTGCGTGAGTGTTCACTGGTATGAGTTCGTTTGATGATTATTTTAATTATGTGATTCTTTTATGTCTTGCGCATTTGATTATAAGGTTGATTAGAGTCCTTATGGTATTTTACAACTCGTTTTGGGTATTTCAAGGTCATTTGTTGGAAACTATAATTTTTATGGTGAAAATGAAGTGTGAAAAAAAATATATATATATTTTATGAAATAATTTTGAAGACATGTAGGAAGATTGTTTTGGTAAGTTTATGACGGTATTATTCTAAAAAACTGTCTCTTAAATAAAAAAACAGTGGTTATAATGATGTCATAAGTTCAAGGTGTTATCAGTCTATTGTCAAAAATATTATTAACATAACCATTAAGAATAAAACATCCTACAATTCTGCTATGAAAGTCTATTTATTTTACTATCTTAATAAGCACGAGTCAAATATCTTAAACAAGTAAGGTGAGATACTATATTTCTATAATTAACTCTTGATGTCATAAAAACTATGTCTAATATGGAATTTAAGAAAATTATATTTAAAGTGACTTAACATATCTGAAATGATTTTCTTACATAAAATGATTTGTTTATTTTACAAAAAGAATGTATAAGTTTAAGGTATGTTCTGTGAAAACGATATTCATTTTTTTTGGGTAAGGTCGAGTACTGGAATAAGAACTATATATGGTTCTCATTTACCAAGCTTGATATGTATTTGGTTCATCAAGTGTTTCTTTCGTTGTGGTACGCTTGTGGATTTTCTATGGGGACGTGTATTCTATCTTTTCTTTGTATGGGGATTTCATGAACATTTGATCCGTGTCTACTTTTATTGGTGAAATTTCCTCATTGTATTTTCTAGTTTTATTCGATATTCATTTACTGCACTAGTCGATAATTCGTAACCCTTTGAGTTCGTTTGATATACGTTTTGGTTTGACCGGTTACATGGTTCGCGTCGTTTCCTTAGGATAGATTGTCGATTTGGTTATCATTGTGTTTGTTGAAGAAGAAGATGATGTTTGCCAAGTTGTCCAAGTGAGAGGTTCAGCTTCAAGATGTACGTTCTTCAGACATGTGGGCAACAATAGCGAGTTTTCGAGGACACTGGTAAGATAAAGTAGTGAAGAGTAGTTAAATCTCGGGACGAGATTTCTCTAAGGGGGGGGGATGATGTAACAACCGTGATTTTAGCAGGTTAGTTTAACTGTTAGGTTCGACCCGTATATCTTTTGCTTGGTATGACTTAAGTGTTTTGGGTGTCATATGTGGGTTATACGTGCGTTTTGGTTCTAGATTCTTTGTGTAACCTTTATTGGTTTAATTTGAGTAGTTTTAGTTTTGGTTAATTTTATTTTGTTCACTTTGGTGACGTGGAAATGACTTTTATGGGTTTTGTGTTCCGCGATTATTGCGTAGCTAGTTTCATTCAACTTCTTGAGCGTTAATAAGTTATGTGGTGTTTGGTTTTATAGGTTATATTAATAATAAGTGTGAAAATTCTATTTTTGGAAACTTAGGCTTTGAAATAATTTTTATGCTAGTTGTCGTAAAATGAAGGTTTATCGCGTAAGACGTTAGTTTTCGATATACGCTTTTATAAAATAGCAAAAACTCAAGGTTTTAAGTGTAATAATTAAAAAATAAACAAAAAAAATATATGGCTATATTTATGGACGAATTTTTGGGATTTTAGGGGGAAAAGGAAACAAATTTGAGTCCTAATATAACTCTTAATTAAGGAGGTTATCTAGAAGGGTCTTAGGGTAGTATAAATACAAAACCAAAACACTCTCCTTATTTTTTGAGAATAGTCGACTAACAAAGAGGAGAGAAAAAGAGAAAAGTTAGGGTTTCACTATTTTGAAGAAAAACAAGCTTAAGGTATGTCTAGTTATTCCTAATTCATTTAATTAATGATTTGATTCATGTAATACAAGTTATGGTGGATTAGGGTTTACCTTAAAATCTGTTATTTAATTTTGTAAGACATGGTAGGGTCATTAGTTAAATAGTTAGTGATGTTATGATGATTGGTGTAAGAGTTGGGGTTTAAAAACGCATGAGTTAATGAGTTAAGTGCTGACAATTTTTAGGGCTGTAGTAAACGACAATTTTCTAATAGATGATAAAGAGTTAACTGATTGTTTTTGATTCTAAACTGTAGTTCAGAGAGTTGGCTTTCCAAAAGTCCGGCCTCGATTGATTTCGAGTCCGGGAAGTGTGTCAAACAATTTTGTAAGAAAAGGTGTCAAAGCTGTTAAACCGGGACAGATTTAGGTCTGAACAAAAAGGGGAAGACGTGGGTCTAAAAGTGTATTTAAGGGTAGCCCTTCTGGGTAAGTTGATTTTTATGTATTATTTGACTTCCACGTGAAGGATAGCTGTTAATAAGTTGTGCAAGTATGATTATCTGGTCAAAATATTTTGGTTTACGTGCAGATCCGAATCTGGATAGTTTTGGTGTTTGATTTTCTAGAGGGCACTTGTGTGTGTTTTAGTTCATGGCCTTCTGGTAGTGGCTTTTACACTCATGAGGGACCATGGTAAATTTTTGGTGTGAGTTTTGGAGTTCTTTTGGTCGTAATTTTATGTGGGTGAAATTACCCCAAAAATCTGCGTTTGTTAGTTAAAAGTAAACAAGGGGTTTAGTGAGTGTAAGCAATTAGTAGTGTGGGATATGAAGTCGAGATGACCCATGGTGGTTAATGTAACCCTTAGACATCCATCATATGTGTGTTACATGGACTTAAGCTTTTGGCTTGGTCACGTGTAACGTGGTTTTATTTTTGTTTGTTTAGATTTGTGTTAGACTTTTGTTGAAGTCTGCGAGTTTTCAAAGTGAGTTTCGTAGTCCCATTTTCTTTGTTTTGAACTTGGGATGGAAATGATTCTTGTGTTGAAATAAGTTTTAAGTTGTTGTGATTACGTGGTTTAATTAGTGCATGAACTTGTAAGTGGTTATTGTATGCATATTTCATGTTATGTTTCTTTACGTGTGGTTGTTACGTGTGATTCCAATTGGAGGGTAGCTTTGTTACCCACTATTCGTCTGTGTGGTTCCAATTGGAGGTGGTGACTCTACCCAATATTGTTCGTGTGATTCCGATCGGAGGTAATGATTACCCAATTATGTTGAATTTGGATCGTGGGCACTTTCCGTCCCGTTGATGGTTATTGTTGAGATTGCATGTTAGTACATTGATAGCTATCTTACTGTCCTGCCATGTTTTGTTATCACAACGAACTTGTTGGAAAGGATTACATTTTGAGTCTTAAACCTATGAACCTCACCAACTTTATGTTGACGTTTTTAAGCATCATTTTCAGGTGAGAGTCATAAGGATAAGATAGAAGGAAGCGATTAGGAGAGACCATAGTTGAATTTGAAGATGTTTATCTTTTATGATTTGGATTTATGACTTTATTTTGAGTTTTGAATGCGATACATTGTTTATTTACGTTTAGTAATTTATGTCTTAATAAAGACACCTTTGGAGTTTAATTTTGTTTATTTTGGGTATTGTTATGGCACTTTGTGTCTACACAATGCTTTATTATTATGCATGTAGAAATTCTCTATTTAGACACCAAGTGTTGTGATGATACCCATGAAGTTACACTCGCGTTTCCGCCTTGGCGAGGTGTGATAACCTTAGACTATAACACCTAGAGTAGTTGTAGGCTAAACCATCCAAAGAGTACCTTAGAGTTAGAGTTTATAAATCCTAGAGATTTTGTAGACGAGACCCTTTGGTAGTTTCAAAGAGTTAGGGATAAACGCATACCCTCCGACCTTAGACACACAACGCAATTAAGAATAAGGACGTGACAATTCAACCATCAGTAGGAGATAATTAAGGACTAATAAAACCTAAGTAAACACATCTTTAAATCATCATACGAGCACACAATAATTAGACATAGACTACCCTCACCTTAGTTAATTAGATAATTAGATAGTAGAGTAATCGGTAGAAATACCAACCCCTCAAATCCAAACCCCGATATTCGTACTTTTCCATTTCCTAAAAAAACATAAAATAGATAAAAAAAAATAATCTTCCTCAACCCCAATCTTATTGTAGTAACTCCTCACTAGCATTCCTATTCCCCTAGAGAACGATATCAATTCCCGTGGCTTACCCTAATACTACACTACAACGATTAGGTTCACTGCCTAGGGTGTTGAAAAACTTGTCCGACGAAAAGGAAGTTCCTTTGACCCCGAACGACGCATGTAGCGTTATCAACCATAGATGAAAAATTCCCCGAAATTGCTGAAGATCCAAGAAATCTACGGCTAGGAATATCGGCTGATGGGGTTGATGTCATCTCAGGAAATAGGCATCACAAAGTATGGCCGCTTTAACTATCATATACAACCTTCCTCCATGGTTGTGTAAGAAAAGAAAGTTTATCATGCTTTCGGTATTAATATCGGGATACCGTGAAATGATATCGATGCTTTTTAGAATTGTTTGTTGATGATCGCAAACCTTATTCGATCTGAGGGTTGATACATAAGATGCATCCACAAAGATAACTTTAATCTACGTGCCGTTGTGTTATGGACAATAAATGATTACCTTGCACTTGGTACATTATGTGGTTGCCCGTCTGGTGGATTCAAAGGTTGTGTAGTATGTGGAAAGATACAAACGTGTTAGACTTTCTCGCCTCATCCAAGCAAAGTTATGTTGGTCACAGACGATATCTACCATATGACCATCCGTTCAGAAGGCAAAGGAAGGCATTTAATGGACAACAAGAATTTCTCCCGGCTCCAAATCCAATGACTGGGAAACAAATATAAAACGAGGTACAACATATTGAAAATAAGTGGGGAAAAGGAAAATGAACAAACAATAATGCATCAGAAAACCAAGAAGATACGAGCGGTAGAGGTGGGAAGATTCAAAAGCATAAAAGAAATATAACAGAAGTAGAGGGTAGTTCAAGCCAAGTAAATGGACAAACGGTGCGTATTGGAAGAAATTCAACATTTGGTATCGAAAACTTAGGTATTGGAGGCATAATTCTGTTCCACATTGTATTGATTTTATGCATGTAGAAAAGAATGTTCTTGAGAGTCTCGTCGGAACTTTGCTACATGTTCCGGAAAAAGCGAAAGATGGATGAATGCTCGATTGGATCCGGTGAGTTGGGGGTAAAACAAGAGTTGTTTGCTATGCAAGAACAAGACAAAACAACACTACCTCTAGCGGTTACACATTAACGCATCTTGAAAAAGATATTTTTGTGAAACTTTACACAACATCGTGGTACCACAAGGCTATTGTTCAAATTTCTCTAGTTTGGTCACCTAAAGGATAGGAAGCTCATTGGCCTAAAATCGCATGACTATCACATGCTAATGCAAGAGTTTACGCCCATTGCAATCGTTCAATCATGCACCCACCCACACGATATGCTATTATCGGGTTTTGCTTTTCTTTAAATCAATATGTTGCAAAGAAATAATATTGCAAGAACTAGATAATATGCAAGCGAATCGTAGTGACACTTTGTGCCTACTCGAAGTTCTTTCCTCAAACATTCTTTTATATTATGATACATTTGACTGCACCTAACTAGGGAGGTAAAATTATGCGGTCCCATATGCTTTCGGTGGATGTATCCATTCGAAAGATGTATGAAGGTTATTAAAGGACATGTCGGAACAAAAATAGACCGTAAGGATGCATTCTTGAGGTGACTATTGCGGAAGAAACAATAGATTTTTTAGCGAATATCATAAATCCATGAAAATTGTTGGTATCCCACCGATAAACATGAAACAGATGGAAATGAGGCAGAAAGCCATTGTCGGTTGGAAAATCAAGTGAAGTTTATCACGGAACTCTTTCGAGAGCACATTTGTATGTAATAATAATACGAGATGAAATTGTACCATATATCGAGTAAGTCTTACTAACACATGTCTATTTCACATCTTGAAAATGATGTATCAAATATAATAAGCATCACATTGTTTCAAAGCGACACAAGCAAGTTTTGAAAGCGAAACCGGGTAAGCGAATAGAATTTACGGAGAATGAGCACAACAAATCTTTGCCAAGTGGTTACGCAAAGAAGTAATTAATCTTATGTTACTCTACATACCCTTTCTAAACCTTATTTCTCAGCTCATTTTGATTTGAAAATTGGTGTACTTATTCTTTTGAGCTAATATATACTTGTAATGAACTTCAGGTTGAGAGAGAGTTAGAAATCGACAAAGAAAGTGTATCAGAAACAGTAAGGTGGATATACTATGGACCACGCACCACCGTAGTGAAATACGATGCATATCACATCAATGGGTATACTTTTCATACGAAAGATCATGAAGGCAAAGTTTACCAGAACAATGGGGTTAGTGTTGAGGCATTAGATATGCACATATCTAAAGAAGTTGCAACCACAAGAAAAGCATATTATTATGGGGTTTTACAAGAGATATGGGAACTAGATTACCGTTACATGGAAATTCCTCTTTTCAAATGTGACTAGGTTAATTACAAAGCTGGTGGTGTGAAACGCGATACTACTCTTGGTTATACATTGGTTGACCTGAATAGTTTAGGCCACAAGGTTGATCCATTCATATTAGCCGCACAAGCACGTCAAGTGTTTTATGTGAAAGACAATGTAGATAAAAAATATTCTATTATGTTTAAGACACCTCCCAAGAATTACAAAGATAAGTATGACGAAGCCGATGATGAATTTAGTACCGTCAATCACCAGCACAATGATAACATATTGCTACGTGTGGATCGACGTGACTTGGGTAACGAATCACAAACTGACTACTATCGAACCGACTGTGGAGGTGTTGTTATACGAAAATCCAAATGAACCATGTGATGGTCAAGTTGTCACACTCTACCTTTATCATATTTCACTCTTTTAAAGCATATAGACATTCGATTTTTTGTACTTTTTTAAGGATTTATGTTTATAATACAAGACTTAATATTAGTTAAATCTGTTAGGTATATTATTTTGTACTTGTTTAAGTATTTATGTTTAAGGATTTATGTTGAAAAGCAAGAATTCTCACATATTGGAGATGTATGGAAGTTTTGCTATTTGATGTGCTATAGTACAGAGTTAATTCTGGTGATGTCATTGTTAAGTCTGTTTGACCATTCTTTAGTCTGGTAGTGCAAAATTTAAAAATGATTTTTACTGTTTAAATAGTACTGTTACCTAATTTTAGGTGGTCAAGTATTTATATGGATAATTTTATTTTAGAATTCATATTTATCCTTTAATTACTTTATCCTAATCTTTAAAAGTTTAAATCTTTTCTTTCGATTAAGTCTCCTTACCAACACTAAACCCTAATTACACTTGCACTACCAAGACTTCAATTAACATAAGAGATGCCACAATTAAAGTTTGTAGACAAGCACAATCAAGTGAGATTTCTCAAAAGCTTCTTTGAAAGCACGGGCTTCGACGAGATAGTGGACTTTCTAAAGGGTAGTCATATCGGTATGCCCTTACTCATAATCCAACTATCTATGATTCCTAGTCAAATAGTTACGGCGGGCCTCTCGCTAGAACTATTGTTGATGGGACACTAGAGTTAAATGCAACTATTGATACGTTAGAGTATCCAATCATTGAGGAATCGATGAAGAAAGCTTCAATTGGTGATGCCTCGTGGATTTCAATGTTGCCAAATAATGACCTCTTTCGTGGATTGGAAAATATTGGATATCTAACTGATGGAACATTCACTTTTTGGAAGAGTCATTTTACGCCACAATGGCGTTTCCTTGTGCATCATATTTTACATTGTATGAGCTCTAAAAGTGGTGGATGAGATCAATTTGGAAGCAATATTGCTTTTGCATTGGTCTGTCTCTCCACTGGCAGACTCTTCAATTTTCCAAAAATGATTTTTTATGCCATGGTTGCTAATGCCAAGAATAAGAAAAAGTTTTTGATGTACCCAAGATTTTTGCAAATGATCTTAAATGTTGAAACAGCTAGCAAACATCCTTACATTGATGTCCCTTTCACTAAAAAGATATTTGGTAATATGAAAAGGGGTTTTGAAGCGGTACACAAGCCACTTTTGTCTGCTATGTTGCCTGCTGTTGCTCTTGACCGACCGCAAGTACATCTACATTTGTTCCATCTCCCATCGCTACATCGAAGCTCGGGGCTCAACCTACATCCGAAATAGAAAAACAGAGTTTGAGCAGAGGACACCAACACCCCACCACCTTCACCTTGGGTCCATGAGGAAGAACCACCAGTTATTCCTCAACCACAACCTCCGACACCCACTACTATAGCAAAACCCAGTTCCTTATCTATGGAAGATCTACTTCAACCGGTTCCATAACCGATTTCAAGGGTTGATGAGTTGGAGAAAAATTGAAGAAGACCAAGAAGTCACCGGGGACTACTCGCAAAAGAGTTAAGAAATTGGAGGAAATTCAAGCAGACGGGATAGACATTACAGACTCGGAAGGTGAGGAATCCTTTGAGGAAACTCAAATTAGTCCTCAAGGATTGGCGGCGAATGAAATCTTGGTTAAGAATTTCGATCAAGAGACCTGGATAAAGAAGTCGCAAGTTCGGTGGAGTGGATAAGTCCGTGACTTTACTAAAGATAAGTCCGGTGGTCTTTGAAATTAAATATGCTTTTGATGAAGATTTTAATACTCGCTTTGATCTTTGAAGTTAATACTAGTATTGATCATATTAATCCGGTAGTGATCCGGTAGTCTTGGTGAGGAGTTTGTGCATAGGGAAGGCAAAGGAATAGTGCAAGAATCTTCCGAGCCGGTGAAGACCAAAACGAAACTCACGAAAGAAGAAGCTAGTTTAATGAGATTGCTAGGATTCAAGCAGAGGATGAGGTGAAGAAGCTAAGCGTGCGAACAAACATTGAATGATGAGTTGATTGCCAAAAATGCAGGAGGAACGAAATTAACTAAAGAACAAATGAAAAGGAAAGATGAAATTTTGAATCGCCAAATTCTACATCGATGAAGAATGGGATACTATAAAGGCGATTATTAGTAAATGAGATATCCTTCACGATATTGGCGGAGAAGACTATGCAAGTAAAATGGTTGAGATGGTTAATGAGAAGAAGAGGCTTCTCAGAGAGCAGAGACAAAGAGAAAGGATGCACAGACCCTTGACCAAAGCTGAGCAAAGGGATTATATGATCCCCTACATCAAAAGTCAAGGGAATCCTACCTGGAAGTTGAGCCAATTAAGGAAATTGAAGGCTGCTAATCTAAAAGCAGAATTTGAAAAAGTAGTGTAGCAAAATAAAAGATTTATTCCAATGGATTCAGAGTTGGAAGCTTCAACGCTTAAAAGGAAGGGTTACAATCTTCAAACAAAGGATGCTAAGAAGCAGAAGATTGTAGAGACTGAAAAGGTTGCTAAAGCTGAAAAACTTGTTGATAAGCCAAAAACTGTAAAGAAAGAGGAGGAAGCTGAGGTTAAGCAACCAGTTGTGAATATGAAAAGGAAGAAATCCACTCAAAAGAAAGGAGTGAAAAAGGATAAGAAAAATGTTGAGAAGGAAGTGGAAGAGTATATGAAGGATAAGGTTGATGAACCGTCATCAGAAGAGTTAACCATGGGCTCCATTCCTACAGGTTCAGCACTATATATGTGAACATTCCTGGTTTACTGAGTGATTTGTCCAGGGATGATTTGAAGACCATGTACCAGCTAATGACGGAGAAGCATGGTGACAAGAGACCTAAAGAGGAATATGAAAGAGTCCTCTGGGGTGCCTTGAAGACCATGTTTGAGACACCAGATTCTGATGATGAAATGTGGGCGGCTGTCAAGAACAAGTGATCGAGATAGAGATATTTCCACACTTTTCAGTGCACTTTGTTTGGAATTAGAAACGCAATTCTTTATATGCTTACGTATGGAGTATCCACTTCCAAACAATATTCTGAGGGCTATGCTTGAGAAGAACATGTTAGGTGAAAGAAAGGATGATGCATGCTATCAGATTTTGAGGTTAATTGAATCAAAAGCTCAAAAGCAATAATACTGGCAGTATAACAGTTAAGTCTAGTAGTATTAGAGTTTAGGGAAGGGATATGTACGCGTAAAGATATCTTAGGAAGAGATATCTATATCCTTGTACACGTTTTGTATACTAGGTTTTCCTAAGTGTATAAAGGAATCCTAAAGTATAGTGAAATGAACTTGTACTTAGACGAATAGAAATATTAATAAAAGAAGTTTATTAGTTAAATAGTATTTGTGTTCTTCTTGCTTGTTGTTAAGATTCCACATTAACAATCAAGTACTCGTTGTTAAAGAGTTCTTCATATATATAATTAGTTTGGATTTATCCAAGTTTAGTAGATTGTGGTGTTGCACAAGTGTTAATGTGTGTGTTTGTGTGTGCATATCAATGTGACTATAAAAGCCATCACCTACAAACCCACATTTGCATTAACAGCACAATAAATGCAACAAACTTGACAATATGGTGTTTAAAGTGAAGAAACGTGTATTTTGTGTGACTAGTGATCATCCAATGGCCACATCATATTTATGTTTGTGTGGCCTTTTCTAATATTTAGTCACACAAAGAATGTTTGTTTTGGGTATTTAGTCACATACAGCTAATCATAAAGTGGCTACAAGTGTTAATAAGTGTGACCATATGGTGTTTCAAGTGAAGAAACGTGTATTTTGTGTGACTATTGATCATCCAATGGCCACACGAATTTTATGTTTGTGTGGCCTTTTCTAACATTTAGTCACACAAAGCATGTTTGTTTTGGTTATTTAGTCGATATAATTTACCATTAAGTGGCTAAAAGTGTTAATAAGTGTGACCATATGGTGTTTAAAGTGAAGAAACGTGTATTTTGAGTGACTATTGATCATCCAATGGCCACATATTAAGTTACGTGACCATATGTACTGGATTTTGGCTACATTTAAATAATATGTGTGACAAAACGTTTAGTGTGACCATATATGGAATTTGGTCACAATGTTAGTAGTAAATGTGACTTTATAGATTAGCTTTTGGCAAGCTAACACAAAATAAACTTTAAACACACATATTAACGTACGTGAACATATATACTGGATTTTGGCTACACTTAACGAATGTGTGACAAAACATTTAGTGTGACCATATATGGCTTTTGGTCACAGTGTTCAAGTGTGTGACATATATTTGTCAGTCTTTATATGTATATCGTGACTAATGCTTCAACCTTAGTTTTCATTTGTCACTCGTTCCAATTTCAGATGTAGCTAAAGAGTTGGCAAAATATATCAGTCACACTTAAATAATATGTGACAAAACTTGATTCTATGATTTAGACACACAAAAAACAACTTCATGTGACTAACGCATCAAGGTTACTTGTATTTGTCACGCGTTCCAAATTCATATGTGGCTAAATGATCTGAAACAAAATCACCAAATACCTTTAGCCACACAATGTTCAATTGTGTGGCAATACAGTTCTAATGGTCACACAATCAAAATTTTCATGTGTGAGTAATTAATAAATGTTGTCAATTTTCGTACCTTCAGCCACCCAAATATGCGAATGTGTGGCCGTTCCATTTCGACCATGTGTGACCAAATCCCGTTTTTGTACTAGTGAATGTACTCCAAGTGTTTTGATCTTTTCAATTCAGGTCAAATTAGTGTTAGAGTAATTAAAATTCAAGTGTAGGGATTTGCCTATAAATCCCTATTATTTTGATGTTATCGTAGAGGATGGTAGAGTAAAAGTGTATGAAAAAAAAATCGAAAAAAAGAGTGTTGAAAAAAAAAGTCTCTACCATCCTACATCTATCTTTAAATTTATGTTTGTTTGTTTTAATTTATCTAGAGTTTAGAGTGTCGAGTCTTGGCTTAGCAACGCCATTCTTCTCATGCTTGTAAAATAAATATTTTTTACCTGCCACCACTAAATCGCCTATCCCACCAAACCATTTGTTTCCCTACCGTAAGCCTAACGTTACAACCCTTTAAAAGACCTCTTGGATAGTTTTTCCTAGGTGCTTACGCCAAAGCGATGGAGGTTTGATCTTGTCTCAAACCTATGGTAATCTATTTACTATGACCGGTTAATGAGTGTTTATCTTCCATTTCCAACTTGATATATTTCATGTACACCCGAGAGATGAGTGTATCGAAACACCACTTGTGAGGTGCTAGTATGTAATTTTCGTGCTTATTATGACATATGCGGGGCTTGTACTTGTTGTGAATTGTTCTAAACTAATGCTTTGTTGGGTTTTAGGTTCCTTTGATAATGAATTACTCTAAGTACTGGAACCACGGATAAGCTTGATGTAACCACGGACTGAAGAGTGTAACCACGGATGAAGATAACCGCGGCTAGTAGTATTATGTAACTGCTGATAGTATGTAGTAAGCACTGCTAGTTTTCTATAGTCGGTTAGTTTATTGTATTAGATAAATATGGAGAAGATATTTATCTTGTAGGTTACGTATTGTATATTGTATAGGACTCCTTAGCCTATAAAAGGAGGTCCTAGGTTAGGTTAGATATACGTATGTTTTATATCTAAGGTCGATACACTTCAAGGTTGCAAAACCCTAATCTTGTAAGAGTATTCAGATTAATAAATAATATTGAGGTGTTGAATGTTAATTGTTCTTCTTCTTAAGATCAAGTGTTAAATTCCGCGTAATACTTGATAAGCTTTTGTTACAAGTCAGTTTCTATATTAGATCGTTTGCTCAACTGGGATCAACAAGTGGTATCAGAGCTTGTGATCTAGAAACTGTTATCAAGAAGAAGTCTGTTAATCTGTACTCAAGTAAGCTAAGATGTCTGAAGAAACTCATATGGTGACTGCTTCAAAGGTGCCCATGCTCAAACATGGTGAATATCAAATTTGGAGGATGTGAATGAGGCAATACATTCGCATGATTGATTATGCTCTATGGGATGTTGTTGAAAAAGGAGACACTCTTCCTTTGAAGGGTGAGGATGGTAAGGAGATTACCATTGTTAGTGAACCTGATAAAGCTAAGAGGAAGATGGAGATCAAAGCTCATAGTCTTCTCTCCATGGGAATACCTAATGAGTTTGCATTAGACTTTGATCGGATGAGTCGGCTAAAGAACTATTGGATGCTCTTGAATTAAGTTTTGCTGGTAATGAAGCTACCAAGAAGTCAAGGATGAACATGCTTAAGCATCAGTTTGAAACCTTCACTGCTCAAAGTGGAAAAAAGATTGATGGTACATATAATAGGCTTCAAAAACTTATCATTCAACTGAAGGCAGTGGGTTACAAGTTCCTTCAAGAAGATATTAATTTGAAGTTCATAAGGAGCTTATCATCTGATTGGGCTATTCATACCATTGTGTGGAGAAACAAGACGGACTTTGCTACAATGACTCTAGACAATCTCTTCAATAACTTGAAGGTCTATGAGTCTGAGAATACCTTTTCTAACTCGTCTTCTTCTAATCAAAACATTGATTTTGTCTCCACTAATCACAAAAGCTCACAAGATGTATCCACTCCTGCCTATGGTATAACCACGGCTATTGCAAACAATACCACCGTTAGTGATAATGTCGGTGATGGTGCAATCGTGCTTTTCGGTGATTTAACTACCGATGTTATCTTGTCTTTGAATCAAGATCGGATCAAATTGATCCCGATGATCTTGAAGAGATTAATCTTCAATGGCAAATGGCAATGTTGACTCTCCAAGAAAGGAAGTTTCGAGGAGGACCGGAAGACGAGTTAAGTATGATGGTCAAAGTAGAGTGGATTCGACAAAAGCAAGATGGAGTGCTTTAACGCAAGAAGAAAGGTCACTTTGCTAGGGATGTCGAGCTCTAAAAGACTTGAAGGCATTAAGAAGACAACGGAAGAGCCTACTATTTCTTCACTTTGGTTGCTCGGGATGGACTTGGTGATTATGATTGGGTGATCAGTTGAAGAAGGTCCAAATGCAGCTTTTCTTGCTAGTGAAGCTTCAAAAGAGCATAACTTTGCTCTAATGGCCTATGCTTCATCTTACGGTTCGATTACGAGGTATCTAATGATTCTAAAACATCTACTTGTTCCTTTAAATCATGTTCGATAACTTAGAGTCTCAAAAGGCTATCACCGAGTATGAGAAAAGAAGTAGAGATTGACTCTAGATAACTTAGGATATAGAGTTGGTTTAGAGGGTGTAAAAGAGAAGCTAAAATTACGTATTAAATGTGAGTTTGAGTATGTAGAAAAGATCAATAGGTGGTGAAATTGATCTTAAAAACAGAGAGATTAAAATGCTTAAAGATAAACTAGCAGAGGCAGGAAGTGCAAAACTACAGCCCTAGAGGAAAAAGAAAACATGTAGTTAGGGTTGCTAAAACACGGTATGCTTGATCTTGTCAGAAACCAATAGGTCAAAACTGCTTCAAAGATGGTACTTGGTTTAGGATACAATGATATGCCACCACCCCTTGATGAAACATGCACCACCGCTAAAGAACTGTCATTTAGTAGTGAATTCGGTTTAATAAACTGTTGAAGTAAATAAGACCGAAACACCTAAGATAATTTCGATAAGTTATCCGGTGCTCCTATAATTGAAGATTGGGAATCGATTCGAGGATGATAGAACCGAATCAACTAAGTCTCGAAAAGATAGAGCCAATTAAGAAAGTTGATTCTAAGCAAGTCAACCTTGTACCTAGATTTGGAGCTAAAGTTACCAAGAAAGTTGTAGAGTACATGGAAATTCCTAGGGAACAGATGAAACAATATAAACCTAGGGGTAATCAAAGAAGCTTAAATGGTCTAATTTCTAATAGATTAGGTGATGAGTTTCAAGGTGTTAATAAGGCTTGTTTTGTTTGTGGTAGTTTTGAACACTTACAGAGAAATTGTAATAAAAACAGACCACAAGTTTGGAATCATTGGAGGCGGGTAAATCATAAAAACTTTTCAAGAAACACAAACCCTCATCCTAACAAGAACATGATTCCAAGAGCAAAGTCTTGATGAGGAATGGAATACAAAATCTATTGTCATCGCTTCACCTAAATGGGTTCCAACCATCGCTAAGCAAAATGTAAACACGGCTAAGCGGTGTCAAACCACCGATAAGCCAAAAATCACCACCGATTCAAAAGAAGTTTTAAAATTCCAAAGGTGATAAGCGATACGGTGGTTGGAAATCATTTTTATGTTGTTAAGGCCTCAGCAAGTTGGCAATGGAAGCCTAAGACAAAGGTTTTACCATATGTCAACTGTGCATCAATGGACCTAACGAAATTTGAATATTTTGATGCACAGGGCAGACCCAAGTCAGTACTGACTTGGGTCCACAAAAGGAACTAACTTGTGTAATCTTATGTGCAGGGCAATCTTCAAACTGAGCTAAAAGATAAAGGAGTTTTTGATAGTGGTTGCTCTGGGCACATGACTTGGGATGGAAGCAATTTGGAAGATTTTGAAGCTTATGATGGAGGATATGTGGCATTTGGCAATGATCCAAAGGGAGGAAAGATACTTGGCAGAGGCACAATCAGAACAGGGAAGCTAGACTTTGAAAAGGTCTATTTGGTACAGGGACTTAAATACAATTTATTCAATGTTTCTCAAATGTGTGATAAGAAAAACTGGGTACTTTTGGGAAACCGAGTGTGGTGTTATCTCCCGAGTTTAAGATGCACGATGAGAAGTTTATACAACTTAGGGTACCTAGGAAGGAAAATATATATTGTTTTGATCTTAAAAATGTTCTTCCAAATAGGTCCTTATGTTTGTTTGCTAAAGCATCTATTGATGAGTCAATATTGTGGCATAGAAGGCTAGGTCATCTCAATTACAAAACAATCAATAAACGGTAAAGGGAAACTTAGTGAGAGGTTACCTTCAAAGGTTTTGAGTGTAAGGAACTGTGTGTGGCTGTCAAAAGGAAAACAACATAGAGCTTCTTGTAAGACCAAAGCTGTAAACACCATAACACAACCACTGCTTATGCTTCATATGGACTTATTTGGACCAACCTTTGTTAGAAGCTTGAACCATAAGCGATGTGCCTAGTTATCACCGATGATTATAGTAGATTTTCTTAGGTATACTTTTGGCTACTAAGAGTGAAACTAGTGAGATTCTTAAGAGTTTCATTACTAAGATAGAAAATCTAGTAAGTTATAAGGTCAAAGTAATCGATGTGATAATGGAACCGAGTTTAAGAATGATGTGATGAATCGGTTACTGTAGCTAAAGGTATTGAAAGACGCTTTAGTGTTGCTAGAACACCACAATGTAATGGTGTGGCGAGAGGAAAAATAGAACACTAATTGAGGTCGCTAAGACAATGTTGTCGGAATCTAAGTTACCAACTACCTTTTGAAATGAGGAATTGCATGTTATGTGCAAAACAAAAGTAATGTAGTGAAGCCTCATAACAAGACCCCTATGAGTCGTTACATGATAGGAAGCCAATGATTGCATTCCTAAAACCTTTTGGGTGTCCTGTTACCATTTTGAATACCATAGACTACCTAGGCAAGTTTTAAGAAAAAGCGATGATGGATACTTTTAGGCTATTCTACAAATAGTAAAGCCTTTAGAGTATACAATAGGAGGACTAGAATTGTTGAAGAGAACCTACATGTTCAATTCAGTGAAAAGACTCTAGTGTTGAGACCAAAGGACCAGACCGGCTGCTTAACATTGATATGCTAACCAAATCTATGAATTATGAGCCTATCATTGCATGAACTTCCACTAATCTTGATGCGGTATACAAAGGATTACAAGAAGATACATGATTGGTGCAAAACCGTCAAGTTTTCTCACGCAGCTAGCCACTTGTGAATGACCACCGTAGTAAGGAACTTAAAACAAATTCACACACCAATTGCAATTTAGATCGAGAATACATGGATTCTCGGTCGTTAAGTCCCACGGAGGATGACTGGTGTTTAACACAATCAGATGTCGAATAGTCACTAAGGATAGTGATCAGTAGGATTTTGAGTGGATAATTACCTAAAGAAAAGATTAACAAATTACAGCGACTTAAATGCAAATTAAAGGAAATAAAAGATAAAATATATTAAATAAACGTTATCACTATTTTTACAATGATGTTTTTATGATTTTATAAAACAAAATATCTTAGATAAACTATATTAACTAAAACGTAATCCTAAATTATCTAGAAACGTGGTTTAAAATGAAAACGAGCGTTACGTTTAAAAATTACGCTGGAGCGCAAGCAAAAACGTAAAATTTATGAAATAAAAGGCCTACGAATGTAAAACTAATTTTCTTACGTACTATATGACAAAAGAAAATTTTAGAAAAAAGATTTATATTTTTTTGACTTTTATATTTTTTATTATGAATTAATTAAGATTTTACACTAATTAAATGTTTAAAAATACTAAAACTAATGAGAAAAATCTGAAACTTTTTTATGAAATACTTAATACTAATACAAACTAAAGAAAATACAAAAGTGGAAAAAGCTAGTATTTACAAATAAGCTAAATACACTAATAAGCTAAACTGCACAATATGTATATAAGAGATTATTTTGTGCAAAGGATGATGATCAAAGTCCCAAGGCGCAATGGTTACAGTACCTTCTTGTCACTCTCACAAAGGGGGAGGTCTCAGGTTCGAGCCTGCCTACCCCCTTTTTGCCAACTATTTTTTTTTTTTGAAATTTTATTTTACAAACTAACCAAACACACTGAGATAATCATTTTTTACAACTATGACTTTTTCTAAAAACGACTGATAAGCACTTAATAAGCCAAGGTTTTTACAACAGTTAACTTTAAAAGAAATTAAGCACAAGTATTTAAGCTAAAATGGCTGCTGAGATACTCAATAAGCACTAGATGAATTGAGAATAAGCTAAATGCTGATAACAAGCTAATATATCAACTGAATAAGCACAATATCTATGAAATAAGCACTATGCAAAATCAAATAAGCTCAAGTCTACAATGGTTTACATAGTACACTGTTTGGTTTTCTATACAACTTCTAGCTTAATTTTAAGCACTTTAATAAGCTATTAAGTGAAAACAAATTCAAGGACTAACAAGCTAACCAATTGAACTTTCCAAAAAGCTAAATTACTCACTTTGGATTACAAAAATGAGCTTTTGAGGAGCTTTTGAAAAACTGGTGAACACTGGCTAATCTATGAACTAGGAAATGGACAGAACAAAAAGCTTATTGCAGGCTTATCAAATAAGTCGTAATTTAGAAAATTAAGCTTGGACTATCAAGCCGCCTAGGAAAGCTTTCCAAAGAGTCAAATTACACAAGCTTATGCTAATTAATAAGCTCTGGGAGAGCTTATGAAACTAGATAGGTGACTCGTGCACAAGACATGTTTGACCTTTTTGAACAAATGAAAGTTTGACCTTTATGAACTTCTAATTGATTCTATGGATCTGAATTAGTTGTATTAAGCTATAATAAGACTATATTAAGCTTTGTTAAAAGGTTTTAAAGCGATTTGATGAGAATCACGTCTAAAATCTTAACAGCTTAAACACTAGGTGAGATTAATGAAAATTTTGACTTTTATTCTAACAAGGTCTAGTTTTTAATCTTGAGATGAGTTATATAGACCTAATGAGGCATGCATCAAACAACAACAAGGCTACAAACAAACTTTAACACGATTGTAATCAAGAAACCAAACACACCTTATGGACTGTTTTAGAACTTTTTTCAAAGAGAATCACAGAATTAGCACAAACCATTGACTAATATAGCTATAATTACACTAATTACTACTATTTAAGCATGATTAAACTATTTATGACCACAGTTTCAAACATGAGCACAATGTGGAAATTGTATAAAAATGAAAATGATAAGACAAGCTCACAAAGGTCCAGCTGGTGTGCAGGTTAAACCAAACCCAAAACCATTATCCTAATCCATTTCCAATCCAAACACTGCTCTGCAACACCCACAAACCATTTCCAATCCTGTTTGACCAATTGTTCTTCCCTGTTGACTTTTGTTGACCTTTTACCAAAGTTGTTTAGAAAATGAATTTCAAGCTTATCAAAAAGCTATAGCAGCTTAAGTAAGCTTTTCTGAACTGAAAAATAAGCTATGGGAAGCTTGAATTCAAGAGCTTGAGTCTAACATTTTAAACAGTAAACATGAGAATATGCAACTTTTATAGAAACTTGAATTAACACTTGAAAACTTAGTACAATGGTTTTTTAACTTAAGATTGATGTAGTTAAACTGGAAATTACAACTTTAAAGCTAAATTAAAACATTGGTATTAAAAACGAAATACATGAAAACTAAAAATTAACTACTGCCTTCTCTGTTGACTCTTCCTTCTCTTTTATGCTTCAAAAATGTTCCACGTGGCCTTCTGATTGAATCCCACCTCTTCTCTTGACCAATGGGAGAGTTTTGAGTGTATTAGTCGTTTTTATATTTTTGGCGGGAAGGGTGTATTTGACTTGTAGGCTTCTGAAACAAGCAAGTAGGGGGGGTGGCATTAATTGTGGGGGGTGGATGATGATGAGGGTGGTGGAAAAGGTGAGGTGATGGGAGGAAAGCAGGCAAGTTGGAGGGATAAGGTGTTGGGGAAGATAAACAGTGGGGGCGGGTTTTTTGCTTTGTTTGACTGTGTTTGACCAAGGGGTCAAAATAGGGAGGTCACTGGCTAAGGCAGGGGGTCAATATGGGAAAAGGCAGGGGTCAAGGGATAGTGACAAGTCCAAAAGGGTTTAGGGTTTTTAATTATAACAAGGACTAGTTTTGTAATTCCTGAAAATTGAGGGACCTAAGCTGCCAATTTATCAAAGTTGCTCCAAGGGTGAAAAGTGACAAGTTTCAATAATGCAAGGACCAATCTTGACATTTTCAAATTTTCCAAGGACCATTTTGCCAAATTTCAAACTTGAAGGACTAAACTTGTAATTTTCTCAAACTTTTGATATTTTTCACCAAAGGACTAAATTTGACAACTTATGATTTTAAAAGGACCTTTGGTGATTTTTCTTTGAAATTATGTGCTCGGGGACTATTTCGACAATTTTAGAAATTGGGGACTGAAGCGCCAATTATGCAAACTTTGCTCATTTTTCATCGATTTTAAACATTTTGCATCCGAAACATATAAAATGCAATTTTGGAATATTTTCAAGATTTTGATGCATTTCGAGCATTTTAGGCGTTTTGCGCTCAGATTGATTTCAAAATGATGAGTATTTACACACTCATCAATCCCCACACTAAACTATTGCTAGTCCCTAGCAATCTTTTGAGAAAAACTTAATGGATTTCATCTCTTTACCAAAAGCCATTACTCGGAGTAGCCAAATGTTTCAGTTCAAGTAAGAACCATGGTACATCGATAACCATGTGATTTTGAGCAAACCACCGACTTTCAACGGATTTGATTTTGTCTTTACTAGAAGCCGCTTGCTCGGACTAGCCAACTCTTAGATAAATTATCAATATTATCTTTGGTGAGCTGATTACCAATTATGGTTTTTCCATCGCTTTACCACAAGCCATAAACTTGCGGGCTAGCCAACTCTTCACTTTTTAGGATATGGTGAGTGAATACCATACAATTTTGGGAAAATTGCAAGTCAAACGGATTTGAGATATCTTTACCAAGAGCCGTTTGCTCTGGATTAGCCAATCCTTTTGTTTATTAGACAAGGCGGATCGATAACCAAATGAGTAAGTGCAAACACTTACTCAAAAAAAAATTTTGGCCAAAACGGGGAATTAGGCGGTATAATTACATGATAAAATTCGTGAGAATTCCCCACACTTAGAAATGAATATTGCCCTCAATATTCAAAGTACCGCGGTTATGCCTAAACCGAGAACGTAAAGGGAAATACTACGGCCATTATTTAGCAAGATTTTTTTTTTTTTTTTTTTTATATATATATATATATACTATATATATATATATACATGTGGGCAACTCCCCACACTAGGTGGTACACACGGTGAAAACCCATGTTTAGCTCTTGTTTTTTTTTTTTATTACCGAGTCGCTAGCTTGACTCGCCCCAATTCATTGGTTCATGGGGAAAGTAACGTTGAAAACCAATTTCGATCGGACTTTCGTTCACAATGTTAATAAACATATGAACATCGAAAGTTCCACCCGACGAGATATAACCGCGGTATTGTTAATAGTAGAAACTATAAGGGATGATACTGGGTCAAAGATGGTGTCCTCATTCCCGAAAGAGAAAAGGAAAGAGCAACCACACCATCGTGAAGAATGGAATAAAGACGTACATGAGAATGCAAGTCCATTCCTCATCGAGAGAAGCAAATCACCGCTTTGACATTTTAAGCTTAAACTTGAAGCTTAGATGGTGATTGTCAATAAGATGTCCGGTAGGGAGGGTGGGAAACGGTTCTTCAATCAACAGATTTTCTAGAAAAGGATGTCCCTCCTAATCAAAGTATGTATTATCAATTCTGTTGGAATTGACTCATCACTAAGAAAGGCATCGACTTCATTCCAAAAGTTGTCATCTTCCTCATCGGGAGTGAGGAAGGGATGGAAGAGTCGGGAATAAGACTAGAAGATGATGGATCATTTTGAGCAATTCATCAATGGGAAGGATGTCTCCCATTGGATCACAAACATCATCATCCAACTCGGATGAAATCAAGAGAGTTTGGTTTCATCCACGAGTTAACAAACTCGATGCGACAAACCGATTCGGAGGTGGGACAAGTGGTTTGCTCTTAGAGCTAGCGCTTTCCAACACTTCCATGAAGTCTCCGATTCAAGATCATCATCATCAAGAATACTCTTGACTTCCTGGTACAACTTTCAAACCATTTGTTTGAACCAGTTTGATTTTCAAGGCTTTTAGCTCAAGACGTTTTGAAAACTCCTCTTAACCGTGAAATTTGAGAGTGTTGCATTGAACCTTCGATTTTTGATCAATTGTGGCAACACTGTTTGGACAGAGGTTTGGAGTTCGTTGATATTTAACGTGAGCTCTTCTTTGTCAACCCGTATGGTCAACTCTTCAAAAACACATCAATCGAGCACGACTCGCTCTCAAGAAAGCTCTTCCTAAGATGAGGGAACTCTAGGATCCGCATCAAGTCTACTACAACAAAGTCGGTGGGAAAGTGAAACTTTCCTACTTTTACCACGACATCCTCGGCTATTCCAAGTGGACGAGTTATGGTACAATCCGCTAGCTCAAGAGTCATACAAGTAGGAGTAAGTTCGGGAAGAGACGCTTTCTTCCATACCGAGAGTGGCATAAGGTTAATGCTAGCGCCAAGATCGGCCAAGGCGGAGCATCGAACCATCCCAAGAAATCACACGGATTAAAAACTTGCTGTGGTCTTCAAGCTTTTTGGAAGCTTCTTGAGAAGGACCACGAGCATTGCTCATTAAGAGGGTTTTAGCCATTTCGGATAACTTATCTTTGTTACTCGGTAGGCCTTTAAGTGTAGATGCAAATTTAGGCATTAGAACGAGAGCATCAACGAAGCTTATATCAAAGTGTAGCTCATTGAAGATTTGGAAAAATTTTCCATTTGCTCTTTGTTTTGTTTTGAGCTTCTCATCATTCATTCTTGATGGGTAAGGAAGTGACTAGACTTTTGAGCCGGACGGAAGTCATTTCGGGCTCGAATTTGTCTTCGAAACTTGGTTCCGGTCTTAAAGCTTGGACTACGAAGGTGGGACGTGTCTTGATATCGTGGGCTTGAAAAATGCACCTTGTCCGTTGTATCCTTGGTAACTTGACTCATTGCTCCTAGTGGAGGAGGCATTGGAGTCGAAGGTCCATTGTGCTTCTTAGGTTCACTTTCTACTACCTTTGGGAGAGAAGAAGAAAAGGTAGTAGGAATAGCGGGTCCACTGTATGACACACCACTTCTGGTTGTGATCGCCTTTGCATCGCCCCTCGGATTAGCGATCGTGTTGCTAGGTAAAGTACCTGAGCCCGAGGGTCGATCATTTAAAGACTTCTTTAATTCACGATCCGACCGACCAACACCCCGCTTGTCTCCTCTTGAGTCTTTATGAATTGCTTTAAAAGCTCATCGATGTTGATACAGGAGGTGGTGGAGGGATAATTTGAGGTCAGTATGTTCGGTTATAACCAGATTCCTTGATTAGGGTTCATATTCCCGAAATTGATTCCCTCGATTGTAAGTGTTTTGATTAAGATTTCCTTGATGTTGGAAACCTTGATTGGGTCCGAATAGAAATTACCTTGGTTTTGATAACCTTGGTTTATTCTAGGTTGGTTCGATTCCGTTAGGATTCGTTAAAACGGGTGGTGCACGATAAGTATTAGCTCGGTAGTTTGGTTCATTTTGAGGACGGTATTGATTACCTCCTTGATTTGAAGTACCGGCTATAGCATTAGCTTCAAAAGGACTACCATCGGTGGCGATCTGAGCTTGTAGTATGCATGAGGACCACCACAAGTAACACAAACTTCAACTTTCTTCACTTCACCATATGATGGTGCTTGTGTGAAAGTGACTTTCTTTGGTTAGCAAGAACCAAAGCTCGAACAATATCCGTGAGTTTGTCAATATTAGCATTGGCGCTAGATGTACTCACGGAGATGAAGTAAAGGTCCAACATTAGACTCGGTATGATATGTCTTTGTGCGGAAAGGACGGACACGGGACTTGTTTTCAATGATTTGCAAGGCTTCTTTGTGGTCTTGCTCAAGAAATTACCTCCGCGGAGGCATTCAAAGAGTCTTGATTAGTCCGGTTCGGACCATTGTAGAAAGTATCCATTTGCATTAACTCGGTAAAACCATGATGCGGACACTTACGGAGTAAGTCTTTATAACGATCCCATGCCTCCCGCATGATTCATCAAATCTTTGAGAGAATTTCATTATCTCATTCTTAAGACTTGTAGTTCGGGATGGAGGATAGAATTCGTTAACAAACTTTGTGACAAGATCTTCCCATGTCTCAATGGAGCGAGGGGTTGTTTCTCAAGCCAATTCGGGCTTGTCCTCTAGAGAAAATGGGAACGCGAGAAGAAGCTTGATAGCTTCATGTGGGACATTCTTGTACTTGATGGTAGATGCAATCTTGTTAAACCATCGAATGTGCATGAGGATCGTCCCGCTCAAAACCATAGAATTGGCTTTGGGTTACAGTTAAGTAACCCGGTTTTGAGCTCAAAAGTATCGACCACGATGGTCGGGACAACAATAGCATCTCCGTAACCCTCGATGGGTGCTTGGAGAAGCTCATTCATCGGCTTGTCTTCCGCCATTACGGTGGTGATGGTGGTAGACGTTCCTCGATCACGGTGAAGGAGCCGAACGTCCTCTACGTCACGAGGAATCTTTCCAAGTTCGACAATGGACTTGTAGAATCGAAGAACGAGTGCGCATGCACTAAGTATAAAAATCGCCAAAACAAATGCGAGGCAAAACGACAAGTGAACTTAACCAATAATCACAAGTGAAATGGCTTCTTTGAAAAAGGTACACCAAATCACGAGGACACAAAGGCAAGTTTTAAATCGATGTTCGGGAACTTATTATGGTCGCACCCCGCTAGGTAGTGCACCGCCTTGATTTGCGGTGGTTGATTTTATGTATCTTAAGTATCACCGAAAAGACGTAGGTATAGATTTGTGTTGATGGGTTTAAAACTTTTTGGACAATATTTTTGGTATCGTCTCGTTTAACCAAATCGTATTTCTTTAAGAATCACCTTAAAAGAAACACAAGCTAGAAAACGTTACGATTGTTTTGTTGTTTTATATTTTGTTTGGTGTTTTAACACTTTAGGAAAAGTGTTAATGAACTTTTGATTTTGTTACGTAAAAACTTTTACAAACTGTGGTATATGTGCAAGTACGGGTCCGAAAAATGCTTAGAACACGCTTCTGACCTCCCGTGAGCGCCTAAAATTTGATTGGTGCAAAACCGTCAAGTTTTCTCACGCAGTTAGCCACTTGTGAATGACCAACCGTAAGAAACTTAAAACATTTCACACACCAATTGCAATTTAGATCGAGGAGAATACAAGGATTCCCGGTCGTTAACTCCCACGGAGGATGACCGGTGTTTAACACAATCGGATGTCGAATAATCACTAAGGATAGTGATCAGTAGGATTTTGAGTGGATAATTACCTAAAGAAAAGATTAACAAATTACAGCGACTTAAATGCAAATTAAAGGAAATAAAAGATAAAATATATTAAATAAACGCTATCACTATTTTTACAATGATGTTTTTATGATTTTATAAAACAAAATATCTTAGATAAACTATATTAACTAAAACGTAATCCTAAATTATCTAGAAACGTGGTTTAAAATGAAACGCAGCGTTACGCTTAAAAATTACTTGAGCGCAAGCAAAAGCGTAAAATTTATGAAATAAAAGGCCTACGAATGTAAAACTAATTTTCTTACGTACTATATGACAAAAGAAAATTTTAGAAAAAAGATTTATATTTTTTTGACTTTTATATTTTTTATTATGAATTAATTAAGATTTTACACTAATTAAATGTTTAAAAATACTAAAACTAATGAGAAAAATCTGAAACTTTTTTATGAAATACTTAATACTAATACAAACTAAAGAAAAATACAAAAGTGGAAAAAGCTAGTACGAATAAGCTACAAATAAGCTAAATACACCTAATAAGCTAAACTGCACAATATGTATATAAGAGATTATTTTGTGCAAAGGATGACAGTCAAAGTCCCAAGGGCACAATGGTTACAGGTACCCTTCTTGTCACTCTCACAAAGGGGAGGTCTCGAGTTCGAGCACCGCCACCCCTTTTGCCAACTATTTTTTTTTGAAATTTTATTTTACAAACTAACCAAACACACCGAGATAATCATTTTTACAACTATGACTTTTCTAAAAGCAGTGATAAGCACTTAATAAGCCAAGGTTTTACAACAGCTTAACTTTAAAAGAAATTAAGCACAAGTATTTAAGCTAAAATGGTCACGAGATACTCAATAAGCACTAGATGAATTGAGAATAAGCTAAATGTCGATAACAAGCTAATATATCAACCGAATAAGCACAATATCTATGAAATAAGCACTATGCAAAATCAAATAAGCTCAAGTCTACAATGGTTTACACATTACAATCGTTTGGTTTTCTATACAACTTCTAGCTTAATTTTAAGCACTTTAATAAGCTATTAAGTGAAAACAAATTCAAGGACTAACAAGCTAACCAATTGAACTTTCCAAAAAGCTAAATTACTCACTTTGGATTACAAAAATGAGCTTTTGAGGAGCTTTTGAAAAACTGGTGAACACTGGCTAATCTATGAACTAGGAAATGGACAGAACAAAAAGCTTATTGCAGGCTTATCAAATAAGCTGTAATTTAGAAAATTAAGTTTGGACTATCAAGCCAGCTAGGAAAGCTTTCCAAAGAGTCAAATTACACAAGCTTATGCTAATTAATAAGCTCTGGGAGAGCTTATGAAACTAGATAGGTGACTGGTGCACAGGACATGTTTGACCTTTTTGAACAAATGAAAGTTTGACCTTTATGAACTTCTAATTGATTCTATGGACTGAATTAGTTGTATTAAGCTATAATAAGACTATATTAAGCTTTGTTAAAAGGTTTTAAACTGATTTGATGAGAATCACAGTCTAAAATCTTAACAGTTAAACACTAGGTGAGATTAATGAAAATTTTGACTTTTATTCTAACAAGGTCTAGTTTTTAATACTGAGATGAGTTATATAGACCTAATGAGGCATGCATCAAACAACAACAAGGCTACAAACAAACTTTAACACAGTGTAATCAGCAAAACCAAACACACCTTATGGACTGTTTTAGAACTTTTTTCAAAGAGAATCACAGAATTAGCACAAACCATTGACTAATATAGCTATAATTACACTAATTACTACTATTTAAGCATGATTAAACTATTTATGACCACAGTTTCAAACATGAGCACAATGTGGAAATTGTATAAAAATGAAAATGATAAGACAAGCTCACAAAGGTCCAAATTGCGTGCGAGTTAAACCAAACCCAAAACCATTATCCTAATCCATTTCCAATCCAAACACTGCTCTGCAACACCCACAAACCATTTCCAATCCTGTTTGACCAATTGTTCTTCCCTGTTGACTTTTGTTGACCTTTTACCAAAGTTGTTTAGAAAATGAATTTCAAGCTTATCAAAAAGCTATAGCAGCTTAAGTAAGCTTTTCTGAACTGAAAAATAAGCTATGGGAAGCTTGAATTCAAGAGCTTGAGTCTAACATTTTAAACAGTAAACATGAGAATATGCAACTTTTATAGAAACTTGAATTAACACTTGAAAACTTAGTACAATGGTTTTTTAACTTAAGATTGATGTAGTTAAACTGGAAATTACAACTTTAAAGCTAAATTAAAACATTGGTATTAAAACGAAATACATGAAAACTAAAATTAACTATCGCCTTCTCTTTGACTCTTCCTTCTTTTTATGCTTCAAAATGTTCCACGTGGCCTTCTGGTTGAATCCCACCTCTTCTCTTGACCAATGGGAGAGTTTTGAGTGTATTAGTCGTTTTTATATTTTTGGCGGGAAGGGTGTATTTGACTTGTAGGCATATGAAACAAGCAAGTGGGGGGTGGCATTAATTGTGGGGGTGGATGATGATGAGGGTGGTGGAAAAGGTGAGGTGATGGGAGGAAAGCAGGCAAGTTGGAGGGATAAGGTGTTGGGGAAGATAAACAGTGGGGGCGGGTTTTTTGCTTTGTTTGACTGTGTTTGACCAAGGGGTCAAAATAGGGAGGTCACTGGCTAAGGCAGGGGGTCAATATGGGAAAAGGCAGGGGTCAAGGGATAGTGACAAGTCCAAAAGGGTTTAGGGTTTTTAATTATAACAAGGACTAGTTTTGTAATTCCTGAAAATTGAGGGACCTAAGCTGCCAATTTATCAAAGTTGCTCCAAGGGTGAAAAGTGACAAGTTTCAATAATGCAAGGACCAATCTTGACATTTTCAAATTTTCCAAGGACCATTTTTGCCAAATTTCAAACTTGAAGGACTAAACTTGTAATTTTCTCAAACTTTTGATATTTTTCACCAAAGGACTAAATTTGACAACTTATGATTTTAAAAGGACCTTTGGTGATTTTTCTTTTGAAATTATGTGCTCGGGGACTATTTTGACAATTTTAGAAATTGGGGGGCTGAAGCGCCAATTATGCAAACTTTGCTCATTTTTCATCCGATTTTAAACATTTTGCATCCGAAACATATAAAATGCAATTTTGGAATATTTTAGTATTTTGATGCATTTCGAGCATTTTAGGCGTTTTGCGATCAGATTGACTCAAAAATGATGAGTATTTACACACTCATCAATACATCTTCAAAAGAAGCTGATTCTCCAACAGAGTTCTATTTGGTTGAAAAGTGGAAAGCAGGTTCTGTTCCTTCCATCATTCACAAGCAAGGTCCCTCTGGTGATGATGTACAGAATTCTGGAGTCAAAGTTGATCATCATCAAAATAAGGATGAGTTGTTGCAAGATAACTCAGTATCGGTAGAAAAAATTGAAAAGAAGAAAAAGCGATGCAAGCACCGCTAAGCCTCTTGAAAGTCTTGATAGGCCATCTCAGAACGCCGACAAGCCATCTTCTACCACCGATAGTTCAAGTGAAATTCGGCTACAAGTCTTGGTGATAGTACTTTCTTTCGACCTAATCCAAAGCCACTATTTGGTGATGAGGAGTATCCACATGATCCCGATATGCCCGAACTAATAGAGATTGATACTCCCATCGATGATGAAGACATGGATGAATTCTTCAATGCTAATTTGACTAATTTGGACATCATTATTAATGAAAGTCCAATTACTTCTACTAGAATTCACAAGATTCATCCCAAGGAATGATTCTTGGAAATTTGAATACTCCAAAGGTAAAAAAAGCGGGGTAAAGAACACATAACCCTTTCCTGAACATGGGTTCTTTGCAAGATCTCTTCACAAAAGAAACAGTCATAAAGATCTGCAAAATTGCTTGTTTGCTTGTTTTCTGTCTCAAAAGGAGCCCAAGAGAGTAGAAGAAGCTATAACAGAAGAAGGATGGGTAGAATCAATGCAAGAGGAGCTTCTTCAGTTCAAACTTCAAGAGGTTTGGACATTGGTTGATCTTCCTAATGGGAAGAGGGCTATTGGGACTAAATGGGTATTCAGGAACAAGAGGGATGAAAGAGGAATTGTTGTAAGAAACAAGTCAAGGTTGGTTGCTCAAGGATACACACAAACTGAAGGTTTGGATTATGATGAAGTATTTGCACCAGTTGCAAGGATTGAGGCTATTAGATTGTTTTTGGCTTATGCTTCATTCAAGAATTTTGTTGTGTATCAGATGGATGTTAAAAGTGCATTTTTATATGGCACTATTGATGAGGAGGTATATGTTTGTCAACCTCCTGGTTTTGAAGATCTGATCATCCCGGCAAGGTTTACAGGTGAGGAAGGCTATGTATGGATCGCATCGGGCTCCTAGGGCATGGTATGAATGCCTATCTACTTATTTGATGGACAATGGGTTTAAAGAGGACCGATTGATAAAACTTTGTTCATTAGAAAGCACAAAGATGATATTTCTTGGTTCGAGTTTATGTAGATGACATCATCTTTGGGTCTACTAACAAGGAGCTATGCAGAGATTTTGAGAAACTTATGCATGATAAGTTTCGAGATGAGTTCTATGGGAGAACTCACTTTCTTTTAGGGCTCTGAGTTCAACAAAGGACCGATGGTATTTTCATTAGTCAAGACAAGTATGTAGGCGATGTGTTGAAGAAATTTGGGTTTCAAGATGTAAAAGTGCAAGTACACCTATGGAGACTCAAAACCTATGCTACCGGATGATGGAAGTCCCAAAGTTGATTTAAAGTTGTACGGATCCATGATTGGATCTTTGATGTATCTTCTCGCATATAGGCGGACATTATGTTCTCGGTGTGTGTGTGCAAGATTTCAAGTAACACCCAATACCTCACACATGAATCTTTGTTAAGAGGATCTTTAGGTATTTGAAAGGTCATCCTAAATTGGGCCTTTGGTACTCTAAGGATTCTCCTTTTGATTTAGTGGCCTACAGGCGAGCGGTGACTATCTTGGAGCTAGTCCGGATAGGAAGTCTACCACCGGGGATGTCGGTTCTTGGGAAGCAGATTAATTTCTTGGCGGTGTAAGAAGCAAACTATTGTGGCTAATTCTACAACCTGAAATTTGAATATGTGGTTGCGGCTAGTTGTTGTGGTCAAGTTCTATGGATTCGTAATCAATTCTTTGAATTTTGGGTACAATTTATGCATACTAAGATTTACATTGATAATAACGATACAATTTGCATTATCAAAATCATGTTTACATTCTAGAACTAAACATATTGAGATAAGACATCATTTTATTAGAGATTGTAATGAGAAAAGGTTGATTCAAATGGTAAAATCCATACCGATTTCAATGTTCCGATCTTCTCACAAAAGCTTTTGATGTGGGAGGTTTCAGTATCTTGTTGTTAGTATTGGAATGATTAATCTCTAAAATTCTCAAATTGTTTTGTATAAGTTTGTAAAAGTATTGGACTATTATTATGTAATCTTAGTATTGCTATTTCTTCTTATATCCATTGATAGTGTTGTTTCTAACCACTGATAGAGTTGATCTATCCACTGCTAGTTGTTCTGTGTTTCCACTAACCATTGTGCAGGAAAATGCTAAATCATTATAGAGATGCAAGAAATACTGAAGTTACATTGTTCATTCAACAAAGTAGTTTACAGCTTACAGCTTACAATGAAACTTCAAGTGCTAAATAAAGACTACATCTATATATGATTTTCTCCTAGTATTTCTACTACTACTATCCTTGTTGATATCGTTTGAATGCTGGATATGCATTTATCATATGCAAACGAAGCAGCTAAGGATCAAAATGGAAAGGATGGATTGATGCAAACGAAGAAGTCAAGGCGATTGTGGCGAGATAGATGGATGATATGATATTCTTTTGTGCTCCATCTTCTCTTACCACCATTCAGCAACTTACTCCATCTTCCCTTTTCCCTTCCTGGTTACGATGTGTGAAGAAGCACCATGACTTGGTGCACTAAGACCAAGAACCACCTCTCTGTCATTAGGGAGTGGTGGGTTTCTTGCTCGTGGTCTTGGTTGGGGGTTAGATGATGAAGGTTTGGGGTTTGAGGTCCTCTTCTTAGAAGAGTCATCAGAGTCTTTAGAGGCATCACTTGGATTCACAACACTATCATCTTCAGATGATGGGAGAAATGGAGATTTTCTTGGTCTTGGTTCTAGTGGAGGCAAATAGGTCAGCCATGGGTTTCCATCTTCACTTGATGATGAAGATGATGAATAGGATGAGGAGGAGGTTAGATCAACCACTTCTAGTTTGTTCCAACTAGGGTTCCACATTTTGATTGATTTGGGATTTTGAAGCAATTAGGGTTTTTACCTCTTGATTGGTTTGGGCGTTATATGATATTTGGGTTCTTTTTATAAAGGAAGTTTAGGGTTATTGAAGTAACTATGGGGCAGGTTAAATGTGGTTGGAGAGTTAATGAGGTTCTTGGGGATTGGACTGAGATATATTCTAGAAGTTGACTATGTTGACTTTCCTGTTCTAACCCCGGATAGGTCGTTTGTAACCACTTCTGGCTATTACTAACCACTGACAACTATAATCTTTGTCTCTGTGTTTGTTTTGTGTTTGTCTTGCAGGAATGAAGGACTTGTGTGCATAAGGAGCTAATGATTGCTGCTTGTGTTTGTGTTAAAAAAAAAAAAAAAAAAAAAAATTAGAGATAGATAGTTTTTGTGTAATCCTTCATATCTTGTGAGATCACTTTTCAAGTGGCATGGATTTGCTTGCTCTAATTTGGACCAGTTGGGAGGAGTGATAGTCTGTATCCACTGATGGTGTGTTATAACTGCGGACAGTAGTTGTGAAACAGCGGATAGTATGATCCTCTGTTATGGATACTACAGGGGTTGTTTCGACACTTTGGCAAAAGTATATATCACTTACCAAAATCACGGATGGATCAATTTCTTTGATCTTCTAACCACTTCCAATTACCAATATCCTTAAACCCTAATCATTTTCTTTGGTTTATTCCCAAAACCCACTTCATTTACATCATTAATCACAATGGCTGAGACGTATTCCACTTCACATAATCTTGTTGCTATACTTACTAAGGATGCTCGATCTGATGGGTTTCATCAAATGATTGATTTCCTTGTTCATAGTCCCATTCACTTTGCTTTAACGGTTGAACCTACTATTCTTAAAGCCTATATACGTCAGTTTTGGAAGAATGCTACACTTGAAGAGGTTAATGGGTTGGAGGTTTTAGTACTAGGGTGGATGAGAATGCTATTTACATTTTCGAGGAGCTTATTAGAGAAGTTTTAGGCTTGATGATGTTGATGGTGTTGATAATCTTACGGATGTTAAGATTGTTCTTTGGTTTAGAGATTAGGTTACACACAGAGGTGAAAAGGTACAATTTTTAAGAGTTTGTTTTCTCAACAATGGAAGTTTTGATTCACACTTTGTTGATGTGTATGAGCAATAAGACCACAGCTTTAATGATTTTCCTTCAAAAATTACTACCGCTATTATTTGTTTGTCGATGGAAGGAAATTTAAGCGGTCTAGGATGATATATGAGGGTTAGTGTAGAATATTAGGAAGAAGGGTAAATATTATTTGTATCCTAGGTTTGTTCAACTACTTGTGGAACATCAAATACAGGATCCTATTGAACATATTAGAGTATGAGGTACATCGTATGCTTCCTAGAGTGTTTGCACATATGAGGAATCGACCATGGAATGTTGTCATTAGAGATGTTCCTTTATTTCCTCACATGCTTAATTTTCCTCACGATTACGAGTTTAATGAAGGTCTTGCATCATGGACTAGGAGAACACAGGGCACTCGGCTTCCTCGGGCTAGTGCTAGTGGTATGGTTAATGAGGCTTGTCACAAGGAGTGGAGGTGACATGATTGGAAGGGCTTCACCTCGATTCATGCTTAGATCTTTGGTCGAGGATAGTGGAAACATCAATAAGACCCAACCTTTGGCAACTCTAATGTGGAAAGTTCTTTGGAGCTTAACACGGTGGAGGTATCCCTAGCCAACCGGCTGCTATAGGGTACATAGATGATCGAGGCTCGGCACGGTGCTATGTTTTCTATATCCAGATTCACCACTCGGAGCGCTTAACACATTTCAGTGATGAGGATAGATTGGAACGACAATGAATTGACGGTTAATGACTTTGTACATGATGACTTTTTCGATGAACCACCTCTCGGACCAGATAACACAGGTCGAAGTGGGGAGGATATTCTTAAACGTGTAAATGAATTGACGGTTCAGTGTGTTAAAATGGAGGATAAGATTTCAGGTCTACAGGTGTTAATTGTGCTTCAGGGTAAGACTATTCGGAGGTTGAAGCATAGGGTCTTGGTTTTGGAGAGAGTGAAAAGACCTGGACTTGCTGTTTTGAAAGCTTTGCGGCGTATGAAAAAGAAGGTGGACTCCTCTACTACTCTAAATGTGAATGATGTATCCAAACAGGGGAGGAGTGATGGCATGAATTCAGGGGAGGCTGTGGATGTATCAGTTAGTGTACCTATGGAAGAAGATGTTGACAATGGAGATCAAGAAATTTTGGTTTCGATAAAGATGGGAATGTGGTTTTCTTGAAGAATTGAAGAATGTTGATGCGATGCGAACACAACAACGATAGTATATCCGAAACCTTGGTTAGTACTTTTGTAACCACCGATGTAGTTTCAAACTTGGCTATTGTTCCTACTCTTTGTCATACCCATCGCTATCACAACTACTTCTCATTGTTACAACTCTTTCTCGAATTACCATCTAAGCCTAAAGAAGTAGAGAAAGATCTTTGCATGAGTACATTGATTAATCCGAGCAAAACATCATCTATACCTACATCAATCATTGCACTGTTTTATCTGCTCACCATCGCTACTAAATCAAAAGGTAAAAGTTTGGTTATTGGTGAACCTTTGAAGAAGAAAGTGGTTAAATCTAATGTTGGAAAAGGTAAAGAGGTAGTCTTTGAAGTTTAAAAATAAAGCGTAACAAGAAGCTTATGATGCAGTATATGCTAAAATATGGAAGTTGTGGATAAAGCAATTTTGATGAAGAGAAAGCAAGATGAAGAAGAAGCTAGTCAGAAATTGTTAGCTACATGGTATGAATCACAAAATTATCTTGAAGCTTCTGAATTAATAAATGATGAGTATATTGTAAAAGAATGGGCTTTGTTTGATGATGAAGAAAAAGCTAGACTTTTGGGTATACTGGCAAGGAAGGTTAGTAAAGAAAAGAAGAGAGTTGTAAGAAGGAAACCTCCTACTATTGCTCAGCTGAGGAATGTATTGATGAAGATTATCAAGAATTCGAGCATATATGTTTCGATAATCTCAGTAGTTGTTCATTTAAAAGAATTTTTGAGATTTATGAGAGATGTATGAAAATTAACAATGATGATTTCATCCAATGAATTCTAAAAAGGAAGAAGAGTGGATTAAAGAACATGATGAATGGATGCAAAGTAAGAGAAAAGAAAATGGAGGTTCGTGTAACATCGATTCTAAAAGATTGAAAGTTGTTGAAGATGTAAATCAAATCATTTCTTATGAGTTTAAGCTTTTAGATGGAAGTGAAGGGTTTGGAAAATTCTAAGACTCAACAATGAAGTTTAAGGTATAATAAATTTTCACAAATGCTTGATATTTTGATAGAGATGATTTGTTGAATCTTTGGATACTTTACAAGAATAAATTTGGTGAAGTACATCATGAGAGGCGATGTATCATAATTTGAAGATTCTATTTGAGCCTACTCATGATGAACCCGAATGGCAAGGACTCTACAATGGTCAAGTTACTAGATGGTTTTATATCAAACACGTGGAGTTCATGTTTTAACTGCTTCAGACGTATTATTCATATGCTTGTAGAAGGTGATTATCCTAAATTGAATAAGCATCCGTGAATAATTGCTCGATGTTGAAGCTCGGTTGTTTCAAGATGTTAGTATCCTATGATGGTCAAGCTTATGATTTGTTGAAGAAGTATGAGAAGATACTTAAAGCTAATAAGTGTTTGGCTACATCCTCCAATTCGAGATGTTTTGAGCTTAAAGGAAACTTGAGAATTACATTAGAATTTATCAAGTTTAGGGGAGGATTGTTGGGTTTCAGGTTCCTTTGATAATGAATTACTCTAAGTACTGGAACCACGGATAAGCTTGATGTAACCACGGACTGAAGAGTGTAACCACGGATGAAGATAACCGCGGCTAGTAGTATTATGTAACTGCTGATAGTATGTAGTAAGCACTGCTAGTTTTCTATAGTCGATTAGTTTATTGTATTAGATAAATATGGAAAAGATATTTATCTTGTAGGTTACGTATTGTATATTGTATAGGACTCCTTAGCCTATAAAAGGAGGTCCTAGGTTAGGTTAGATATACGTATGTTTTATATCTAAGGTCGATACACTTCAAGGTTGCAAAACCCTAATACTGTAAGAGTATTCGTATTAATAAATAATATTGAGGTGTTGAATGTTAATTGTTCTTCTTCTTAAGATCAAGTGTTAAATTCCGCGTAATACTTGATAAGCTTTTGTTACAAGTCAGTTTCTATATTAGATCGTTTGCTCAACTGGGATCAACATGCTTCATGACCCCTAACTTATAAATTAATTGGCCAAAAGCACATTTGCTTGAGGACAAGCAAATACCAAGTGTAGGGATATTTGATAAGGATTTAAAAGGTACACTTTTGAGGGGTCTTTTAAGCCCTTAATCGACCACTTTTATATCCGTTACTGCTTAATTTTGTTCCTTTTCACTTTTTAGGTTTCTTGAAGGCAAATTGCTGGAATGACACTTATTCGGACGAAAAGGCGCGAATATATGAAGAAAATGGCCAAAGTCAAGATCAAGACACTCAAGTTGCTGGAATTGAAGGTGACGGCATGACAACCAAAGGGCGACGCCGTTGCAACATGCTTTGTGACGACTCAGTAGCGAAGTTGTTATTTTGCACTTGACAGCATCAGGTTTTAAAGAGTAGGGTGTCACAACTCAGACGACTTAGATTCAGATACCGACGGTGTCAGAAGATGAAGCCGACGACGTCACAACCACAAGGTGACGCCGTCACAAAGTTGACGTGGCCAAGACGAAAACCTAATGGCAGCGATCAGACGGCGTCACAAATAAAGAGTGACGCCGTCACATGTTGTAACTCTATATATAGAATTCGAATTTTCAGACTTTTAGGGAAGTAGTTTTTTGGAGAAAAACCTAAACCGAAATTTGGTTGTCTTGGGCAGTATATTAGCGTTCCCATACCCTATTTTACAACAAGATAAGTAATTACTTCATTGATTCAATTATGTCTTCAATTGTTTGTGTATGCTTGCATGTTTTCCATGTCCGGCTAATTTACTTGTGTGTTTGCTTAGATCTATGAAACCTAGGTATTGAATATTAATTGGTTGTCTCTTATCTTAATTGTGATTGACCTAGGATTGCGATAGGCCATTCGTTGTGTTTTTAATGCTTGAGTAATATTTGTGAACATTAGTTTATAATCACCTAGAGTTATTGTAGGCTAAACTTCCAAAGATAACCTTAGAGTTAGTTTATGAATCCTAGAGATTTCGTAGGCAATAACCTTAAGGTAGTCTCAAAGATTTAGGGAAAAATGCATACCCTACGACCTTAGAAGACACAACGCGTTAAGAATCAATTAACTGATGTCGTTGGATTATCGGCCACAAAACCAAATGCACCTTATCTATCCATTACACATAAATCACCATTGTGATCTATTAAACTTCTTTCTTTTTACTTTTATATAATCAACACTTCAGCCACCAAATAGATCTAATCATATACAACCACTTTCTTGGTTTAAACTTCACAATATTTAGATCTTGGCTTATAAATAATCTTGATGTTTATTTATTTATTTTTTGTTGGCTGAATAATAGATCTAGAGAGGAGAGGAGAGGAGAGGCGAGGCGGCGGTTGTTTTTTGGGTGGGATATTAGGTTTACAGAGAAGATGACAAAAAGTGACATAGTTGGTTTTTAGCATCTTTTTAGGAATGAATATCAAATACCTAAATTGCCCTTTCAGCCTTTTGTTTTATCGTAAAATAAACCCTTATCTTTAGTTTAATTGTAATTTTAGCACTTTTAATCTTAACCATTGATCAAACTCATCCAGTGGTCCAGATTTAATTTAAGAGTGCTGTAAAGTACTACACCTAAAATGAGTACTGCATAGAATACTACACTACATTCCTAAAATTTATGTTTATGATATATAGTAATTTTTAGATTTGTTTGATATTTAAAAGGCCGTTAGGAATTTGATATTATAGCAGGATCTTAAAATTGCGACCCGATCTTACGATATCAATTTTTTAAAGATGAAAATGATCCCGGATTGGAAAACACGGGATGAAACACTAGGACAACGATATATTGACTCTTTTCGGTTTAGAAAACACGATCTCAAACACCCACTTACAATAAACTTAACAAAGGTAGTAATAAAGAACATGCATGTGTAACAATCTTAAAAGATGACACACAAAGATCAAATGTAGCTATGTAGGTTACCTAAAAATCGATAATAAAGCGACCATTAGAACACCTTCCATTTGATCCATTAAGAAAAGATTCATCATAAGGTGGCAAAAGAACTGAATCTCTCGGTTGCTAATCTTAGCAAAGCTGTTTTAAGTTACCGTGACGACAAGTGAGTCACCAAGGGCGATAATTAACGTATAACATCCATTACCATACAACCTCCCAACACAACATAGTAACAACAATGCCACCAATAGACACATCATCTTAATTTGGTCTTTGGGAGATAGTATACTGTAGTGGTTAATTGTTGTTAGACCTCAAAAATGGTGCTTCGTTTGTTTTATTCTACCTACTTAGTTGGTGAGCATTTTTTAAATTATTTACTCATTAAGGGGTGTGTGAATATGTCTACTGCATGTTTAAAAAAGTTAGAGTAAGTTGCAAAAATCGTCCTTGTGGTTTAGCCAAATTGCAGATTTCATCCTTGTGGTTCATTAAGTGCAAAAATAGTCCGTATTTTACACTTTGTTTGGTCCAATTTGGGTCCCAAAACTAACACCGTTAGTTTACGCTCATTATCTTTAAAACATGAGGGTATTTTTGTCTTTCTAGGTTTTATCAATAAATTAACACCACAACCCCAATCCCAATCTTACTAAAATATACCAAACCGTTTTATCTCCCCAAATCAATACAGATCCCAAAACCCTAATTTTCATCCCTAAAATTGAAACCCATTCCACTTTCAGTCTTTGTAGATACTAACGATTGGTTAGTTAGAAATATGAATGAACCTTCACCTCCAAATTTGATCTTTAGAAAGGATGGCATTTCATTTGATCCAAACACATCATATGGTAAGAACATAACCTTTTTTAATTGAAATAATCACTTATATGATACTAAATTATTAGCTCATTGATTTTTTATTTCATTATGATACAGGTGGTTCCAAGTCCATGTTTTCTTTGAAGATAATCATGGTGGACACTTCACAGATCCACCAAACAGGAAGTATACTTCAGGTACCATATCATACTTTGATCACATTGATGTAGATCACCTTAATGTTGAGGGAATAAATACAGTTATGGCCCAACTAGGTTATGATTCTGATGAAATTATGTATTATTACTTTAGGATGCCTAACAAAGGTTTAGATGATGGTTTAAGGTCTGTGAGTTGTGATGATGATTTAGTTAGGTTGATCAAAGTAGTGGAAACAAATAAGGAAATAAAATGGTTTGTTGAGCATTGGGTTACAACAGTTGAGATTAAGGACTTAGGCTTTGATGTGAATGTGGAAGACTTAGACTTTGATGAGGTAGAATTGAATGATGAAGACTTAGGCTTTGATGAGGTAGAAGTGAATGATCAAGACTTAGGCTTTAATGTGAATGTGGAAGACAGAGAAGATATTGTAGATGAGGAGCATATTATTGATGAGGTAGAAGTGAACATGGAGGATTTTAGCAGATATGATGATAGGGAAAACTATGTTGACCCAAGTGGAAAACCTCATTTTGAAGTCACAGAAGAAGGTTTACATGTTGTGGACTATGATTCATTTGTTAGTGATGTAGGTGATGGTGATGATACTGCAAGTATTAGAAGGAGGAACCTTAGGAAACTTAAAAATAGGTGGTGGATCGGTGGCATTGTCAACGACTTGTTTTTGGACAAGATTTTGCTAACAGGGAAGAAGTTAAGGATAGGATTAAAGCACATGCAGGTTGAAACAAGAAGAAAGATTCGGATAGTAAAGAATGATTTTGAAAGGGTACAAGGAAAGTGTAAAGGCATTGTGCCATGTGATAAAGGGAATATAGCGAGATGGTGGGTCACAAGGGCATCGTGTAAAGGTAAAGGTGAGAAAGAAGATGCTCGGTCAAAGGGAAAAACAAATGAAGGGTAAAGGTGTAAATGTACATGATAAGGACAAAAGTGTGTGTTCTGGAATGTGTATATCTCACCTAGTAATAGTGGAAAGTGGGTGGTTAAGACATTTAATAATGACCATAAATGCCTCCAATCTAGAGATAAAGGCATGTACAACATCTTTCCTTGCAAAACATGTTGTAAATCCGAGTTCTCTCAATCACGAAATACCAACAACAAGAATCCAAGAGCATATGCGGTCAAGTTTCAAGTAGGTGTTTCTAAAACCAAAGCTTTCAAAGCAAAGTCTAGGAAGAAGTTAATTTAAGGGTGATGCTCATGGTCAATATCGTTTATTGAGAAGCCAGAAGGTACCAAGTCCATGGAAAGATCCATTTTATACTTCTCCAAACTCATCTTCAATTGTTGAACAAGCACCAAGTGGTCACCAAGGAGAATATGCATCTGCATCAAAGGCACCAAGGCAGCCATCTACATCAAAGGCACCAAGGAGAAGACCAAGGAAGACATCTGCAAGTCAATCCAAGACAACTGCAGGTCCAAAAAAAGGAAATAAAACTGCATCTAGGACCATAAAATAGATTTGGTCTTTTCTTATGGTTATGTGACTAATATGGTTATGTATTAGTAATCTTATGACAATATGGTTATGTATTAGTACTCTCAAGACACTATGGGCACAGTTGTGATGCAAATTTTCAGTTTAGCAAGTTGAAAGACTTGTTTAATGTATGGCAAATGTTACCCTTTCTAGCAGATGTGTTCTTTTGTTTTTACAATTTTTGAACTTGTGTTGTTTTGTTATGCAAATGTTACCAAGGCATTTGTAGATGCCAATGTGAAGGATCAAACTGATAAGGTTTTAAAATGTACCTTTTTGAGAGGTCGCTTAAGCCCTTATTTGATCACTTTTGTATCCGTTATTACTTAATATCATTCCTTTTCACTTTTAGGTATCTTGAAGGCAAAATCTTGGAATGACACTTATTCGGACGAAAAGGCGCGAATATATGAAGAAAATGGCCAAAGTCAAGAATCGAGACACTCGGTGCTTTGGGCGAAGGGGCGGCATCGGTGTTAATCGCGACGCCGTCGCATCACTTTGTGATGGCTCGGTAGCCAAATTGCTTATTTACAAGCGGCGGTGTCGAGGCTTTAAAAGAGTAGGTCATCACAACTCGAGACGGCCTAGATTTGATCCGAGACGGCGTTAGAGGCTGAAGGAGCAGGCGTCACAAGCATAAGGTGGCGCGTCACAAGACTAACGTGGCCAAGACGAAACCCTAATGATTGGCGACCCGGCGTCACAAATCAAAGGTTGACGCCATCACATATGTAATCTTATATATAGAATCCGAATTTTTTAGTTTTCAGTGTGTAGTCTTTTGGAGTACAAACCTAAACCGAACCAAGGCAATCTTGTACAATATTTTAGGGTTCTAAACCCTATCTTACATCAAGATAAGTGTTTTACTTCATTAATTTAATTATGTCTTCAATTACTTGTGTGTATGCTTGCATGTTCTCCATGTCCGGCTAATTTACTTGTGTGTTTGCTTAGGAAATATGAAACTTAATTATTGAATATTGATTGGTTGTCTCTTATCTTAATTTTTAATGATCTAGTAATGCGATAGGTCATCTGTTGTGTAGTTAATGCTTGATTAATCTTTGTGAACCTTAGTTTATAACACCTAGAGTTGTTGTAGGCTAAACCATCCGAAGAGTACCTTAGAGTTAAAGTTTATAAATCCTAGAGACTTTGTAGGTGATAACCTTTGGTAGTTTCAAAGAGTTAGGGATAAACGCATACCCTACGACCTTAGACACACAACGCGATTAAGAATAAGGACGTGACAATTCAACCATCAATAGGAGATAATTAAGGAGTAATAAAACCTAAGTAAACACATCTTTAAACCATCTAACGAGCACATAATAATTAGACATAGACTACCCCCACCTTAGTTAATTAGATAATTAGATAGTAGAAGTAATCGGTAGAAATACCAACACCCCAAATCCAAACCCCGAGATTCGTAACTTTCTATTTCCTAAAAAACATGAAAAGATAAAAAATAATCTTCCTCAACCCCAACCTTAGCGTAGTAACCTCTCACTAGCATTCCTATTCCCCTAGAGAACGATATCAATTCCCGTGGCTTACCCTAATACTACACTACAACGATTATGTTCACTTTCTAGGGTGTTGAAAAACTTGCTCGACGAAAAGGAAGTTCCTTTGACCCCGAACGCGCTGCGTAAGCGTATCACAAACCAAGGCATTTAAGTTGTGCACACCCATACTTGCAGCCATCAAAGGCACCAAGGATGCCAAAGTGTATATGTATGCATCAAAGGCATTTGCAGCCAAGGCATTTGCAACCATCAAAGGGACCAAGGATGCCAAGGTGTATCTGTATGCACCAAGGATCCCAAGGCATTTGCAGCCATCAAAGGCACCAAATCATACTATCATTAAACTTAGTACATAACACATACATACTTGCACATCCATACTTGAACATCATTAAAAGCATAAAAATACTATCATACTATCATTAAACTTGAAATTACCATTCATACTTGAACATCCATACATATAACAAAATTCATTGACTATAGTTAATTTTTAAGTTCAAGTTATTCATCTTAGCTTTATTAGCTTACAACAAGAAACTAACTAAAAACAAGACCCAAGTACAAATCAACCATATCTTCAATCTGCGTCTTGCAGCTGCCATTTCAACCAATGATTATTGAAGTCGGTTTTGACCTCGATGACCCGAGAGTGATTTGCACTAAACGAGCACACATTGGAGGATTAAACCAATAAAAAAACCCACAATTCGTTCCCTACAAATTAGTACTTCAATCAATAACTTGTGGAGAAAATATAACTACAAATTAAAACTTACAAAAGTTTTGGGGCATTGGTGAAAACGACGTCCTGGGCTAAAATTTGTCCATGAAGTACGGATACGGTTTTGACTACCACAGAAACAAGTCACCATTTTAATGAATTGATTTTGCCCCTTTTACCTTTTTAGGGTTAGGTATTTAATTTTTTATGTGTGTTTTGGATTAGGAATATAGTTTTGGGATGGGGTATTTAATTAAGTAAAGGCATGTTATTTAATTGATAAAAGAATAAAGACCAAAACACAACAAAGTTGTAAAATACGGACTATTTTTGTACTTAATGAACCACAAGGACGAAATCGTAATTTGGCTAAACCACAAGTATGATTTTTGCAATTTACTTACACCGTTGGTCCTTGAAGTAGTGCCAGAGATCATACGACATTTAAAAACGCAAAATTTTGCGTCGTTAATCTAACATTTTGAAAATATTACGTGAGTGGTCCAATTTTCTAACGGTCATTAGGGTTTCTTGTTATCTCGGTCCTCACTTGCCAAGCACACGAGGGCACTTTTCTTCGAACATTTTTTTGTCCATATGCAATATGATGGCTACTGTACACAACAATGTAGTAAATGTACTTTTTATTTCTTATTTTTTAAAAAACTTTTGTACTTTTTTTAACGGAAAAAAACTTTTGTACTTGTAAACTATTATTTTCATTTCTTCAATCTTTTATTTTTTGACTAACACACCACTAAGCTTAGGAATGATATCTTGATGTTCCAACAACGTCAAGGTGAATCTCTCTACGAAGCATGGACTCGATTCAAGGACTTACTTCATAAAGTCCCTCATCACGGCATTGATCTTTGCTCCAAGTCCAACTCTTCTTTGATCATGTCAACTTCCCCACCAAGCGATCCATTGACCAAGCGGCCGGTGGAAAACTTAGTGATCTCACCGCGGAAGAATCATGGGGTATAATAGAGGACCTTGCTCTCTATGACAACGAAAGTTGTAATGACCCCCGTGAGTTGCCCAAAACCGTTAAGGCAATCTCCTTGCCTCCAATTGACTCAAAACCTTCCGACCGTAGGATGCTCGAACTTGAAGATCAAGTTAAATTCCTAATGAGTTCCTACGAAAATCCTAAGTCTTCACGCCATGTGAACAAAGTTTCTTCCTCGTGTGAGCCGTGTAGTGATCCTCATAACACACGCACTTGCACCCGATTCCCCGAACAAGCTTCCGTTGACTACGCATCCTCGCGTATTAATGGAACGGGAGGAAGATTCCCTACAACACCCGGGCCTAGGACTTTTAATGACGCCCGAGAAGCATGGAAGGGCAAGCCCGACTTCTATTGGGGATAAACCAAAGAATTCACTTCCAATGATTTCTCATGGCCCTAACCAACCAAACATTGAGGGGATGTTGCAACACCTAGTCGCATCCCAAGAAGCTCAAATAGCTAAGCTCTCGGACCGTTTTAACCAACAACAAGCCGAGATGGATAGGAAGATAGATAACGTGGGATCATAGATCCTAGCTTGTCCCATGTTATTCTAGGAAAACCTTTCATAGAAAACACCGGGATGACTTATGATCCCTCATTAGGAATTATGCGATTCAAGGATGAGACCGATGATGTAGCTTACCAAATGTCGTTTAAGATTGAGAAGTTTTCATCACTCTCCAATGATGAAAAGGAAATTAAACTATCGGTCTATTATAGGAATGAGGAGGATAAGGAGAAAGGAGTAGATTATGTTATGGCCAAGATTTTCGGATTCTATAAGGATTGCTTGAACTTAGGACCGGAATATAGAACCGATTGGGGAGAGGACGACCTCTTAGAAAGGTGCATCATAGGGCACTTTTACAACATGGAATCCCCCAATAGAGACCGTCATAAGGAAGAAGGTGACGGTAATGAAGTCACGTAGGGGCACGACTACAAGTCTAGCTACAAGACTCATAAATAAAGAAAAGCGCTTCGTGGGTGGCAACCCATGCTTAATTGTTTGCTTGCTTGTGTCATATATCTTTTATTGATTGTTTATTCTCATGTTTAAATTTGTAAAAATGCTTTATTTTGTTTTTAACCTCATCTTAATTACATATAAAGGTATTTTACATAAAGGATAAGTGTAGGGAGGATTACACACGTTTTCAAAAGAAACATAAACATGAGAATTTCAATTAATTAAAAGATATACATGTGTGTTAGTTCGAGTCAAATGCTTGTATCGAGTCATAATGGATGTTTTCCGGAAATTTTCCGATTCTAAAGATGTAAATTTTCCGAACTTTTTCCGAAAATCGCGCACCGCTTTTTGTCGGGATAACTGACGTCGTCGATTGCAACTCGACGCGTCGGAAGGAGCAAAAACAACTTATTACTTTTCTCGTTTTCGAGTGCTTATAATTTTTTTGTAATTTTTCAGGTCTTAATTTTCCAGAAATTTTGTAAACATCCATTCCACAAGCATTATATCCTAGTTTAGTAGAGTCTTATATATATTATTACCGCCGATTTTACGCGAATGTTTCATTTGTTTTCTTCAAGTGTGCAAGTTTAATTTATCAAGAAGGAGATACATAAGATGAGAATGAGCTTTTCACGCAAACGTTCTTCTTGAAGAAAAATATAACCACCACTTTACACGGATCCTACCGAGCCAATCGGGGAGTATTAGTTTCTTTCATCTTTTATTACCTTCCATTATCATAACTTTGATACTTTCGGGAACATTGGGGACAATGTTCGGTTTAAGTGTAGGGAGGAAAATAAAGCGGGAACTTTGAAACTATGCTTATCCTTGATTATTTGCTTTGTCAATTGCATTTGTGTAATAAACCATGACAAAATGTCGGTTAGGGTAATTTTGGCACCAAATTTAAAATTTTTCATGACATATAGGAGTGGGCCATTAGTCTTAATAAAGCGTCTCACAGATAGGAAGTTATATGACTAGCACAAAAACCCTTTACCACTTAAATTCCACCCAAAATGTGAGGATCGCCCTTAGATTAGTAGGAATTAAAGCATTCATCTTTAATGCTTAGAGTGTGAACCGGAAGTATAATAAATTCTAGAACTTGTTTTGTGATGCACCCTGAGATCGCTAGTAAGACTACACTTGTGTAGTTAGGAATAACTAAATGATAAGAGGCATTAGGATAACCCTTGTTTGATACCCGTAATATAATTACTTCTTCCACATTGGTTGAGTAATTCCCCCACACCTTTGCGTTGTACTCATCTTTAGTACACGATACCCCTAGTTAACCCCTCAGAGCCTATCCTTTTCGCGGTTCTCGTGATGTTTCGGTTTTCGAATATCAATGAAAACATTGTTTACACCCAGCCCCAAATGTACACCCAAATCGCCTTAGCCTACCTTGTATGCACTCACTTTTAGTGCATTATTGTTACCACCCTAAAACCCTTAGTTCAATTGTCTAGTTGCTTGCATAAGTTGCTAAGTCGAGTCATATCCTTTGTATAGACTTTTGGGACGATTGGGACTCATGGGAAAAGTTAAAGTTTATGAAATAACGGGAAGGGAATGTTAAATTCAAATTCCCTTTATTTGCGTAATAATGTACTCTAAGTGTTTTGATCTTTTCAATTCGGGTCAAATTAGTGTTAGAGTAATAAAACTCAAGTGTAGGGATGTGCCTATAAATCCCTATCATTTTGATGTTACCGTAGAGGGTGGTAGAGTAAAAGTGTATGGGAAAAAATCGAAAAAAAAAAAAAAAAAAAAAAAAAAAAAAGGCTACCTTCCTACATCTATCTTTAATTTATGTTTGTTTGTTTCAGTTATCTAGAGTCTAGAGTGTCGAGTCTTGGCTTAGCAATGCCATTCTTCGCATGCTTGTAACATAAAGATTTTTGACTTGCCACCACTAAATAGTCTATCCCACCAAACCCTTTGTTTCCCTAACGTTACAACCCTTTAAAAGAACTCTTTGATAGTCTTTCCTAGGTGCTTACGCCAAAGCGATGGAGGTTTGATCTAGTCTCAAGCCTATGGTAATCTATGTACTAGGACCGGTTAATGAGTGTTTACCTTCCATTTCCAACTTGTTATATTTCATATACACCCGAGAGATGTGAGTATCCAAACACCCCATGTGAGGTGCTAGTATGTAATTTCTGTGCTTGTTATGACTTTTGTGGGGCTTATATGTGTTGTGGATTGTTCTAAACCAATGCTTCATGACCTCTAACTTATAAATTAATTGGCTAAAAGCACATTTGCTTGAGGACAAGCAAATACCAAGTGTAGGGATACCTTTTTGAAGGGTCGTTTAAGCCCTTATTTGATCACTTTTGTATCCGTTATTACTTAATATCTTTCATTTTCACTTTTAGGTATCTTGAAGGCAAAATGCTGGAATGACACTTATTCGGACGAAAAGGCGCGAATATCTGAAGAAAATGGCCAAAGTCAAGAATCGAGACACTCAGTGCTTTGGGCCGAAGGGACGGTGTCGGTGTTAATCTGCGACGCCGTCGCATCACCTTTTAACGGTGAGTAGCCAAATTGCTTATTTAAAAGCGACGGTGTCGGGCTTTAAAAGAGTAGGTCGTCGCAACTCGGACGGCCTAGATTTGATCAGACGGCGTTAGAGGCGAAGGGACGGCGTCACAAGCATAAGGTGACGCCGTCGCAAGACTAACGTGGCCAAGATGAAACCCTAATGACGGCGACCCGACGGCGTCACAAATCAAAGGGTGACGCCGTCGCATATGTAATCTTATATATAGAATCCGAATTTTTTAGTTTTCAGTGTGTAGTCTTTTGGAGTACAAATCTAAACCGAACCAAGGCTGTCTTGTACAGTATTTTAGGGTTCTAAACCCTATCTTACATCAAGATAAGTGTTTTACTTCATTAATTTAATTATGTCTTCAATTACTTGTGTGTATGCTTGCATGTTCTCCATGTCCGGCTAATTTACTTGTGTGTTTGCTTAGGAAATATGAAACTTAATTATTGAATATTGATTGGTTGTCTCTTATCTTAATTGTTAATGATCTAGTAATGCGATAGGTCATTCGTTGTGTAGTTAATGCTTGATTAATCTTTGTGAACCTTAGTTTATAACACCTAGAGTTTTTGTAGGCTAAACCATCCGAAGAGTACCTTAGAGTTAAAGTTTATAAATCCTAGAGACTTTGTAGGCGATAACCTTTGGTAGTTTCAAAGAGTTAGGGATAAACGCATACCCTACGACCTTAGACACAACGCGATTAAGAATAAGGACATGATAATTCAACCATCAATAGGAGATAATTAAGGAGTAATAAAACCTAAGTAAACACATCTTTAAACCATCATACGAGCACACAATAATTAGACATAGACTACCTCACCTTATTTAATTAGATAATTAGATAGTAGAAGTAATCGGTGAAATACCAACCCCCAAATCCAAACCCGAGATTCGTACCTTTCTATTTCCTAAAAACATAAAAAGATAAAAATAATCTTCCTCAACCCCAACCTTAGTGTAGTAACCTCTCACTAGCATTCCTATTCCCCAGAGAACGATATCAATTCCGTGGCTTACCCTAATACTACACTACAATGATTAGGTTCACCGCCTGGGTGTTGAAAAACTTGCTCGACGAAAAGGAAGTTCCTTTGTCCCCGAACGCGTTGCGTGGCGTATCACAAACCAAGGCATTTAAGTTGTGCACACCCATACTTGCGAGCCATCCAAGGCACCAAGGATGCCAAAGTGTATATGTATGCATCAAAGGCATTTGCAGCCAAGTCATTTGCAACAATCAAAGGCACCAAGGATGCCAAGGTGTATCTGTATGCACTAAGGATGCCAAGGCATTTGCAGCCATCAAAGGCACCAAATCATACTATCATTAAACTTAGTACATAACACATACATACTTGCACATCCATACTTGAACATCATTAAAAGCATACAAATACTATCATACTATCATTAAACTTGAAATTACCATTCATACTTGAACATCCATACATATAACAAAATTCATTGACTATAGTTAATTTTTAAGTTCAAGTTATTCATCTTAGCTTTATCAGCTTACAACAAGAAACTAACTAAAAACAAGACCCAAGTACAAATCAACCATATCTTCAATCTGCGTCTTGCAGCTGCCATTTCAACCAATGATTCTTGAAGCTGGTTTTTTGACCTTAGTAGACCAGGAATGATTTGCACTAAACGAGCACACATTGGAGGATCAAACCAATCAAAAAACCCACAATTCGCTCCATACAAATTAGTGCTTCAATCGATAACTTGTGGAGAAAATATAACTACAAATTAAAACTTACAAAAATTTCGGGCATGAGTGAAAACAACGTCCGGGTTAAAATTTATCCATGAAGTACGGATACGGTTCTGACTACCACAGAAACAAGTCACCATTTTAATGAATTGATTTTGCCCTTTTACCTTTTTAGGGTTAGGTTTTTAATTTTTATGTGTGTTTTGGATTAGGAATGTAGTTGTGGGATGGGGTATTTAATTAAGTAAAGGCATGTTATTTAATTGATAAAAGTATAAAGACCAAAACACCCTCTTGTGCAAGAGAAAGTAGCGAAACTAACATTGTTAGTTTCGGGGACAAAAGTGGACCAAACAATGTAAAATACTGGACTATTTTTGCACTTAATGAACCACAAGGACGAAATCGTAATTTGGCTAAACCACAAGGACGATTTTGCAATTTACTTACACCGTTGGTCCTTGAAGTGGTGCCAGAGATCATACGACATTCAAAAACGCAAAATTTTGCGTCGTTAATCTAACATTTTGGAAATATTACGTGAGTGGTCCAATTTTCTAACGGTCATTATTGTTTCTTGTTATCTCGGTCCTCACTTGCCAAGCACACGAGGGCACTTTTCTCCGAACATTTTTTTGTCCATATGCAATATGATGGCTACTGTACACAACACTGTAGTAAATGTACTTTTTATTTTTTATTTTTTAAAAAACTTTTGTACTTTTTTAACGGAAAAAAACTTTTGTACTTGTAAACTATTATTTTCATTTCTTCAATCTTTTATTTTTGACTAACACACCACATCTCACACACGCACACATTCCTTTCTATCAATTTTTCCCTAATACGCAATCCTACATTAATCCTTGGCAAATGTCTAAAGGTAAACATTTTACTTATGTTTCTATACTTGATTTTAAAGTTAATTAGTTACAAATCTAATTATTTGTTATAACCTATTATTCAACCAGAAGCGTTAAATGATGTGGTGGTAGAGAAAACATTTGAGCAAACACTAGAGGATTCATTTGATCAAGAGATACATGATGAACATGAAACTAAAGTTCCTGGAAATATCAATGGTGATGGATGGCTTACTAAAGAATAGGAACATCAACTAAAATTTGATGAAGAGGCATTAAGAGAAACATTAGAAGAATAGGCAAGGGCTAAAAAAGAGTTGGAGGAAAGAATTAGGAAAGAACGAGAGTATGAGTTGATGTTGTTGTTGGAATTTAGGGTGATGGAATCTGACTATGAGTCAGATTAATATGTAATTTATCTTTAAGTAACAGTTGAATTATGTACGCTTCACTTATAATGCATTACTTTTTGCAATAAAATATATTGTTCTTAAGTTTAAATTTGTACAGCTTCTCTTTTCAAAACTTGTAGTTTTCTCTCCATTACAAAGCTAAGAACAAACAAAGTGTTAACTTACACTCAGAAGGGGAAAAAATTTGGAATGCATATTAAATAACTAAATAAAAAATAAATATGATACAACTTTGCATGAGTTTAAAAAAACAAAATACAAAGAAGATGGCAGAACAAGTGGCCAACTTGTTGACATGACACGCCACCTATTTTCTTTTAATCCAAAATCGAGTGAAGCTTCCTTGATACGTGTGTCCACTTGTTCACATAAGTCTTGTAAATCAAAAGTTAAGTTAACAAGAAACACCCACGTGTCCCTCACTTTTAGCTAGGATCATAGTAAAATCGATTGGTATACAACCAGTGTAGTCAAAATGCAACGAGTAAACTTAGTAGCTTTTACATATTTCACGCTTAGTCCAACATTAAACACAAATAGAAATTCAATACACACGCATAACTTATAGTAACACATAAGTCACTATTCGGTTTTTGTATTCTAAATTTGTTGTTTCAATATAACTTTGGGGACTATAGGTAATATACTAAAGACTGCAATGATCAACCATGGTCTTATCAAATAACCATAGCCGTATATCTCTAGTTCGTATCTCGATATTTGTCCGAAAATGTACTGTGTTCGGCGCGTTTTCTGATGGTTCTCCTTTTTATAAGCACCTAAGCCTTTTCATTACACCCATTATTCCCACTTAGTGCAATAAAGTTCTCTCATTTTTCTTCTTTTTTAGCAAAGTTACAAACCTTAAATTTCAACCAACAACAAAAATGGCTCCCAAGCGTCTTCATGCATGCAACATTCTTGTTGAGCTGGCAACTACTTTAAGATCATCTCATTTGAAAGAACAGACGGTCCTTGATGCGAGAGGGACATTGACCATCAAAGGATGCGTCGTTCCCAAATCTTGAACATGTGCAAGGAGTTGTTAAAGGATTATGGGGGCGTCAAGAGCTCATTATTGAAATAGATTTGTTCCCTGAATCAGAGCTCTATGAGTATAACATGGCCTTTCAGCGGTTGTTGGTACGTGAAGAGCTTGATCAATGCAAATCGATCATGCAAGTGATCGAAATGACTAGGGCGGCCATCAACCAAAAGATGACATTCTTGCAGATCCTGAGGCGAATGTAGGATTGGGGCTTCGGTTCAACAGGCCATTTTGTGAAGCTTTTGATGGGTTTTTATGTTTTCTGTTTAGTTTTTGATGTTATTTTGTGAAGCTATATTGATCTAATTTTTATGTACCCTATTTGTTGACAATGGTATTGAATATGTAATACTTTGTATATGTTCTTTTTTGTCGTTTATTGTATTTGTTTTTGCACGTATGATCATATTTAGGTTTGATCTTAGAATTTGGACTAAACATGCAACAATAACCATGCAAACGTGAAATGTGTACAACTTTCTAGGTGGATATCGACTAAAGTTGAAATATACAAAAGCCTTTTATGATTTTACTATTCAAATTATGACAAAACGTATACAACCTGACAAGATATTGAAAAGGGGATGTAAAGGGTTCAAATATATAGTCAACAAACAATATAACTTTCAACCTACCGTGTTATCAATGAGTGTGTGTATTGCAAACAGAAGAGTCATTGGAAATCCGGTACATCCATTGAAACCTAAGGCATCACAACAAACATCGAGTTTTCCCACCACCAAGCAACCACCTCACCGAGCAATTTCAAAATACTTATCTTTCCAAAATCATGCTATGACAAGTTCATGATAAATGTTTGTTAACATCATCACAAGCAACAAACACGGAGTTTGACCGGATATGCCATAGGAAGTGGGGTTTGTTATGTCATGCAATACGAATATGAATCATCTAAATCAATCGTCTAAATCAAATTTATGCATCGAATTTGCCTTTCTCGAATTTGCATCTGTTTGTCTACATCATCGACTGAATCGCTATGTCTGCGTTTGTGCGCCTGAACCTTCTCTTCGTCTACCTCTGTTCGGATCTGTCTGCTTGCCTTTATCGTTGGTTTTGTTTTTATTAGGAGTTTTCTTGTCAAACTCTCAAAGTAGCATTGTGAGTTTAAGGGGGAATGTTAGTTTAATAAAGGCTTAGGCCCGTTGGTTTAAGCCCATTTATCTTTTAGGGCTCTCTTATTTTTAGTCTATAGTAAAACCTCTATAAATTAATAACCTCGATAACATTAATAATTGTCAAGTCCCAATTTGGGACCAGTAAAAAATTGGACCCTAATCAATAGAATAATAAGATAATAATTTTTTTGAAACCTCAGTGTATAGATATTGGTACCAACGAAACTCTAAATTAATAATTACTAAAAAATTTCATATATATATATATATGAAGGTCATCGTAATTCGAACTTGTACAGACTCAATTAAGATTATAAGTAATTGGAACTTGTTACAACGAAACTAACTTTTACTTATCTAACTATCTTATAATAGAGGATGCACTTCCTCAGTATTAATGATTTTAAGATTTCCATATATAGAATTTTAAGCAAATACAAGTTACAAAGCATTAGTTACAATACTTAAAGCACAAATAAAAATACAAATCAAACTATAATTAATACACAACTTAAAACACCCTTCACAAAAGAGTACATGTCTCTAATCATGATGTACAACATTTGCTTCACAAAATGACCATGTGTAACGATTCGATACAAGCTTCTTGACCAAGATACCATTTTCGGTTCTTTTCCACACTCCTACATTAACTAGAGAGATCAAGACTTCAAACTATAACTATTCTATCCCATCTCCAAACTTCTCAATTGACTCAAAACAAAAAAAAAAATTATAAACAAGCGATCTCAGATACGTCCCATTTTATTTGTAATCTTTCTTAGATTTTAGTGGGACTTGTATCATCATTGACCAATAACTTCGTGCTAATATTCGAAATATAAAGAATGACCAAAACCAATCGGTTTCAATCAATCCTTTGGTTCGATTGAAGTCAGAAATAAAAACAAATCACAACACAATAAACCTACCCGAGACCGTTCCACAATCTTAAAGCATAGACGAACCAACAACAGCAATTCTTGTTCGTGGTCTTAATTATATAAAGTAATATGGTTATTGTTTGTGGATCGTATGAACTGAGAAGAGGAAAGGATCAGTTTAGTGGAAAGATGAAGCTGAGAGGAGATGAGATTTGAGATGTGTTGGTTGAGTGGATGTGCTAAGGTGTAGGAGGGGGCGGATTATCACAGAGTACGTTTTAGGGTTTGGGATTAAGACAAGTTTTAGGGTAACCTTGTGTTATAACCGATTCTTAGACGTGGGCTCTGTGTATCTTCGTTTCGGTGTATTTGATGGGCTTGGGTTCATATTCTTCTACTTTGGGCTGAAATAAGTTTTAACTCACGAATTTTAATGGGCTACTATGGTCATTATCAATTTTATCATGGGCTGAAATGATGAATCCAAAAATTATATCAGGGCTTCAAAATTTTATTATTCATTTGTATTTTAATACAAAGTGTTAATGTTGGTATCTATATTTATACTCTATACTACTTATAATAGATGAATGAATCTCTCTCCTTATTGTCTTAAAATTAAGACTTACAACATACAAAGCCTATTGTACAATACACAATGTACTATTAATGAACTTTCTCATCAATCTTAATTTTAAGACTTACAAGTCTTAAAGTTTAATGTAAAAATACAAAGCAATATTAATGTGGTCAAAATATTTAACATATTCAATTAATTAATTGGTCAATAAACACAATTAATGCAGTCATTAAAACACCCCTTACACAAGAAATACAAAGTATCAAGCATATTGTACAACTAACTTAAACACAATTCATGCATTAAATGTCACTAATACAAATAATAAAGCACATTATACAAATATTCAAGCCCGAACAGGCAACGGGACCCCTTACACAAGAAATACAAATTATCAAACATATTGTACAACTAAATTAAACACAATTCCTGCATTAAATGTCACTAATACAAATAATAAAGCACATTAGACAAATATTCAAGCCCGAACATGCAACGGGACCCTTTACATAAGAAATACAAATTATCAAGCATATTGTACAACTAACTTAAACACAAATCCTGCATTAAATGTCACTAATACAAATAATAAAGCACATTATACAAATATTCTAGCCCGAACAGGCAACGGGCCAAATAAGCCCGAGCCCAAATGGGTACGGTCCAAACAGGGTCGAGCCCGAACTGGCACGGGCCAAATGGGGTCGAGCCCAAACGGGCTCAGTCTCAGTCCGCACTCTTCCCATATCTCATTTTTCTCCTTTTATCATCATACCTAAGAACTCTACACTAACTAGTGGATAGTCCTGGTAGATCCCTCCGGTTACGGCGGATCATGGGAACACATACCTAACCTTATCATCCTTATATCACCATACATAAGTAAAGCTGGTCGGTCTATTTGGTATTGTTCATCTGCCATAGAAACCAATTAAAAACCATTTGAAAATCAATCCGGATACTTAAGATATATTATCAAAGCATTTTGTACTGAATTGTTTTTATATTTTTAGAATAAAAGCTCCCCTCAACATGTGCATCAAGTATTTGAAATCGTTTTGCACACGGAGGCAAGAGACAGAAATAACTTCTTTGATTATCATTTTCTAAAAGATATCAACATCACTTCCCTAATTAAATCAAGTAGATAAATCATTTTCGGGAAGGATGAGGTTTTCATAAGCTTGCTCCCCCTCAATATGTGCCTTAAGGTTTGAAAGAGTTTTTTTCACATACTAGAGGGAACCTACACATTGATATAAATTGATCACGTTTCAGATCTTTATGGTTTAAGATAAATGCTCCCCCTCAACATGTGCATGGAAAATTTGAAAATTTGAAATCGTTTGGCACATGTGGGAAGGAAACTTGTACATCCTTATAAAACCATTTACCGAATTATCAGTTTAAATTCAATTTAAATCACAAATTCTCCCCGATCACAATTATCAAATCATTTGAGATTTGTGATCACTTGTAGATTAAAATGATTTTGAAAGCTTTTAAGGAGAATTGTGACTTGATTATGAAAACGTTTTAGTGACAAGAATCGAATATTAAGACTTTAAACTCCATTGATAAAACATGCATGAATATCTTTTGAAAACAATTGAATGAAAATGAACTTTTTAATTTAATTGAAATCATTCTCCCCCTCAATCAATGACATAGGTTGTTGATTGAGAGATAGATATTTTAACAAGAAGTCCAGATGATTATCAAAAACAGAATCCGAGTTATTTTTCAAAGCATTTAGTTTTCAGCAGATAAATGTTTATAGAATCAGAGCATGGAATTTTGAAAACATGATAAAGTATGGCTCTGTTCTTTCTTTGAAAAGCGGACTCTTTTGAAATGACAATAAACCATTTTTCCCTTTCTCCCAAACACATATATTTTTTTTTTAAGAATTACATTAATACAAATAAACCGTAAAAACGTTTATTAATATTTTGCGATCTCTTTGTGTTTTGTTGATAACATATATAATGTTGTCTTAAGTATAATTATAAGGATACATGTTATTTTTGTAAAGCATTTACATATAATCTTTTAAATACAAAAATGTAGTAATTAAGCATTTCTTGTAATAGTTTATTAGGATGGGTAAAAACCATAACCCATGGACCATAACCCATGGATCTTAACCCATACCAAGAAGACTAGATACAATGTATACTTAGATACATTGAATCTAATGAAAACCCATGGACCAACCCATAACCCATGACCCATAACCAAAAACCCATGGGCAAGAGGAGCGTTCCACGGATCCCTAGCTTTGTGCTAGCGGATCCCAAGTGGAAGGATCCGTGGGAACGATGAGGAATTTGCCTATAAATAGAGAGCCATTTCTTCATTCTAAATCACCCTCTTCTTCCTAAATCTCTCATACACTCTCATTCTCTTCTAACATATAGATCACTTGATCTAGAGAGTTGTTCTTCTTTCTTTCTATTTGTGATCCTCATATAGGTCCTTCTCTAAGGCGAGATCACGAGCATTCTACAAGTCATCCAAGCAAGGGGTCCTTGATTGATTTGTCACTCCATAATATTTACATAGCGAAGATCTTGTATTTGATTATTTCACATATTTGTTGTGTAATAGTTGTGTTGGTTTGGTCCACCGTGCTACGGACTCGGTATCTAGCTTTGTGCGGATAAAGTGTAAACAACGTTGTGAAGGCTTCTCCGCCAAGTGAAGGAGTTTGTTGACATAGTGCTTGAACTCTCGAGTAGGTGACTCGGGGGTGGAGTAGGGCAAGGAAGGTGTCCTTGTGGCGAACCACTATAAATCGGTTGTGTCATTTATATCCCTTATCTTTATTTATTTGCTTACATTATCATTAGATCTATACGTTCTCAACATCCATACAATTTCACATAATATCGGATCTAAAGTTTTTAAAACTAACTTAAAATCGGCAAAACTATTCAACCCCCCTTCTAGTTTTCCACAATTGGCATCAAGAGCTTAGTTTATAAAAGTTTTAAAATAAAATTGTATTTTAAAAACTTTTCGATCACTATGGGTTCTGAAAATTATAAGGAAGGGCAATCTATGCAACGACCACCACTACTTGAAACTAATGGTTTTATATATTGGAAAAATAGATTCGAAACATATGTGAAGTCTAAAGATATTGATCTTTGGTACATTATTGTTGAAGGTGATTTTGAGGCTACCTCAAATGATGATAAGGGAAATTTAGTTAACATACCTCATGATAAACTAAATGATGAAATGAAGAAAAAGCTTTCGAAAAATAGTGAAGCAAAAATGATTTTATACAATGTTTTACCGAAAAATGAATTTGAAAGAATTTCATTACTCAAAACCTCTAAAGAAATTTGGAATTCTTTAGTTGTAACTCATCAAGGCAACGAACAAGTTAAAAATAATAAAATTGATTTATTTGTTCAACAATATGAACAATTTTCAATATCGGATGAGGAAACTATAGATCATCCATTTGCTAACTTTAATACTATTATTACATCTTTACAAGCACTTGATGAATCTTTCTCTAGCCGTAACCATGTTAGGAGATATCTAAGGGCACTTCAATCAAGTGGAGATCTAAGGTGACGGCGATCGAAGAGTCAAAAGATTTGACAACTCTACCTCGATGAACTCATAGGCAATCTAAAAGTCTACGAGCTTGTTCTTGCTAAAGATTCCGAAGCCTTTAAGGTAAAGAGAAACATAAATATCTTGCCTTAAAAGCCAAAAAGGCTTCAAGTGATGAAGAAAACTCTTCCTCGGGTAGTGACGACGGGAGTATGCTATATGATGAGGGACTTTAAAAGTTCTTTAGAAGAAAGGAAGATCGTCAAACAACCATATGAAGATAAGAAAGGGTTTCGAAAAAGCAAAGAGGATGAGAAGCCAAGGATGATCATACTTGCTTTAAATGTGGGGACCCAAACCACTTTATTAGTAAGTGTCCCAAGCGGGATGATCAAAAGGCGTTAAGTGAGCGACACGTGGGGAATGAGCGACGAGGAGGACGAAGAAATTTGTCTCATGGCAAATGACGAGGTATGTCACGAATACTATAGTAGTTCATCACTTGATGACAACTAATTAACAAAAACAAGCTTTTAAAGAGTCAAAACCAACGTTTAGATAAAGAAGTCATAGAATTAAAAGCAAAACTAAAACGTTTAGAAAAGGGTAAAATAGCAAGTGGTGAATGTGAACTTTGTGTTCAACTTCAAACACTAGTTGATCATTTAGATTCTAAAATTGCTAGAATGAGTACAAACACCTTAGATACAATACTCGATGGTGTTAAAACCGGCAACAACCAAAAGGGTCTAGGTATACAACAACTTGATCCATCAACTAGTGAAGTAAAAAAACAAAATTTGTTAAAGAATTAGAAAAACCAACCACTGTTGTGGCGGATCCCACGGATCCCCTAAAAAGGGAACCGGCTAGTATACAAACTGGGATCCGTGGATCTGCTGTGACAACTAGTGGTAATAAAATAGCTTCTTCATCTAGAACCGAGTTCGTTATCGTTAATAGGAAGAAACCAACTCATGTCACCACTAGACATCCACCTCCAAAATATAATCCTACTTTTGCAAGAAACAAAGCACCATTTTTTCAAAAACATAATGCATCTAGGAGACCTAATAACGTTTATCCAAGAAGTAACCATCAAATGGGATGGAACCCTAATATGCAAAACGGTTTCTCTTTTCAAAACTTTGCTCCATGGAATGCATACTCATCTCATCCATACATGTCTAACATGAATGGAATGTTTAACACTAATGGACCCATGAACAAATGGGGACCAAACTTTGAGTTTATTATTGTTTTAGGTGTGCTTAAAGGTCGACCTAGACCCAGATGAATGGGTCAAGGATAGCGGGTGCACGAGGCACATGACCGCAATAGGGATCTATTCTCCACATATGAATTCGTAAATGGAGGTAATGTGGTGTTTGGAAATAGCAAAGTAGAATCATCGGTAAAGGTACGGTTTCTAACAAATCTCTAACCATTAACGATGTGTGTCACGTGAAAACCTAAACTTTAACCTCTTAAGTATAGGACAAATATGTGATAAAAGTGCAATGTACTTTTAACCGAAACCGGTAGTAAGATACTTAAAAATGGCATAACCATAGGAAGAGGAATTAGGAAACATGGAGTCTATGTCATTAAAATCGATGTGAACCTAAAGATAAACTATGTCTTACCTCTATGGATGATACTTCGACCTTATGGCATCGAAGATTGGGTCATGCCAACATGCGACTTCTTCAATCGCTATCATCCAAAGAGCTAGTAAGAGATCTACCTAAGTTAAAATATGAACATCATTTTTGTGATGCTTGTAATGTAGGTAAACAAGCTCATTCGAGTCATAAAGCTAAAAACATGGTGTCCACAACTAGGTGTCTAGAATTACTACATATGGATTTATTTGGTCCATCCGCTATCCAAAGTTATGGAGGCAACTACTACACTTTGGTAATAGTGGATGACTACTCTAGGTATACATGGACAAAATTTTAAAGAACAAAGCGAAACCTTTAACTACTTTGAAATATTAAGCCAAAAGATCCAAAGACAACTAGGAAGTCCTATAGTGTCTATTAGGACGGATCATGGTAGGAATTCGATAATGAAGTGCAATTTGGAGCCTTCGTGACGCTAATGGTATTACTCACAACTTCTCGGCTCCACGCACTCCACAATTGAATGGGGTAGTAGAAAGAAAGAATAGAACCCTTCAAGAAATGAGTAGAACAATGCTTAATGAACAATCCATACCTCAAAAATTTTGGTGTAATGTCATTGATACTTCAACATACATACTCAATCGAGTCTTAATTAGACCAATCTTAGGTAAAACTCCATATGAGTTACTCCGAGGCAAAATCCTCGCTAAATCACTTTGAGTCTTTGGAAGCAAATGCTTCATTCTTAACACTAAAGATTACCTTACAAAATTTGATCCTAAATCAACGAAGGTATCTTTCTAGGTTACTCGCCAAATAGCAAAGCTTACGTCATATTAAACAAAGAAACAATGAAGGTAGAAGAGTCATTAAACATAAAATTTGATGAAAGTCCACCCAAACCCTCTCCACCTCTTGTCGATGGCGAGATCATAGAAAGTGAAGCTATTGTAATTAAGAAAAAGATAAATGAAGTAGAAGAACCTTTAAATGGTGAAATCATAAACATTAAAGAATCAAAAGATCACCCGTAGATAAGGTAATAGGAAAGCTAAGCGAGCGAACATTAAGGTCTCAAGTTCAAAACCAAAGTAGCTTATTTTGTTTTGTTTCAGCCATAGAACCTAAGAACACACAAGAAGCCATAAAAGATGAAAGTTGGGTAATGGCTATGCAAGAAGAACTAAATCAATTTGTTTCTAATGATGTTTGGACACTTGTCCCTCCACCTAGTAATCAAACCATAATAGGAACAAAATGGGTGTATAAAAACAAATTAGATGCAAATGGAGTAGTATCTAGGAACAAGGCTAGACTCGTTGCCCAAGGGTATAACCAACAAGAAGGAATAGACTTTGATGAGACCTATGCCCCCGTGGCTAGATTAGAGTCTATAAGAATACTTCTTGCGTATGCTTGTGCTAATGATCTAAAGCTTTATCAAATGGATGTAAAAAAAAGCGCTTTTCTAAATGGTTTTTTTAATGAAGAAGTATATGTAGCTCAACCTCCGGGCTTCATCGTTTTTGAAAAACCCAAACACGTTTATAAATTAAAGAAAGCCCTTTATGGTCTTAAACAAGCTCCAAAAGCTTGGTATGATAGACTCAAGTCCTTTTTAATTAAACATAACTATACCATGGGGTTAGTTGACAACACACTTTTACTAAGAAAGAGAGTAACACATAATCATAGTACAAATATCGTAGATGATATTATATTCGGATCCACTTGTCAAGACATGTGTGATGATTTCTCTAAAATCATGCATGACGAGTTCGAGATGAGTATGATGGGAGAACTTAGTTTCTTTCTTGGTCTACAAATTAAACAAGTAGAATATGGTATCTTCTTCAATCAATCTAAATACTGACAAGGATATGTTAAAGAAATTTGGTCTAGAAGAGTCGAAACCAATTAGGACACCCATGTCATCCGACACCAAACTCACAAAAGATGAAGGCAGCGAATCCATAGATAATACTAAATATCATGGCATGATAGGTAGTCTTATCTACCTCATGACAAGTAGGCGGATATCATGTTTAGTGTTTGCATTTGTGCTAGGTTTCAAGAAGACCCCAAAACTTCACACCTAGAAGCCGTAAAAAGAATATTTAGATACATTAAGGGTACAACACAATTAGGATTATGGTATCCTAAGGGCACGGGTGTAGAAACAATTGTATATGCAGATTCTGACCATGCAGGTGATTACGTTGATAGAAAAAGTACAAGTGGGGTGTGTACTTTCATGGGATGTTGTTTAACATCATGGTTTTCTAAGAAACAAACGGCTCTAGCAATATCAACAACCGAAGCCGAGTACGTCTCCGTCGGCAAAGCATGCCAACAAGCACTATGGATGAAACAAGCGTTAGTAGACTACGACATTCATCTAAGAGACATAGCCATTCTATGTGACAAAAAAGGTGCCATCGACTTAAGCAAGAATCCGGTATTGCATTCTCGCACCAAGCACATAGAGATTCGCCATCACTTCTTAAGAGACAATGTTCAAAAGGGGAACATTTCTATTGAGAAGGTAGCATCCAAAGATAACATAGCCGACGTCCTCACCAAACCGTTGAAGCGGGAACAATTCAACCTACTTCGTCTTGGTCTTGGTTTAATGGAACACACGTCGTAATTTATTTTGACTCTACAAGGTATGTAAACACTAGCCTTCTTCTTTACGAGTCTAGGATCTCTATTTCACGCACAACTCACAAACAATACGAGAATTTTCAAAACCCAAAGATAAGTTTTTCACTTATAGCTTTCTTATTTTTATATACACATTTTCAAAGAAAACCTACTTTCACAATGTTTTCTAAAGGATGATACCTTCCGTATGAATTTCACAAAAGCAATTTCTCACGTCTAGGACAAATCGCTTTTCATTATTAATACAAAGTAAAAACCCGTTTTCATTGCATCTCATGTCTTTTGAATGCTAAAGGGACACATAACTAATATGTGTTTTGGGTACATTCATTTAAGCTACAATGAATTAGGGCGTTGACAACACAAGATTACGTATTTATGTACTAAAGATGTGTTTTCGGGTTATCTCAATAGGATACTTTTATACTTCTAGTTTAGTTTTTATTCCTTTTGGGGGTCGAGATAACCGCAACTCAAATAGTTTGCATATAGGCACACAATAGGCAAAAATGTTTCCAAAGGAAAATTTTGTCTTGCTGAAACACTGGACCCACGGATCCCGGCCTTCATCTGGACGGATCCCTCAAGGGAAGGATCCGTGGGAACCGTGGAGCAGTTTATTTTACCTTCTTATTTTTCACTTTAGATGAAAAATCCACATTTGTTTCATTTTGGGAGTATGCTATTTAATGCTTGTGTTCTCATGATCACATGCCTTGAATTCATATCTAATCATTAGATTTTAATCCACATTTTGGGTCAAGCATTCATTACAATGCTTTGTTTTCTCTATATAGAACTCCCAAAATGCTTGCATAATCCATCTCATCCTCAAATACATAATACACCATGTCATCCAAAACCCTCTAGATGAATCACCTAGTACAAACAAACATCTTCATGATACCCAAACCTTTGTACTACCACCATCCAAAATACCACAATACAACTCTAGGATATCCATGCGGATTAGTATCCGATCGTGTTGTTTAGCAAAACCAACCTCAAATGATTCATCCCCAACAAATAACTCACCACAAGATGCTTCAATCATAGCACCTCCCTCATCACCAACAAGTACACCAACTTCATCACCACCTAAAATCACTCTTTTGGAACTCCTTAAGACTCCAACAAGATCTACCCAACCTAAAGAAAAAGAATTAGTCTTTTCAACACCCCCCACATCACCAAATACTATCTTTCAAGATCTTGAAACATCACCACCATTAGCTCCCATCACATTTGCAAGAACATCTAGGTTCTTTTCCACCACCATTTATAAACATTCGGATATTAATCCATATTTTCCTATTTTTCCACCACAACTTCCGCATAACTCAAATCAAAACAACCCGGAAACCTTCCGCACTCATTACCCACATCATTTACATTATGAACATTGCAAATCCACTAGGGAAATTGCAATATAAGTTAGGGAAGAAATGTGTTTCATACTCAACCTCATCCTTGATCGCATCAATACAATTACTCATCAAAACATCCATCCATAACCTTATGCAAGCATGGAAGTAATCACTACTACTATCTCTCATTTTTTTCTTTCAAGTCATTTTCAAGAACAAGTCTTGTTCTTACTTTTACATGCTTGTAAGTGGCTTAACTACCACTACAATTTGTCGTTTTATTACAAGGCCTTGTTTACATACCTTGGCTCCCTATCTTGATTCTCGACAACCAAAAGATCATTTAAGCATGTTACTAACCTTCCTTTTTGTAGGATTTTTATTTTTCTTCACTTGGCGCCCAAACTAGGGGAGCTACCGTCAAGGGGAGTAAAAATCGTAGACTACTTTTTCCTCCAAGGGTTAACTTTTGTTTCGACAAAAGGGGAGAAGAAGTAAAACTTAGGAGCTTTCAAAAGCTTTCAAAATTACATCTATTCTTAAGTTTTACTCATCATAACATTATATTTTGTCATCAACAAAAGGGAGATTGTTAATACAAATAAACCGTAAAAACATTTATTAATATTTTGCGATCTCTTTGTGTTTTGTTGATAACATATATAATGTTGTCTTAAGTATAATTATAAGGATACATGTTATTTTTGTAAAGCATTTACATATAATCTTTTAAATACAAAAATGTAGTAATTAAGCTTTTGTTGTAATAGTTTATTAGGATGGGTAAAAACCATAACCCATGGACCATAACCCATGGATCTTAACCCATACCCACGAAGACTAGATACAATGTATACTTAGATACATGGAATCTAATGAAAACCATGGACCAACCCATAACCCATGACCCATAACCAAAAACCCATGGGCAAGAGGGCGTTCCACGGATCCCTAGCTTTGTGCTAGCCGGATCCCAAGTGGAAGGATACGTAAGGATCCGTGGGAGCAGTGAGAAATTTGCCTATAAATAGAGAGCCATTTCTTCATTCTAACTCACCCTCTTCTTCCTAAATCTCTCATACACTCTCATTCTCTTCTAACATATAGATCAATTGATCTAGAGAGTTGTTCTTCTTTCTTTCTATTTGTGATCCTCATATAGGTCCTTCTCTAAGGCGAGATCACGAGCATTCTACAAGTCATCCAAGCAAGGGGTCCTTGATTGATTTGTCACTCCACAAGATTTACATGAGCGAAGATCTTGTATTTGATTATTCACATATTTGTTGTGTAATAGTTGTGTTGGTTTGGTCCACCGTGCTACGGACTCGGTATCTAGCTTTGTACCGGATAAAGTGTAAGCAACGTTGTGAAGGCTTCTCCGCCAAGTGAAGGAGTTTGTTGACATAGTGCTTGAACTCTCGAGTAGGTGACTCGGGGAGTGGAGTAGGACAAGGAAGGTGTCCTTGTAGCCGAACCACTATAAATCGGTTGTGTCATTTCTATCCCTTATTGTAGGACCACTACGAATATCAACCTTATCACCAAGTACCCACGTTAACAAAAGTTATCGTGGAACTCGTGAAACCAAACACAAATACTATGCGTATAAAGAAAGAATAGATAAAGATGTTTGGTGACTTGAATGATATAGAATCCGTGTATGATGTGAGAAAGATAAACACAAGATGTTGTATATTCAATAAAGAAAAACACACACACACACACTTTCAAGCACCCCTCAAATGACCATTTGAGGGTATTTATAATACAAGCAACTTAAAACCCTAAAGGCTTTGCTTGGGCTTTTCATTGGACTTAGTTTGGGCTTCGTGGACTTGGATTGGATTACACATAATAGAAGGCTAGCTTATCTTAACTATTAGCCATTTAGCTTAGCCCAATCCACGAGCCCGTTGACTATTCTATCACGATATCTAACACATGATACAAAGTTCCTAATCGTGAATGACCATCACTTTTAATAAAACTATTAAGGCTAACAATCTCCCCCTAAGGGGTGGTCATTCAAACGATGCTCCACTTGATTAGGTCTCTACTTACCTTGAGCTTGAACTTTGCGTGTAGATATAGAATAGTCTTGATTCTTTGTTCCTTCATGCTTTGTGATCAATTAATGTGGTTGTTTGCCGTTGTCAACTTCGTTGGTTAGGTGTCTCCACGTCATTCTCCACTTCTTTCTCCACCATGCTCACACTTTTATTTGTCTTTTGGTTACCAATGATGTAGTTCTGAAGTCTTTTAACTTTGTAGATTCTTTGACATTGACGAAGAATCATCTCCTTTGATTATGATGAGAACTTTCATGTGTTGTTGGTATGAGCATGTGGCGAGTCTGCACGATCCATCCGCTCGAGCTTCCATAAGAAGAAAACATAAAACATTGTTAGTAATAAGCGGATTCCGGCACTTACAAGTTTGAATTTTGAGGGTGTTAATAGCATAGTGTGAAAACACGTCTCGATTCTCACAGAGGCCGTTCTGAACTGGAGTCCCACAAGTGAGATAACACGATATACCGAAGTACATCTGATTCGGATGAGTCATTGAGGTATACTGAAGCATCACCCACGATCAGACCGTTTGAGACACACTAAGCGTAATCCACGAAGAATTACCAAAGTGACTGCTTGTCGGTCGCTGATGTTGACCACAGTAGGAGTTTCCATTCAATCACTGAAGATCGCGGATGTGAAACTTCTCATAAATGTTACGGCAAATTGCTAAGATCTGCGTGGGACTCTAGAATATATCACTTGTGCCCTTATAGATGAACAACAAGCGATGTCATGTCAAGTGTTCCTATGAGATCTTTTGATGAATCTCGTGGCTCTAGACTCAATAAGTGCATTTTGTTTTCTGAGCGGATACTAGGGAGAGGTCTCCTTCTTCAATACCAATGATCTCTAAGAAAAGTCAATAGATTATGTAGGGTTCCCGGTGAGAATGAAACAAATCCATTTTGAGAGGAATTGAGTGGCTAGAAGGTTTAGTGTAGTGCGTCACTGGGTCCATGACGTCTTTGTCTTCAATACCGGTGTCATCTAGTGACAACCGATGGCGAGATGAGTTGAACCGGTTTACGCCCTAAGGTTGAATATGGAGGGCTATTTCTTTTCACCCTTTCTCATTACATTTCTTTTTAATTCTTCAACCCTTCTTTCTCCTTTCTCACATTACTCCTTTTTCAATCATAACTAAGAACTTCTAATACTAACTATTTGTGATGTCCTTGGGTAGATCCCTCCGGCTCAGGCGGATCATAGGACAATTTCCTATCCTTAGTCACCTTATAACTCCATGACCGTCCTATTGTTGCCATAAAACCGTTTTCATGAAAATCTCTCGAGTGTTTATGATAGAAAACATGTTTGCAACACTCAAGTGAGTTTTGTATTTTAGAAACACTCCCCTTCACATGTGCTTATATGTTTTGATGAATCGCACATAGAGGGTAGAGTTGCACTTTTGAATTGATCGACTTTAAATGAACTAGACCGATTCGAGACACGTTTACATCACTAGTGAACTAGCTTGAAATTATTAACCGTCCTGGTCAAGACCATAGAAAGTTTCTCGAGATGGTACATAATTGCTCGTCAATTCATTGGTTTCATCTGAGTCGAGCTCATTTGAGATTCAAACAACGATTTTGATCACATTTTAATCACGTCTCCTCCCCCTCAAAAATAGCATATATGTGATATTTTTGATATCAATGATTAAACAACATTTAGAATCTTTTGGGAGACAAGCGGTTTGATTTAAGCATGAATTTGGAACATTTTGGTTTTATACTCCCCTTTAATAAAGCATAATCAATTAAAGGGTTTTAGAGGAGTTATCTTGAGCACAAAATATTTTGAAAGATTTTGAAAATCTTTTGAACAATCTTGAAAAGGTGCTCAAGATGATGATGATTCTCACCATTTATAAATGTAGTGCCTCAAGCGTACACCTCATTTTTCGATCAAAGCACGAGTTTTGATTTGAAAGTAATCAAAAGTCATCATTTTAGTTCGGGTTTCGTCTTGATGTATCTGAAAGCCATTATTGAAGAAATTTTGAGAAGCGACATGTTTTAGAAAACATATTAAAGAACTCTCGCTCAAGCATCTGTACATGCCGTATCATTGTTGAATGACATTTCTAGAAACGTCTGAATATCGATTATCTGAGAGACATGTCGTACAAGAATATTTTGGATTTTGATTTTCTATTGTTTTGTATTTTTGAAAGTTTTATATTTTTATATTTTGCTTTTGTTGGTTTTCAAATTTTGTATTTTGTTTTCAAAATATTTACAGTGAAGCTTTGGAAAATCATTTTCAAGAAGAATCGAGAAGACATTCTAACTCCTCGGGGGTTAGGATTCGCATTCAATTGTCGAACTAAATACTCAAACCTTTCTTTTGGAAGGGCTTTCGTTAATAGATCGGCGAGTTGGTAATCGATCTTCACGAAGAATAAGTCAACGATACCATTTTCGATGTACTCTTTGATGAAGTGATAGCGGACTCGATATGCTTAGTCTTTGAGTGATGAGCAGGATTGCATGATATGGCTATGGCACTTTTCGAGTCACAATACATAGGTATTTTATCGAAGTAAAGCCATAATCATGAGTTGTGTTCTCATCCATAGAACTTGAGCACAACACGCAGATAGAGACATACTCGACTTGAGCGGTTGAAAGTGCGATGCAATCTTGTTTCTTTGAAGACCGGTGACTAACTTTTCTCCCAAAATTGTGCTCCTCCGGATGTACTTTTGTAACTTGGTCACTGCGTGGTCCGCATCGAAAAGGCAATTAGATCAAATCCGATTCCTTCGGATACCAAAGTCCCATGTGAATGGATGTCTTGGTACCGAAGATCCGTTTAACCTCTTTGAGGTGCGGTTCGGTAAGCTTAGCACGAAACCGTGCTAATAAGCAAACAACAAAATGAATATCCGGTCGACTAGCGATAAGATACATGAGAGAACCAATCATGCTCCGATATTTCTTGGATCAATAGGTTTCCCAAACAAATCGGCTCCAATTTTTGGTGATGTTACCATTGGTGTTCCGACCGAGTCACGATTATCCATACCATGATTTTCAAAATCTACGTAGTGTATTTAGCTTGATTAATAAAAATTCCACGAGGGACCGATGGATTTGTAAACCAAGAAAGAATTTTAGTTCCCCATCATGGACATTTCAAATTTGCTTTTCATGAGATTTTCAAAATGTTTTGAAAGATTCGGATTAGTAGACCCAAAATGATGTCGTCCACGTAAATCAACAATCAAAATGTCGTTTTGCATTTTGTGTAAACAAGGTAGGATCAACTGTTCCTTTGGTGAAATTGTTTTGGATAAGGAAAGAGACGATTCGTCATACCACGCTCGCGGATCTTGTTTCAAACCATATATAGCCTTTTTGAGTTTGTAGGCGTGATCGGATGTTCCATGTCTATGAAGCCTTTTGGTGACTCACGTACACTTCTTCTTTCGAGTTCCATTCAAGAACGCGTCTTAATGTCCATCGATAAACCGTGATGTTTTTGTAAGCCGCATATGCCAAGAATATCTGACGCCTCGAGTCTAGCTACCGCGAATGACTCTTCAAAGTCTATCCCTTCCTCTTGTCGTATCCTTTGGCCACAAGACGATCTTTGTTGCAATTACAATCATCTCTTCGTCCCTTTTGTTCTTCCATAACCATTTGAGATCAATGACGCAAATGTCAATTGGTCTTGGAACCATTTCCCAAGAGTCATGAAGGCGGTATTGAGAAGTTCCTCTGCATCGCTTCTATCCATGCGGGTTACGCCATTGCCTCGCGAATGTTCTTTGGCTCTATATTGCTAATTGAGCAAAGGTAAATGCACAAGTCGCAATCGGTGGCAAGTTGGCGTCTCGTCCGAATTGGCCTTGAAGGTTCACCAATTACTTGTTCTAACGGGTGGTCTTTTATCTACTTGAGTAGAGGATACCGTTGGTTATCGTATGCGAGTTAGATGGTTCTCGTAAGCTTGAAGAAGATTCGGTGATTCCGTAGCAAGCGGATTTTCAAATAAGTCTTCATCTAACGTTGCATCGTTTGGTTTTGGTTTTGCTCATCAGCTGCTTTGGTAGAACGGGTGCAATAACTTGAGTAGATGTAGATGATGTTGATGGAGTTGGTGCATTGGTTTCGACCGTTGTAGATGCATCTTCATTGGTGGTGGAGGATGATTTTGGCGGGTGCGGCGGAATGATGGTTTGATGCATTTGTTGAAGTTCCACCATAGTATTCATCGAACATTAACTCGAAGAAAATCTCCCATTCTTGTTCTTTAGGATTGTCAAATGAAGTTGATTGAGCTCTTTGAGGTACGAGTCTGAGCGATGTGTCCGAGTAAGTCATCGGTTTAGTGCGGGTTCTAGGCGAGTCTCTCGAAGCTATCTGTGAAAGTTCGTCAAACTTCACATTCATCGTCTCCATGATTTTCTTTAGCCTACATTATACACCACAATGCCCTCGAGTTATCTGAATATCCAATGAAGATTCCAATATCACCTTTAGCTTTCAATTTTCCAAGATCTTCTTTGTCATTCGTAGGATAGCACAAAGCGCCAAACACGTGTAAGTAAGAGATATCGGGTTTTCTATTGTTCACTATTTCATATGGGGTTTTATTGAATCTTGGATGGATGAGGATCGGTTACGAGTGAAACAAGCGTTAACAAACATCGACCATAGAAATAACGGTGCACTAGAATAGATTAGCATCGTGCGGCGGCTTCCACAAGAGTTCTATTTCTTCTTTCAACTACCCCATTCTGTTGTGGAGTTCTAACGGTGATGTCGATGAGTAATTCCAACATCTTTAAAGTAAGCTCTTAACTCGATTAGTGAATTCTATGCGTTGTGCATTCTTACAACCACTACTGGAGTTTGAAGAAGTACTTGAATTCGCTTGAAAGGTGATGATGATGCACAGTGCTTCGTCTTTTGATCTCGAAACTTAACCCATGTATATCTTGAATAATCATCGACGATAACAAGAATATACTTTTTCCCGTTAATGCTTTCAACTCTCATTAGGCCACATAAGTCCATGTGCAACATATGCAACTTAGCTTCCAAACTAGGTACGAATTTGGGTTTATATGATGCTCTTTTGCTTTTTCCTTGTTCACATGATGGACATAAGTAATCCTTGGTGTATTTGAACTTTGGAAGTCCGTTGACGATGTTGTCTTTGGCAATTTTGTTGATGGTGTCGAAATTGAGATGAGATAACCTTCTGTGCCACAACCAGGACTGTGTTCCAGATGCTCTTGTCATAAGACATATTGGTGATGAAGAGGCCATTTGGTTTATGTCGATAGCATACAAGTTTGTATCACGATTCCCAGTTAAGAGATCAGTGCCATCCAAGTTTCTAACGAAGCAAGCATTTTTCCTAAAAGCAACCTCTAAATCGCATCACGAGCGCTTGTTGAAAACAAATTGTGTCCCAACCCTTCGACATACTAAACCCGAGTGATCAAATAATTTCCAAAGGTAGATCTCCATAACCCATGATAGCTGCTACATGATCATTTCGAAGCGTCACGGTTCCATGAATTTCAGACGAAATTGATCGCCAGCTTGATTCGGTCATGTGCTTGGAGCAACCCGAGTCGATGATCCAAAGACAAATTCGATAACACGCGATGAATGAAAAAAGAATATTGTGGAAAGCAGTTTTGATTTAGGTTCCTTTGGGTTAGAGGTAAAATCCTTATCACACTCGAGAGGGTTTTCTGAGGGATTACGGTTTATCACTCATTGTACCATTCGGGTGTGAAAGTTCTACATGGGTTTCAAATATCATCCCTAAAGTATACACGTTGGTTCTGTCGGTAGTGTAAAGCCTAAGTTTTGCAACTAGTCTTCCTACTCGTTTAGCGTAATTACTTTTGGGACGTTCTTCTTAACAGCTTATCATTCATATTCTTAGAAACACAATCATCTTGAACATTTAAAGATTTCTTGCAAGTTAAACAAGAGATTCAACACATTCATTAGACTTAGCAAGTTTCATAGGTTCGATACATTCGGATGAAATGTCTTTCTTATTCAAAAGTTGTAAATTCCTAGGGTGTTCTTCTACTTTCTTCTCTTTATTCAAGCTACTACTCCTAGAGGCATGCGAGACTCTATTGTTCCTTGTATTTCTCTTAGGCTTTAGTCTGCTGCTCCAGAGGTGCTTTCTAGTCTGTAGAAGGTGAGGCACATGCATTAGGATTCACATTTTTATAAAGGAAGTGGTTTCACTATCCTAGTCTCTTTAGATGTGGAGGCGGACACATTAGTGGTACTCATCTTAAAAGGCCAGTGCTAAAACTTTAGGATTCTCAATAACCTATTTTTGGAACCTTTTTCTAATTTTTGTATTAAAAGCTATTTAAAAGGCTTAAAAAGTGATTTAAATTAAGAAAATAGCAAAACACCTAAGAAAATCTGAAAATTTAAGGAAAACTCTAAAATAATATTTAGAAGCTAGGAAAATAGAAAAACAAGGGGTTGTGTGGAGGATTTAGGATGCAAGTGGAAAAGCTTATGAATAAGACTTCCAATAAGCAATTGAAGTCCAAAGCTACCAACCCAAAACAGAAGCTCTAATAAGCTTAAAGAACTGAAATGGAACAAGATTCAACTAGCCTTAACCACTGATTAACTAAATGCAAGGATTTGGTGAGCGAGATTTTGGCGAAGAAAATGCAGTGAAGGGGCTACTATACCCACCGAATAAGCAATCTAATAAGCTAGAAACCTAAAAGCAGGACTTGGAATTTGGAGAAGACCTGGGTGAGATTCTATAAACCAAAAATTAGACCTATATGAGCTAAGGTGAACCCTGTGCAAGGTCTGCAAAACTCGACAAAACACATGCAGAGCCTTGTGCCTGCATGTGATTAACCCATAATCATAAGCTCTTTTGAGCTTTAAGGAAAATTCACAAAAATAAGCTAAAATGACCATAAGAAACTAGAGCAGTTAGGGCTTTTAAAACAACAAGTTTCATTAAAATGATTAAGAAATGAGCTCATTAAAATCTTTCTATTTGAGCCAAGCGAGATTTCAATGTTTGACTTTTGATGAAAACTTGGAAAATTGACTTTATGGATTTCAAACTTGATTTATGGATTGGAAATGATGTATTAAGGTAGAATGAAGCTATAGAAAACTTTGGCAATGACTTTTAAACACAAAAGCAGGGGATCGTAATCTTGAAATCCAACGTTGGTTGTTCTTAAGGCGGTCTGAAGAAATTTTGACTTATGAAGCAAACATGCATGAAATAAGGACGATATAGATAAAAGGAACTAAAACAAGCTGAACCAACTGAGCTACTCTATATTTATTACCTCTAAAACAGTTTTAAGAGCAAATCCAAACACCCCTTTAATAACTGTTATGGAAGTAAAGTGAGATAAACAACTGATTCAGAGGGTGCTATTGATCAAACTAAGTTATTAGACTTACAAACAACTTAAGAGAACAGGCTACAACTACTCATTATCACAGATACTAGTACAAGCTTAAAGTGCAAAATGGACTTAAAATGGAACGAGAAATATACTCACATGGATCCGGTGATGTCACAGGCCAAACCGGACCCAGACTAACCTATCCTATGCTAATGCAATCCAAATTCACCTGCAACAACCATAATCATCACCATTGCAATTTTGAGCTCCTGTTGACTTTTGTTGACTTAAATGGTAAATTGTATGAAATAAAATGAGCTTATACAAAGCTTACAAGGAGCTTAGATAAACTTAGTGAGGCTTCAAATGAGCCAATAGCAACTTGGAACTTAGAATTTGAACATGAAAAGCTAGTGAAGAACTTAAAACTATAAACTTATATAAAAACTTTAATTGATACTCAAAAGTAACTTACAAAGGTTTGTGAACTTAAAGAGATACAATGGGCCGAAATTACACTATTTTCATTAAAACTAAGACAATCATAAAAGAAACGACATAAGTGAAATTTTATAAAACTAACTACTACATGAAGCCGCTCTCTCTTCATCTTTTATAGCTTGTTGTCTTCCACTTGTACTCACGAATAGTTCCCACCTTATTTCTCGACCATTGGATGGCTTAAATGATTTTGCCACAGATTGGATTTTGGCGCCAAGAGGTTTTAACGGTGGAGGGTAGAGTAAAGGGTTAAAGAAGCAATAAATGTTGCTTGGAGGTTTGTTGAGGTGGGGGACATAAAAGTGAAGGTTGGTGGGGAGAGGTGAATGGTGAGTGATAGCGAGGTGGCAGTGAGTCAGCTGGGGGAGAAAAGGAGGCGGTTTGATTTATTTAAATTGTGGGTAAGCGGGTTTGACTTTGGGTATGTGGGTGTTGGACCGGGTATATGGGAATTGGGCGAGGAGTGGTATTTGGGCTTGGGTAATCAAATAGGTCCATTTGGTTTTGGCTTATTAATACAAAAAGGACCATAAGTGTAATATCTCAAAACCAAGGACCAAATCAGAAAGCTGAAACTCCGTGGACCAAACATGTACTTTTCCTAATTTATGATCCAAGGGTTTGTTTTGACACTTTTGAAATTCCCAAGGACTAGTTTTGAACAATTTGGATTTTAGGGACTAAATGTAATTTTCTCAAAACTTTTAGATTTTCCACCAAAGGACTAAATATGACAATTTATGATTTTAAAAAGACCTTTGGTGACTTTTCTTTTGAAATTTTGGCTCGCTATTTTGACAATTTTGAAACTTGGGGACTAAAATTTTGCAAATTTGATCGTTTTCATCCGATTTTGATATTTTGCATTTAAAACACATAAAACAACGATTTGTGATATTTTGATCATTTTGATGCGTTTTGAGTGTTTTCAGATGATTTTGCGCTAGATAGTACAAAATGATGAGTATTTAGACACTCATCAATCCTCCACATCGAGATATTGCTAGTCCCTAGCAATGATTTGAGAAAACATAATGGATTTTAAACTCTTTACCAAAAGCCATTACTTCGGAGTAGCCAAATGTTTGATTCAAGTAAGAACCATGGTACAATCGATAACCATGTGATTTTGAGCAAACCACCAATTTTCAACGGATTTGATTTTGTCTTTACCGAAGCCGCATCTTCTCGGACTAGCCAACTCTTAGATAAATTATCAAGATTATCTTTGGTGAGCCGATTACCAATTATGGATTTTCCATTGCCTTTACCACAAGCCATAAACTTGCTGGGCTAGCCAACTCTTCACTTTTTAGGATATGGTGAGTTGAATACCATACAATTTGGGCAAATTGCAAGCCATATAAGCGGATTTGAGAAATCTTTACCAAGAGCCGTTTGCTCTCGGATTAGCTAATCCTTTAGTCTTACGAGACAAAGGCGATCGATAACCAATCGAGTAAGTGTAAAACTCTTACTCGAAAAAATTTTGGCCAAAACGGGGAATTGGGTAGATAATATATATGAAATTCGTGAATTCCCCACACTTAGAAATGAATATTGCCCTCAATATTCAAAATACCGTGGTTATGCCGAAACAAAGAACGTAAAAGGGAAATATTACGGCCATTATTTAGAAAGATTTTTTTTTTTTTTTTTTTTTTAGATAATATATAGATATATAACATGTGGGGTAACTCCCACACTTAGGTGGTACACATGTGAAAACCCATGTTCACCATCGCTTTTTGATTACCGAGTCGCTAGCTTGACTCGACCCCGAATTCATTGGTTCATGGGGAAGCAAGTGGAAGAAACAATCTCCATCGGACTTTCATTCAAGATGCTTGGACAAACATTTGAAGCATGTGAAAGTTCCACACCGATGAGATATAGAAAGAAGAGACAGAGATGCATCTGCGCCAGATGGTAAATGAAAATGCCGGGGTCAAAGATAGTGTCCTCACTCCCAAAGGAGTGAAGAGAGGAAGTCACCGAGTAGGTGAAGAAAAGAAGGAAGATCATGATAACAATCATGATAAGATTTTCTTCCTCAGGGATCAAGTGCGATTGCACTTATTTGGATTTTCTTGGTAGAGCTCTTTGGTTTGGAAGGCATCTCGGTGGGGAGGGTGGGAAGATTTGTCATAACTATGCAAATTGAGATTCTCTCCCGATCATGATTTTTGCCATCCACGCAATCATACTCCAATGGAGATATGATATGAGTGAGTTCACCGTGAACTCCTCATGAAGAATATACGGAGGTGGGACATGTGCGGTACTGTGGGCTATAAATATGCACCTCGTCCATTATGGTCTCCGTGTCGACTCATCACTATCAAAGATTGGATTAACGAATTTAGAGTAAATTCGAATCGAATCGAATAAGGGATTAGTGATAGTCGTATGAATTGTTGTGGAAACAACATGGTCAACATCCTCTTCTAAGTTGGCGATCTCAGAGTGTGGAAGTGATGCATCAATAAATTCTATATCTTGAGAATATAAAGAATCGGCATCACTATAATCACTTTGTCAAAATCAGAAAGTCTCAACAAGATCATTTGTAAGAGGAGAAGACACATCACACTCATTATCAAGAATTCCTCGGACTCACTTGGGATTGGAACAAGGTTCTCAACATTCGATGATTCCGTTTCGAATAGTGTTTGAGATGCTCGTCCCCATACTTAGAGAGTTAACGGGCTCTTCGTGTGTGGTTTCAACGACAAACCTTCATCATCATCGTCCACTATCATCATCATCGTCGATGTAAGTCGCGAGCCATCGGGCACGTCTTGCAAGTGCTCGTTCCTCGATCGTATTTCTTCAAGACATTTTTGAATCTTAGCGGCTCGTTCTCTTCTTCAAGTAATTCTAGCATAGATTTTCGTTGCGAGACGTTTGGTCTTGACAAGTTCTTCTAGCATACTTTTCTCACGAGGATGTTGATCAATGACGGAAATTGTTCAATGACGGAAAATTGTGGGGTTGGAAATTGTCAAAACAAGGAGTGTTATAACAAGGATCGATTCATAGAAATTTTGATTCCATGATTGACATTGGTAATCATAATGAGGACCCCCATAAAATTCACAAGAATACTGAATCGATGTGGTGTGAGTGGTATGTGTTGTAGTCATAATCGTTATCGTGAACCCTTTCATGACAAGCGTGTTTCGATTGACAATCGAATCGAATGTGAACCACCACAAGATCACAGCAAGACAAGCGATGTGTCTCACGAGATGGTAGTCGATGGAATGAATCGGTTGTGTTATGGTAGGAATAGGGATCCCGGTTATAGACAGATCTGCGTTCCCCTGCTTCCACCATGCTACAACCGGGCAATTGCCACCATTATAAGGACCACCACACCGACAATCAAGAAGGTGAGGATAAGACATGGAAAGAATCAAAGGTTAACAGAGGGGTAGGGATGAAGAATCAAAGATGTGAGAGGGTAAAGATGAATATTTTGGTGTTTTTGAAAACATGACGATAAAACAAAGAATGAAAATATTTTGGCGCTTTTAACACTTTAGGAAAAGTGTTAATGAACTTTATGAGATTTAAGAAAACTTTACAAAAACTTTTACAAAGGATGGGATATGTGCAAGAATGGATCCGAAAAGGCTAAACACACGCTAAAAGCCTCCCGTGGCGCGAAGCGCCTAAAATTCGGTGCTAAGCGATCAAGTCTAAAAGACTAAAACCGCTCAAGCACTAATGCAATTGAGATCGAGGAGGATAGGGATTCCGGGTCGTTAAGTCCCACGGAGACTCAATGGTGTGTTAAACACATGATCAGATGATAGAATGACCACTAATGATAGCGATCAGTAAGGTTTTCGATGGATAATTACCTAAAGAAAAGATTTACAAATTAAAGCGACTTAAATGCAAATTAAAAGAAATAAAAGATAAAATCTATTAAATAAACGCTATCACTATTTTTAAAGTGATGAACGTTTAAAACTTAAGACTAAAAACTTACGTTTAAATAAAAATAACGTAAACGTACAAAATAAAACGTGAAACTTATACAATATAAATCCTAAAAATATGAAAAATACATTTTTACAATTCTAATGATAAAAGAAAATTTATAGAAAAGGAAAATTATTTTTACAACTATTTAATTAATTATTATTAATTAAAAACTATTTTAACTATTAAATAATACTCTAAATTAAAAGAAAATATGAAATAAGACTAGAAAAATAAAATTAAGACTTAGAAAATCTAAAATATGATAAAACTAATTTTAAAACAGAAAATCTATTTTTAGACTTTTATATATTTATTATTAATTTAAAACTATTTAAAACTAATTTAAATGCTAGAAAATACAAATTTAACTAAGAAAAATATGGAAAAATACTTTTTAGGCTTCTAATATTTATCTAAACTTAAGAAAAAAGAAAAATTATTTTTTGGAACCTTTTTCTAATTTTTTGTATTAAAAGCTATTTAAAAAGGCTTAAAAAGTGATTTAAATTAAGAAAAATAGCAAAACACCTAAGAAAAATCTGAAAATTTAAGGAAAACTCTAAAATAATATTTAGAAGCTAGGAAAATAGAAAACAAGGGTTTTGTGGAGGATTTAGGATCTCAAGTGGAAAAGCTTATGAAATAAGACTTCCAATAAGCAATTGAAGTCCAAAAGCTACCAACCCAAAACGAAGCTCTAATAAGCTTAAAAACTGAAATGGAACAAGATTCAACTAGCCTTAACCACTGATTAACTAAATGCAAGGATTTGGTGAACCGAGATTTTGGCGGAAAAAGATTGGGGGCTATCTTGCCACCAAATAAGCAATCTAATAAGCTAGAAACCTAAAAGCAGGACTTGGAATTTGGAGAAGACCGGGTGAGATTCTATAAACCAAAAATTAGACCTATATGAGCTAAGGTGAACCTGTGCAAGGTCTCAAAACTCAAGACAAAACCTTTGCGTGCCTTGCCTGCATGTGGGATTAAGCCCATAATCATAAGCTCTTTTGAGCTTTAAGGAAAATTCACAAAATAAGCTAAAATGACCATAAGAAACTAGAGCAGTGGGGCTTTTAAAACAACAAGTTTCATTAAAAATGATTAAGAAATGAGCTCATTAAAATCTTTCTATTTGAGCCAAACCTAGATTTCAATGTTTGACTTTTGATGAAAACTTGGAAAATTGACTTTATGGATTTCAAACTTGATTTATGGATTGGAAATGATGTATTAAGGTAGAATGAAGCTATAGAAAACTTTGGCAATGACTTTTAAACACAAAAGCAGGATCCGCAATCTTCAATCCCAACAGGTAATGCTAAGGCGTACAAAGAAATTTTGACTTATGAAGCAAACATGCATGAAATAAGGATGATATAGATAAAAGGAACTAAAACAAGCTGAACCAACCGAGCTACTCTATATTTATTACCTCTAAAAGCAGTTTAAGAGCAAATCCAAACACCCTTTAATAATCATTATGGAAGTAAAGTGAGATAAACAACTCGATTCGGAGGGTGCTATTGATCAAACTAAGTTATTAGACTTACAAACAACTTAAGAGAGGCTACAACTACTCATTATCACGATACTAGTACAAGCTTAAAGTGCAAAATGGACTTAAAATGGAAACCGAGAAATATACTCACATGGATCCAAATGATGTCACAGCCAAACCGGACCCAAAGACTAACCTATCCTATGCTAATGCAATCCAAATTCACCTCTGCAACAACCATAATCATCACCATTGCAATTTTGAGCTCCTGTTGACTTTTGTTGACTTAAATGGTAAATTGTATGAAATCAAAATGAGCTTATACAAAGCTTACAAGGAGCTTAGATAAACTTAGTGAGGCTTCAAATGAGCCAATAGCAACTTGGAACTTAGAATTTGAACATGAAAACTGTAACAGTGAACTTAAAACTATAAACTTATATAAAAAACTTTAATTGATACTCAAAAGTAACTTACAAAGGTTTGTGAACTTAAAAGAGATACAATGGAACTGAAATTACACTATTTTCATTAAAACTAAGACAATCATAAAAGAAACGACATAAGTGAAATTTTTATAAAACTAACTACTACATGAAATCGCTTTCTTCATCTTTTATAGCTTCAAAGTTGTCTTCCACTTGTACTCGAATAGTTCCCACCTTATTTCTCGACCATTGGATGGCTTAAATGATTTTTTGCCACAGATGGATTTTGGCGCCAAAGAGGTTTTAACGGTGGAGGGTAGAGTAAAGGGTTAAAGAAGCAATAAATGTTGCTTGGAGGTTTGTTGAGGTGGGGACATAAAGTGTGAAGGTTGACTAGGGAGAGAGTGAATGGTGAAGTGATAGCGAGTGGTAGCAAAGAGTCAGTGGGGAGAAAAGGAGGGGCGGTTTGATTTATTTAAATTGTGGGTAAACGGGTTTGACTGGGTATGTGGGTGTTGGACCGGGTATATGGGAATTGGGCAGAGGAGTGGTATTTGGGCTTGGTAATCAAATAGGTCCATTTGGTTTTGGCTTATTAATCAAAAAGGACCATAAGTGTAATATCTCAAAACCAAAGGACCAAATCAGAAACTGAAACTCCAGGACCAAACATGTACTTTTCTGAATTTATGATCCAAGGGTTTGTTTTGACACTTTTGAAATTCAAGGACTAGTTTTGAACAATTTGGATTTTAGGGACTAAAATGTAATTTTCTCAAAACTTTTAGATTTTCCACCAAAGGACTAAATATGACAATTTATGATTTTAAAAAGACCTTTGGTGACTTTTCTTTTGAAATTTTGGCTCGGGGACTATTTTTGACAATTTTTGAAACTTGGGGACTAAAGCGCAATTTTGCAAATTTGATACGTTTTCATCCGATTTTGATATTTTGCATTTAAAACACATAAAACACCGATTTGTGATATTTTGATCATTTTGATGCGTTTTTGAGTGTTTTCGGATGATTTTGCGCTAGATAGTACAAAAATGATGAGTATTTAGACACTCATCAACCGCTTTCCTTTATCAACATTTTGTTTAGGCACGGCGGTGGAGTGGTGGTTTTGATGAAACATTTTTCTCATTGACTTTTGGAGGAGGCAAAGAAATGACATTTTGGTTTTGCAACCGGTTTGAGAACATTTTCTTTCTCCATGATCAATGGTTTTGTAATCACGGTTTCCAACGCCTTTCCTTTTTGATTTTCCAAATGAGCCCTCAAAGATCATTTTTCGCTTTCATGTCATTGTAGGCACGCTCATACGACGGTTTGTCATACTTGCATTCCTCGCTTTTAGATCAAGTTGTTTAAAATATGAGACATTTTCTTTTCAAGTTTCATAAGAGCTTTTTATATTTTGAAACAATTTGGAGGTCTCGGTCGGAGTCTTTCATGATCTTCAACAGAATATGTTTGCAAAATGATGGACATAATATCGATGGTCGAACATCTTGAAGAGAGAATCATTTAGCTTTTCAAAATGTTAATGTGTTCAACATCATTAGCTTGCTTTACCAGGTTTATGGTCCTTGACAAAGTCGATTGTTTCTTTCAAAATGCTTGTTCAAAATGAATTACCCTTGCACCGATGTTATTCACCGAGGGCAATTTGAGTTTCAAAAACTTCATTTGTTCATTATCAAAACTATTAAACCGGATATTTGTTGTAATGTTGGTTTTAGTTTTAATGATCTCTTGAAGATCCGCATTCTAGTTTTCACATTTCCAAAATACTTCTCGCATCACTTGTGTTAAAAGGATTGTTTGAAGACATTTGTTCAATGTTCGAAAGAGATTTGGAGGCAACAACTGGTTTTGAAGCCGATTTTGAAACTGTGTTGACACTTTGTTTGAAACACTTTGTGTGGTGGAAAACTTTGATTGTCCTTTTGAGAAACAAAGGAAGAACATTAATTTGGTTCCATTTGTTATAATCAATCGGTTTGATTTCGGATGTTTTTGTTTCATTTTAGATCTACTCTCTCGGATAGCTCCAACGTTTCAAGAGAATCATGCACAATTATAGGTTCATGCAAAGGTTTTCCATTGTTCAACACATTCCGTTCTTTAGAGCTTTCTTGAGGAAACAAGGAGGTGAGTTACCAAGAGCCATTTTTTGCAAGTATGAAAAATCGGTTTACTTGATTAGAAAGCATCTTGATTGTCTTAGCGGAATGACTCGTTGTAAAAGTAAATTGTCCAATTTTTGATCGTTTGATTTTATCCGAGAATCTCGTCAAGAAGAGAATCTTCTCGTTTTGCAAAATCGGTTGTCAACTTCTTCTTCTCTTTTCAAGATCGAATATGTTGCTTTTTGTTTTGAAAGTTGGTCATTTAGTTCGAAATTTCCTTGTTTAAAGATTTGATTTTCAAATTGATTCACATCAAGTGTGTCATACTTGAGTTGCAAATCTTTTCTCTTAAAAGCAGAATCTCGATAACCAATTTCTAATTCGACATTTTGTTTGTATGAAATTCATAGGCTTTGGCATGCTCCTTGTAACTCTCAAGCTCGGTCAATTTAGCATTCGCGGCCTTAACCCGCGATTGACCGTTCTAACTTTCTCAACTTCAATGCCACATTGATTGATTAATGATTCAACATAAGCACGTGTTTCCTCATCGGTCTCGGTATTTTGTGCCACACGGCCTCCACTAGGATCCACATCCGGGTTTGAGTTAGTATTGCTACAACTCGGATTGTCGGTATGTATCATAAGTAGGTGTTGGCGTCGCGAGAATCTTGTTCGTCATGAGTAAACACATCAAATATGACATTGTTATAGCATGGATCAATGATTGGTACCTCGGATCTGGTATTGGCGTCATAGGCGGAGGTGAGTCGACTCGATGTCGTGCTTAGCTTCCTCAAGATTTGCCATGAAGATGCGATTCACATTAATTTCCTCGAGGTCTTCCAAATCATCCATAATAGCCATAAAGTCATGTTCCTCGAAGACTCAACTGAAATCCGTAGCGTTCCTTTTGTACCAGCAGACAGTTTTGAAGATACTCAAGATCGTTCTTGTGCGGCTTAGTAGGACAATTCCTTGCCATGTGACCCATTCCTTGACATTATAACACTTAATCGATTACCACGATTCACATTTCCATGATTCCCAACGATGGAGCTACAACATTCCGATTTTGATTACCCATCGCTCTATTCCCAACATTCATCTCATCCGATTACCGATTCGGAACGCTTTGATTACCCATGCGAAATCCAGTAGCATATCCTCGCGATTCCCAATAACTCCATCCATTTGTCCTTGATTACCCATATTCACACCGGTATGTGCAATTTACATTGCAGTGTTTGTGAAATCCTTTGGTTGTTGTTAGTTGGTGTGGAATAGCGACCTTTGATTACTTGACCCAAGAGAGAAATTATTTGGGACATAGGGTCTTCTTGATCGATTCGAGATCGGTGATTCCTTGTTCTGGTATTGTTGATCTGGATAGAATTGTTGTTGTGGTTGTGGAATGTATTCTCGCAAGTTGTTGTTGTTGGAAGATGATGAAGCTTGTTGTTGTGTATTCACCAAGGTTGAGTCTTTGCAATGAGTGCCAATGGATCATGATTCTTTGCTAATTTTTCTTGCTCGACTTCATTAGCTTGACTTGGTTTTGTTTCAGAAAATCATTCGATTGATCAAAGTTCACCGATGAAGGTCTTTTGTTTGGTTGACAATAGTGACATATCGTCCCATTCTTCCGGTAGATTATTCGAGAACTTGATGTTTTGAGCGATAGTTACGGGTGTCGACTTGTTTACGATTAGCTCATTCATCAAAGTGCAAAACCTTCCATAGTAGGATTCAATGGATTCTCACGGTGTAGATGTGAACTTTTCCCATTCGATTAGCAACTTGTTCTCCATGTCTTGATGACCAATTTACATTCCATGACAAAGTCGTCTAACACGTTCCCACATATCGAAGCGGTTTCTGGCTATCTACCGCATCAAAGATGTCTATTGGTAAGCCAGTTGGATAATATGAATTGCCATGTCATCTCGCTTTGACTTGTTTCGATCCTCTGCGGTGTATTGATTCGTATTGAAGGCGAGAAGATGGTGTGGTGGGAGGTGTTGCATCGAGATTTCGAGTTCATTAACTTGTCGAGGCTTGAAGGGTCCATCTGAATGGATTTAATCATGAGTTTGCCATTAGGTTTGGTCTTTATGTAACGACATTCGACTTGTCCATTGAAGATAACCACCTTTTGCCAACATAGGAGGTCGGTTTTTCGGCACCGGCTGCATGAATGTCTTGTTGAGTTGCCATTGATGAAGGTATGTTACGATAAAGTTGATGTAGGATCGATTCAACGATAAAGGAGTTGTGGTTGATGAAGATTAAGCTCGGTTGAGGTGTTTCGAAAGTCGTACTCGTAACCTTGGTTCTTAAAAAATTTGACCAAAATTTGAAATTCACTATAAGAATCAATTCTAAGGTCGTATGAAAATTTGAGTTATGACAATATTGACGCCAAATTTGACTGAAAATTTGAATTTAGGCCCAAAATTTGAATTTTGACCAAAATTTTCACAGATTAAACCAAAATTTGAATCTCGTAAAAATTGAGCGTTTAGTCTCCTCAAAATTTTATATTTTACTCAAGTTTTCCTTAAATTTTTTTTTTTTTTTTTTTTTATTTTAAACCTTTATGCGTAGAAAGAGCTTGGCGTAGAGAGCGGGTTCTGAGTAGGATATGGTTATGAGTAGAGCGAGGCTTAGGCGTGGGATCTTATGCGTAGGATCTTAGGCGTGGGATGCTTAGGCGTAGGAATCCTGCGTAGGAAATTCTTATCGTGGAACCCAACTTACGCCGTAGTAAGGTGCTTACGCGTGGAATAGCTTACAGCGTGGGAATGCCTTACGGCGTAGGAATGGCTTACGCAGTAGAATCCAAAATCCTTTACACTATCACGATGTAAAGATATCCAAAGTCAAGTGTTCCACAAACTTATCCAAGTGAGGGAAGCACCGAGTCACCGTTATAGCTCGAAGAAACTTCACCAAAAAGTTACAGTAGAAATAGGGTTTTGACTTTTGACTTCTACTCGTAAGAAATATCCAACGATTCAAATGATTTCTTTTGCACGGATAGCCTTAAAAACACTTGAATAACCCAAAATGTTGACCTTTTTCACCCAAAGTGCTTAGAAAAGTTACACAGTAGAAATGACCAACGAATCAAAAATGAGTTTAAAACTTAACCAAAACAGCGTAAAGCTTGAAATTTTGCCAAAACTAGAATCTTTAACACTATATAAACCTTAGACCATAAGAATCTTGAAGATTTAAGTGCAAAAATAAAAGTTTTATCGTGAATCTTTAGAACTAAACTACGGCATATACTACACAAACAAAACTTCAACCAAACACTCCTAAACCATTGTTAGGCGATTGATACCAATTGTAGGACCACTACGAATATCAACCTTATCACCAAGTACCCACGTTAACAATAGTTATCGTGGAACTCGTGAAACCAACACAAATATTATGCGTATAAAGAAAGAATAGATAAAGATGTTTGGTGACTTGAATGATATAGAATCCGTGTATGATGTGAGAAAAGATAAACACAAGATGTTGTATATTCAATAAATAAAAACACACACACACACACTTTCAAGCACACCCCTCAAATGACCATTTGAGGGGTATTTATAGTACAAGCACCTTAAAACCCTAAAGGCTTTGCTTGGGCTTTTCGTTGGACTTGGTTTGGGCTTCGTGGACTTGGATTGGATTACACATAATAGAAGGCTAGCTTATCTTAACTATTAGCCATTTAGCTTAGCCCAATCCATGAGCCCGTTGACTATTCTATCACGATATCTAACACACGATACAAAGTTCCTAATCGTGAATGACCATCACTTTTAATAAAACTATTAAGGCTAATACTTATCTTTATTTATTTGCTTACATTATCATTATATCTATACGTTCTCAACATCCATATGATTTCACATAATATCGGATCTAAAGTTTTTAAAACTAACTTAAAATCGGCAAAACTATTCACCCCCCCCCCTACTAGTTTTCCATAAATTCGAACAACATCTAAAGTCCGTGTCATTCTTAGAATGACAGCACAAAACTCATAGATATTATCGAACAAACAGAAAAACATGACAAATTGACAATATTTTTGAAGATTTTGAATTTTTCGATTTTTATGGATTTTGAAGGTTTTTTATAATTTTGTATTTTGATTTTCGAATAGATATATACAAGAGATAGATGAGCATAGACCTTTACTCCTCGTATTCCTCCTTAAGGCGTTTGAGTGTTTACGGTTGAAGGCTTTTCAAGCCAAGGCGTAGAAGTATAAACTCAAAATGTTCTCTTGGAAGAGCTTTGGTGAAGATGTCGCGCTAGCGATATTCTCATCCTCACAAAATAGAGTTCCACCACACCTTTTCCACTTGTTCCCTAATGAAATGATGTCGAATGTCAATGTGCTTTGCTCTTGAGTGTTGTACGTTGTTGCATGAGAGAGCAATAGCACTTTTATTATCACAAGATGCAGAGGATTTTTTAAATTCAAAGCCATAGTCGGATAATTGGGATCTCATCCATAGGATTTGAGCACAAAAGATGACATGGCTATGTATTCAACCTCTGTAGGAAATATAAGTACTCATTTGCTTTTTGACGACCACTCACAAGCTTAGCACCCAAAAACGCGAGCACCTCCGGACGTGCTTGACAGTATCTTGCATGATGCATATGCATATGCTATTAGTGACATCTTGGTGTCTTCGGTACCAAAGTCCCATATTGATGGTTCCTTGGAGATACCGAAGACCCTTTAACCGCTTCAAGGTGCTTTTAGTAGGCTTAGCACGGTATCTAGCACACATGCAAGCAATGAACAAGATGTCAGTCTACTAGGCATGAGGTACATCGTGGATCCAATCATACTACGATATTTTGTTTGGTCTACCATGATCCACGAGAGGTCCTCTTCTAGTTTGGTTCGATCAATCATGGGAGTGTCAGCAGGTCACTTGAATCAAATCCAAAATTCTTTAAGATCTCGGTTGCATATTTAGATTGATTTATGAAAATGCCTCGGGACTTTGTGAAATTTGTAATCCCAAGAAAATGACATTTGTCCCATCATTGACATTTGAAATTTTGAACTCATTTCATTTGAAAATGGTCACACTCATTAGGGGTCGATTGAGGCAAAGATGATATCATCAACATAAATTTTAACATGGATTAAATGTTTGCTGACTTCCTTGTGAACAATGTTGGATCAACTACTCCTTTCTTTGAATCCGGTAGATAGAAGAAACTTTGATAGCGTATCATACCATGCCCTTGGAGCTTGCTTTAAACCGTCTGAGCCTTCTTGAGACGATAAGCGTGGGTAGGATGCTCGGATTTACAAAGCCTTGAGGTTGGTGACATAGACGACTTCTTTAAGATCTCCGATTCGAGAATGCCGTCTTCACGTCCATCGATAGACTACCATGTTCTTACTAGCAGATTAGCCAAAATATTATGATTGCCTCGATTCGAGCAACAGAGCAAAAGATTCTTCAAATTCTATACCCTCCTCTTGACGGTATCCTTTAGCAACTAATCGAGCCTTGTTCTTCACACATCACCATGCTCATCTAGTTTCACTTTGAAGATCCATTTTAGAACAATAATCATAGCACACTCTGGGCGGTACTAACTCCCATACATCAATTCGATCAAACTCATGAATTTCTTCTTGCATGGCCTTGAACCAATTATCTTCATTCATGGTGGTTTTAACATCTTTTGGTTCGATCTTAGAGTACGAGTTGAAGAAGCACCATAAGGCATCGGTTGCAAGTTGTTTACGTGTTGATCTTTGGATGAGAGGATTTCCAATGATGTTGTCTAATGGATGATCATGAGTTCATTTTACCGAGGTGTTCATGTGGCGTTGGTTGGGGACTAAAGTAGTAAAGTTGATTTCTTCGAAGAAGATGGTTCGATGAAGATTCGAGAGCAAATATGTTTTCAAATGGATCATCTTGAGGAGTAGCAAAGGGATTGTCTTCATCATTGATGCGAAGCAGTTCCATGATGTACATTTGAAGATTGATGATTTGTCGATGAGATGGGTGATCGTGAAGAGCGCTTCTTGGCTTAATGATATTGAGACTGAAGGATTGACTTCATTCACAGGAATATGAGCAGCCTCTGTTGTAGGAATCGTCAGTTCATTAGCACTTGGCTCATATTGTTCATCAAACATAGGATCAAACAATTTCTTTAAATCATCTTCAGATGGAGGTACATATAGAGTTTCTTGAGAAGAGTTTGGAACAAGGGATGAACCAATGGGATTGTTTTGAAGTGCGGGTCCTGAACTGGATTGTCCAGGAGCCAGACATCAACATCTTCATTTTATGAACCCATGAGATTGACCAGTTGTCTATTTAGGGGAACAATACATCAACATCTTCATTTTACCAAGTGCATTCCAGTTATCTCCCATATAACCAATCAGCCCATAATGTACACACGTACCCAACGGAGTAGAGACAACGACATCACGATGGCGGTTGAATCATCGATCTCCTCTCGGATGTCAACTCCGGAATATCATGATTAAGCTCGATCATGTGAATATGATGTGCGACCTTGATGTACACATATCTCTCCTCTGATGGTTGCGATCTCATTGGAATCATCATTACATTGTGTACATGAAGCACAAACCGGAAGCACTTTATCATAAATCATATTGAAGATGTCGATAAGCACTATCATCTCACGCTCCAAATATTCTTCTCATAGAGAAGAACAAAAATAAGCTCAAAGGAGTCTTGTGAGAATCAATTGTTATAGAAACTCTCTCTGACTATCTTTATCAACCCATATGCAGGCAATTTGAAGTGACCACTGTTGAAGAAAACCATATATATCAAACTTGAAACTGAAGTCGAATTCCCCGCATTTGTATCTTAAGCTTGCACTTAATGATGGAAGAACGGTGTTGAGAATTTATGCACCAAGCAAATCTCTAAGTACTCACTACTCAAACAAAGTATGAGACATTAACACCTCTTGATATAATCCACACCGTCATATTAGTGTGACCTTTGAGTAAAACAACGTAACTCCTAATAGTGATAGTTAACCGGTCTTCAACCAACCACCCCTGACTACTGGTAACTAGATAAACCAAGTCTTCAACACAAAATGTTAAGCCCGAACAAGTTATCAAATAAGAACACGCCTTTGTTGAAAGTCAACTTTAATCTCAAATAAGTGATAAATGATTAACTCTGAAGTCATCAACTTGTTTCAAATGCCCAACACGTGAAAGAAACATACAATCGGATGTACATTGACCCACTGAATGAATCGGAGCAACTGATTCCTCAACATTAATGCATTCTTCCTTAAGGTATACATGTAGAAACTGATCTGGAAGATTCACCAATAATGTTTTTAAGCATATGAGGAAGTCATTTTCCTTAATGTTCATGTGGTTGATTTACATAGTGCACATTTAGGAAGGAACAATGAAACAAAGATCCGTGAAGATTTGGCAAAGGAATACCAAAGAGCGGATCACTATTCATGAATGCAACTCGCAATGATAGTCATTAAACGCCTTGAAAATGGCGGAGATAAGGTTTCTTGAGAATTCGAGAAGTACTTCTTAGATGGTGAACCAGTTTAGTCGGTAGGAACCGAGCATGAGCTTGAAACTAGATGATCAACATTCGTTGGAGGTTGGAAGTACTCATCAAACATATCTTGAAACAATGAATCCCAAACAATGAATCCCGTTATCCTTAGTAAGTGAAGCATTAGGCGTTGAATGAGAGTCATACGACCATAATTTAAGCATCCATCAACATGTAGTATATGCACTCTTCTCCCCTCAAAATTACATCCAAAGTTGCCATTTTGATTTGAACAAGTGAATAAGAATATACACCAATGAATGTAGATCCACTTGAGGGTTGACGGGCGTGGGAAAACATGAAGCTTGTTGATGAAGAATGTCGATGATAATGGTCATAAACATGAAGATTTCTTTTCTTTTGAAGATAAAGCGCCTTGGCGTACACCTTTCTTTTCTTTGAGGAAGGGCCTGAAGTGTTATCTGCAGACGCCATTATGATGAAGTACGAGGCTGAATCAAGTGAGCAGACGTCATAGCGGGTTGAATATCAAGGTTGAGTTACTTGAACCGTGAATTATGAGATATCAATCCTTGTGTTATCCATACTTTAAACCAGTCCATGTATTGAAGGATCAAGTATCGCAATGCGAGTAAGGACTACCTGCACTAACATCACAAGCTTGATTGCATATATTTTGGTTAGTGACATTAGTATCCAAACCCTTTGGGGTTTCACGGTCAACCTTGATTTTGTCATCAGAAAACACCTTTCCGGTAGGAATCCACCTAAGTCCAGCATCCTTAAACATTCTACCAGACGGTATCCACTTATGGCAAGATCTAGGATTGTAAGGCTTCTTATGCATAGTGGAAGACTTATCCTTGTTCCTAGTTTCCAAAGATTTAGCAGTTGGTATCCATCTAGGCGAAGTTTTTGGTTTGTTTTTCTTCATAACATGTTGAACCTTAGTCACATTAGTAGTCTTAGTGGATTGAACCTTGGCATGTGAATTAGGAAAATGTTTCTTCGTGGAAAAGACTCGAATTTCTAGTTTTGTTTTCTACATGCTTAGCATTTTATGCACGTAACTACTCTTAGATGTACGCCAATCCTAGTCTTTTGAGTGTTCCTAGGTAGTGGTTTACAACTACTAGCAGGCCTTGAAATCTCGTGAGAATTCCTCACCTAGGTCTTGCACCTAAAATTCCATCTTTTCGAATCATGCCTTTTCCTAGCTTTTCTAGATAATAGTTCTTCCACAAGTCATTCATATCATATGAATTATGGGTTTTAATGCTTGGTTTTGACACTTTGTTTCGAACTAATCCTAGAGGTCTTTGGGAGGAAAATTAGGCGCATGTTGAGGTTTAGAGGAACTAGAAGCATGACTCTTAGGTAACACAATTGAAGTGACCGGTTTTGACAAAACTTGTTTCTCATCAACTTGGGAGGCAAACCGTGTTTTGAAAATTTTGGTCTTTCGGATATAAGCGTAGTAAGTCGCTAACAATGGACCGGTTTCTAATGGGATGGCTGGTTTCCCCAAGGTTGATGGTTTTGTAAACTTAGTGTTCACACTTTTCCTTACAGTTTTCCTAAGCTCATTCTTTAAGGCAACAATAGCGAAACTCTTATCCTGAAGTTGAGCTTTGAGTTCATCAATTTTTTCTATCAAACATTTTGTTTGTTCCATTGACTTAGTTCTAGCTTCTTTGACAGAGTCACTTAGTTCTATGTGATGCTTTCTCAAAGACTCATTTTCCTTTAGTAATTTAGCCACATAAATTGACAGTTCATTATTTCTTATTATAATAGCATCAATGTTTTGTGTATTCATGTTTAAATTACTTTTCTCATTCAAGACAGAAATATGTTTCTTCAGATTGTAAATGGTTGACTCTTTGTCTTGAAGCTGAGCTTTCAAAGTGTTAATTTCAAAAAGTTCACGGAATTCAGGAAGTTTCGGTTTTCACAGTTTGTTAAGTTGAAAACTTTCTTCTTTACTACGAATCGCGATTTCAAGTGAAATGCAATGTTTTCAAGATTTGAGAATTTGTTTGAAAGTTCATCAAAAGCCTTCTTATCAACCATATCTTTTGTTTTGAAACACTTAGACTCGGCCTCAACCAAGGAACATTTATCGAAATCATGTTCGACATTAAGATCGAATGTTTAGGTACATTAGCGGATGCACTATGTTGAGCAGTTAAAGGTACCTCATTACATGACACCTTCTCGATTTACAGTCCGATTTACGCATCCACATCATGTGTAACAAGAGTCACCGGACCGCCGGTGTGTCAAGCTTATCTATCTCGAGCCTCGTATTCGGTGTCAAGCGATCCGTCACCCGATGCCTTCTTGGTTTAACACTACAATTTATTGATTGTACCGACATTCATTCACCTTTCGATCACAACACCCACTTCTTGTGTGACGAGAGTAATGAGCATTTGGTAACATCATTTATTGTTGTCTACGAGGTTACGCATTTAGCAACACCCGATTCTTCAACGGATACATTACCCGACTCATCACAAATATCTCTCAACCGCACTGACTCTCATCCACTTTTTCATCTTTCTGAGTAACTTCCTCAATATACTTCTCCACATTGTCCATGAGATGGATAAGTAGTTTGTTTCTTGAAAGACACTTCAGTCATGTCTTGATCATAATCTGATGTAAATTCCCCGATGAAAGGCGAAATTGGTACATGGATCACTTGAAGTGCAGACCTGGAACTAACCTTTTGAACCTTCTCTTTATCAAGTTGTTGTTCCAATTGTTCTAAGTTCAATAGTATTGTTCCCGTTAATGTGGAAAAGTCTTGACGAAAAAGGGCAATACATGTTCGTTCTATTGTTATGGATAGAAGTGACATGATGTGAGAGTGAAGTTGTTGATAAGATTCAATGTTACTTTCCTTTAGCATGGCATTTTGTAGCATTGACTGGTGCATTTCTGTCTTTTCAGAGTCTGAACCCGGAGATATCACATCCTCGTTGATTGATTCAATCATCTTTAATCGTTCAGTGTAGCATACATTATCATTGTTGTCCACATCATCATACAATTTAACCACTTCGAAATCAACTGGGTCGAGAGAATAAGACATGATGTGGTAGCATGCACGGATTTTACAAGTCTATGATTTAAACCGAGAAATAGAATCTTCCGCGGGATTTTACTAAATCAAGAAGAAACCGTGATACAATGACCAATAGAAAGAGTTAAGATAATTGATGGACCCACACAATGATAGAGGATTATGTGTTAGGAGTGATGATTGTATGAAGGATTAGCTGAAGTGTTCTTTGGTTGTGAATTGGTTTTGATAATGCACGTTTTTATGGTGAAATTTAGGTCTAAAAACTTAAAAGCTCAATAACTTCCTTTCGGAGGGGATTTGGGCCTCGAAAAATTCGTTTCACGACTTCCTGGTGAATCCTCACAATATTCATTGCTCGGTCGTTTTGTGGTATTTCATTTGAAAACGCAGTTTCTGGATCAAAAGTTATGGCCGTTTGAAGTTTTGACGTAAAAAGTCAACTTTGGTCAAACCTTTTCTTCGTAAAAATCAACCAAGTCGCTATAACCCTTGAACCAAGTCGCTAAGTCACCAATTCGCTAAGCACCAAGTCGCTAAACAGCCAAGTCGCTAAAGAGCAACTCGCTAAGAATTCAAGTCGCTAAAGAGCAAATCGCTAAGTATCCAAGTCGCTAAGACACAGTCAAGTTTCTAAAGAACAACTCGCTAAGATCCAAGTCGCTAGTAACAAGTCGCTAACAAATTACACTACAACTCGCTAACACTTTCAAGCAAGTCGCTACCCTCACTAAGTCGCTGGCCGTGGTGGGAATCCACTAACTTGTACTATTTGTCGAAACTTGTCTCAATGAACAAGTCGCTAGGCTCAAGTCGCTAACAACTAACACCGTAACTCGCTAACTTTTACTAAAGCAAGTCGCTACGATGAAAACACAATGAGAACCAAGTCGCTACCAAGAAAACTTCAAAACACACTTTTCAATCCAAAACAAGTCCAACCGGTGATTCAAGCTTACCAAATCAACACCCAAGCACATACAATGATTCTTAACACAAAACTACACCCAAGATTCAAACTTTAACACTAGAAATGATCCAAATGATGCAAAAACCACTAAACTTTTTTCAAACTCTAAAACCATCTAAAAGTCACAAGAAATCCAAAGATATGTAAGAGATGATCAAACCATGGCTCTTGATACCAATTGTAGGATATTGGATTTCACATACACATCAAATCATAGCACAAAGTAGGCGTACAAGGGGTTTTTAGAGAGAGAAAGTTAGAGGTTTGGGAACTTTAGTGAGAGAAAGAAAAATCTTATTATGAGCTCCAACTCTCTACCTTGGAAGGTAGAGAGTATTTATAGTCTTACAATAAAGCATACACATCGAGTCGTGGATCAGGCATCTGATGGGTAAAGACCGTCCGTCTTCAACGGTGTTACAAATCTAAATACTACTTAACTTAAAATAACAACGACTACGAGCTTTCTACGATTACATATACTTGGGGTGACCGACTCTTTAGTACACAGAATTTCTAATTCCTAACACATTGATTCAATTTTTTTCACATTTTGAATTTTAATCACATTAAAATGAGTTTTATACTTGAAAACATGAATCAAAGTTAAAATCTATCGTTTTTGAAAACCATCTCAATCTTCTAAATATAAAACCTTCTCAATCGATCCGGATTATATATATATATATATATATATATATATATATATATATATATATATATATAGTGTCAAAATATATATCCGATGGAAAACCCGTCCGGTATGACTTATGGTTTTATTTCTATGATTTTGTGGATCAAATATACACTAAAAAGTAATTAAAAGTTAAATGAAAGGGTTAAGATATATAATTGTTAGGAATTAGAAATTCCGGTATTGAAGAGTCGATCACCTCAGTATATGTAATCGTTAGAAAGCTCGTAGTCGTAGTTCTTTTAAGTTAAGTAGTAATTTGGTAACACCGTGGAGGACGGACGGGTCTTCTGTGCGATCCCCGATCGACAATGTGGCGAGTTATGTAAGACTATAAATACTCTACCCTTCCAAGGTGAGAGATTGAGCTCATATCTTTCACTTTCTCACAAGTTCCCAAACCTCTAACTTTCTCTCTAGAATTCCATCTTATTAGCCACCTTGTGTTATGGTTTGATGTGTAAAGTTATATCTTACAATTGGTATCAAGAGCCATGGTTAGATCATATCTTGCACATCTTTGGTTTATAGTGATTTTAGGTGGTTTTGAGTTTGAAAAGTTAGTGGTTTACATCATTGATTGATTCTTGTGTTAAAGTTTGAATTTTGTTGGTACTTTTATGTTTAGAATCATCAAAAGTGTTTAGGTTTTCATTTGGTAGCTTGAATCATCTTGGTTGGGTTGTTTTGGTTGAAAAGTGAAGGTTATTGGTTTTCAAGCTGGCGAATTAGCTCTCGGACTTGTTTTCTTGGTAGCGACTTACTTCATTGTTTCGTAGCGACTTACGGTTATAAAATCTAGCGAGTTAGCGCTAGCGAGTTAAAGTACAAGTAGTGGAATCTCCCTCAGGTTAGCGACTTGTGGTAGCGACTTAGTGCATGTGAGTTGCTCTTTAGCGACTTGCATATCTAGCGACTTGTGTGCAAATTGCACTGGATTGGCTAGCGACTTGATGCATGGCGAGTTACTATAGCGACTTGCATTTACATGGCGACTTGGGACTCTAGCGACTTAGGCGTGTGCGAGTTAAGGGTTAGCGACTTAGTGCACTAATTTCTAGCGACTTAGTGCATTATTTGGTAGCGAGTTAGCACTTTATCATCTAGCAACTTGAGTGATTGTTCACGGTTTTCTCTTGATTTAGTAAAATCCGTGAAAGAATCTATTTCCGGTTTAATCATAGAGTTATAAAATCCCGTATAATCATTAACATGTCTACCAACATTCCCACTGTTCCCACTGTCATCTCCACTTGTTCGAGGATGTTCAGCGGTGGCTCGGATACTAAATCACTGATGCTTGACAGAATGACTACGATTCTTGGGCTCAGCGAATCGATTGTATTGTCTTGGAAAGGAAAATGGTGTAAACATTCTCAAATCCATTGATGAAGGACCATATCGAGTTGAAGCGACTAGAGACATACTTGATACTAATGAAGATGGTACTCTGTCTCACGAATGGAGCGGACCTAAGATGTACAATGAGCTTGATAATGAGGAGAAAAAGAGATTCGATCACGAGATATCGGGGCTTCAAACATTGTTCTTCAAGGTCTTCTAAAGACATCTGGTGATCAATCATAACAACGATGCAAAGGTTTGGGATAACGTTAAGATGCTTCTCTCGGGTTGAAATTAACTATGGAAGGCAGGGAATCCCACTCTATGATGAATTTGAGCACTTCAAGATGAAACCGGATGAGAGTGTCTATGAGTACTATGTGAGATTTCATAAGTTAGTGAATGACATGAGGAACATCAAGATGACTATGCCTAACATTGATTGAACTCAAAGTTTGTGAACAACATGATCCCGAATGGCACAAGTTTGTCACATCTGTGAAACTCACTAAAGGATTGAAACATACAAACTATGAGCAACTCTATGCCTTCCTCCTTGAGAATGAGAGACATGCCATGTTTGAAAAGTTGATTCTCAATCGGTTCAAAACCAACCCGGGTGAGACAAGTTAGTCTAATGACTCAACGACTTTCTACTCAAACATTGGAATCACAACCAAAGCATCACAAGTCATTCCCTTGGGTAATGGTAATCACAAACTCATCACGATCCTCGGTTCAAACAAGGCGATCTTGATGCGCGTGGATAACATCGTTAATCAACTAGCTCTACTCATTAGTCAAAACATGAACTCTCTCCCACAAACCAACAACAACCTTGAGCGCATCTAACCAGCATAATCAAGCCATTTGTTAAAGATGGAAGGATCGTGGTGCAACGATTCGGGAAAGGCGATATGATCGGGGAGAGGTGGAGGGAGGGTTATGTTGGAAACGAATCGAGGAAGAAATGGTAACCAAGGTCAAGCTAAGCCAATCAAATGCTTTAGCGTGGTGGTGAGGACACTTTGCAAGGCGCACATCTCAAAGCGTCCACAAAATGCGAATACTTGAGAGATAAGATGTTCTTGGCTCGAGCTCGGGACAATGGTGCTACTTTGAATGAAGAGGCTAGCTGTTTCTTCTTGAAGGCAATGCCAAGACCTATGATGCGAGATGTAGATGAGCGGCCCATTCGGAGATAGGTCACAATCATCAAAATGCCTTTCAAGTCGGTGGCTGCGATGCTTACGACTACGATGTGGATGATGGACCTCTCTGCACACAATATTTATGGCTAGCATCTCTCCCATGGTGTCTCCCAAGGTCACTACTTCACCTGGTGGCCCATCAAGGACAAACTCATCTACGAGGTATTAAAGCTTTATGATGATCTTGATGTGCAGCGGATGCATGACAAAGTACAACCAACGAAACTTTTGAATCAAATATTGAAAATATGGGTAATGTCAATATTGTCCCATATGATCAATATGTGAAACAAAGTGAAAGTGAAGTTGTACCTAGTGATGCATCTTCCGCGATCAACAATGACTATGTTTTGATGAATTCATTGCATGTGCTCTGATGATTCCATTATCTACAGAACTAAATGCCTATAAGGGCGTGTTGCCATTTATGAACAACGTGCAAAATTTGAGTTGACCACTCGTGAGCGGAAATGGATGACCAAGTGCGTCACGATGTAATTAGAAAAAGTAATTTTAGAAGAAGTATTGAAACAAAATTAAATTCTTTGCAAGAAAAACTTTCTAAAGCAGCTAAGCAAAAACAAGAACTTCAAGAAAGTGAAAATGCTTAAGCAAGAATTTAATGCAAAAGAATCAAAGCTCTTGAGAGATTTTCTAATCGAAAAATTTGAAAAACAAACTTGAAAACAAGTTGTACATACAAGGAAACACCATTGATTTGCTCACATGGTCACCAAACATCGTGTCTTAAGCGATAAGCATAGCATTCCCTTGTTGAGAACCAAATCACGAGGTAATCAAAAGGCTAGAAATACTCAAAGGTGATTTATGATGGTAATGAAATTCTTAAGCCTAGGCGAAACCTAGTTGCGTTGGTGCCTTTGAGGAAGATAAGAAATCGAGATGAAATCACTAGGAAAGGATGAACAAAAAACTAGATGACCCCAATGCAAAGAGAAGAACATAAATATCACTCCTCATGATTATAAGAAGGAAAAGCTGGATTGCATTAAACAAGTTTAAGCCTCGGACTTTGTTGACTCCCGAACAAGTCTTACGGAAAATGGATTTAGATAAGCGGCCCGAAATATTGTAAAACAAATCCTCCCTTTGGAAAATGCCTAAAGCTACCGTGTATCCTCTAACACACCAATGCATCTTGTTCCTAGAACAATTGCCACTAAAAGCAATATCTTAATTAGCCAATCGTTATTTTCAACTATTTGTTGATTTTGAGAAAACTTGCAAGAAAAGGATCACACTTTTGGCATAGCGGAAGGAGAAAGGGTTTTGAACAAATGAAAGAATGTTATTTAAGCGAGGTCATGCCCTTCTTTAAACTTTTAAAGGATCACTTTGAGAGTCTTAAAAGGGATAGAAAGCAGAACATTAAGGGAATGGAAAGAATTTGATGCAATAATAGTTGAAATTAGTGATTGTGGCGTGCATTAAAATATAATGAGATCGAGAGGAAGAACACGCATACATTGAATGAGAATCTTATTCTTGAATGTGTTGCTCAAGATGTCTTTTCTTGCTTCAAATTGCTCTATTAATGCTTCCAATTTCATGAACTATCTGTGGCCTGAAAGTCTCCATGATCGTGTCATTGAGCTTGAAAAAGCAATTCTAAACTTAATGAGAAAATTGAGCTGGATGATCATGACAATTTGGTTAAACATTTTCTAAACTAGAAGTTGAGTATTTTAATCTACAACTAAAATATCAACATCTCAAAGAAAATGTCAAAACTTCAAATTTCAAGACATCTTCGGATGTTCGAGTTTGATCGATTTTCAAATAAACAAACGCGATGAGCGATTCATGCTCGATGTAACACGATCAAAAGTTGAAAGTCCAAATCTCTCAATTAAAGGGTCAAGCGAACAATATGACGAGTTCCCAAATGCCTCCTTCTTAGATTCTCGAGAATTCTCAAACGTTTCATCTTCAAAACCTAGTAAATGCTTTACAAAAGGAAAGCGAAAGTTTCCTTGAAGAGAATGAAAAGGTTAAGCGTCATTTCAATGAGTTGTTTGAATCAATTAAAGTCACTCGTAACAAAATAACGAACAAATAACTTCATTGCAAAAGGAAATTGAGAATCTGAAGAGTCGGGTAAAAGGGAAAATGCCAATGGTCAATCACGGAAAATGTTGTATCTAAGGTTCACTACGGTAATAAATCTACTTTATCGTGACATATGTCCCCCTCACCTAAGGAACAACAAACTTGCCATTCAAACATATTTCTCATCCACTAAGGATTGCTTAGAATACTGCGTGAGATTGTTGAAGAGGATAAGCTAGAAACCTCATGATAATGCAATTGGACATGCATGCTTATATGCCAAACGATCTCAAGAAATCTTAGAATGTTTGATCACTATATGCCCAAAGACATTAGGTGAGAGAGTTAACCCCTGATTCCATGCTCAATGCCTAAGGCCAAACATGACATGCACTCGATTCCCAATAGTTTGAATGTGAGGAGTAGTGCACGGTGAGTAGTTCGATTTTAGATCATCAATACTAGGAAAGTGAACTCAAATGTGCCTTCTAGGAGTACTAATCTCGGTACCTCTAATGTTAAGAAAGTGAACACGAGTGCACACGCATGTAGTTCGGATCGGCGCATCTAAGCGTGCGGTGCAAAGTAGTAAAACAAACTAATGTTCCCATTCCTCTCAGAGAGTAATCGGTGACATTAAAGGGAGCGGTCAAAGTCTCAAGACAATACAAGGAATGATAGGACCTCTCAAGCTAAGAATGTACCTTTGGAAGAGAGTAGAAGAACAATCTAGGAACCTTAAGTTTGAATCGAATAAAGCGAATCGTGTTGATTCTAGTATTAGCCATAGGCGTCTTGTAATTAATTGAATTCGATGCTATTTGCAAACCTTATCTTGATGATTGCTTGAATTACATTTCTAATCATGAATGTGATGTTAATGTTTTGCCTAATGATGTTAATTGTCCGATTAATGTTGTTAATGCTAAAATTCATGCTAAAAAGGCAAAAGGCAAAAGCGAAGAGAGTTAGAAAACAATGGAAACCCACGGGAAGAACATTATTGAGAATAGGCTTTTATTGGATACATTGGTCATAAGACTAATCGAGATAATGCCCACTAGAAAATGGATGCCTCTTGGTAGAACTATTCCTTAAGAAGTGGTCACATCAGTAAATAGAGGCTATCTGAGACACTAGTATTGCATCTATTCACAATGATTCCATTACTTCAGCATGCGATATGAATGCTTCTATTTACGATGTGGGTGGTCAATTGTTGCTACTAACCAAATGGAACCCATTCTTGCATGGGATCCCAATTATCGATTATCCATTCTTATGCGTGTTCAGCTGCGGATCGTTCAAATCGATTACGTGGTACACGGACTCATTTGTTCCAAACATATATTGGAGACGGTCACGGCTCATGAACCGTGAGCAAATTCATCGGACTATTAGATTTGGTAATGATCATTTCGATTGCTATTATGGGTTATGGAATTATGTTGTTGGTGATAGTGTCATCTCAGAGTGTATTATGTGGAAGGTTTAGGTCATAATCATTCTCTGTTGGTCAGTGCAGTGATTACGACCTAAGTAGCCTTGAAAACATACACGCTTTGTTAGAGATCTTAATGGAAAGGCTGTTGAAAGGAACTCGTGGCTCAAACCTTTACACTATCTCTATCGATGACATGATGAGAGCTTCACCAATCGCTTGTTATCAAAGGCTTCTAAAACAAAGTCATGGTTATGGCATCGTCGTCTCAATCACTTGAACCGGCACCATCAACGATCTTTCGAAAAGGACTTGGTTGTGGGTCTACCTAGACTAAAGTATGAAAGGATCATCTTTGTTCGGCATGTCAATTGGGAAAAAGCAAGAAGTATGCCCATAAACCCAAACCTACTAACTACATCACGAAGTTCTTCATATGATTCATATGGATTTATGTGGACCAATGAGGGTGAGAATATCTTTGGAAAGAAATATGTGTTAGTTGTGGTTGATGATTATTCTAGATTCACTGGGTCAAGTTCTTAAGGACAAAGGATGAAACTCACGATATCATCATCAAACTCATCAAGCAGTGCGGTCGAGACTAAACAAAGCGCCGGAATCATCGAGCAGACAATGGGCGGGTTTGTCAACAAACAACAGTAGATTCTATAAAGCATTGGAATCGACCATCAAAGAAGTGTTCCACGAACCCCCAGCGAGCGGTGTAGTTGAAAGCGAAATCGTACTCTTGTTGAAGCTGCTAGAACAATCTTTGATCTACTCAAAGGTTCCAATGTTTCTCTCGGGTGAAGCAATTGCCACTTGCATGCTACACAAAATCGTTCCTGATTCACACCATTCATGGAAAAACTCCATATGAACTTGTCACAGCGAGAAAACCTAATCTATCTTTCCTTCGTGTGTTTGGTGCCTTGTGCTATCCAACTAATGAGGGTCAAGACTTGGGCAAACTTAGGGCTAAAGTCGACATTGGAGTTTTGTAGGATATGCACCAAACAAAAGGGATATCGAATCTACAACAAAAGAACCCGAAATATCATGGAAACAATTCACGTTCGTTTGATGGTGACCGGTCAAATGGCTCCAGACACTCCAGCTCGGGACCCGCACTTCATAACGATCCTATTGGTTCATCCCTTGTTCCAAACTCCTCTCAAGAAACACCATATGTACCTCCATCGAGAAGATGATGTAAAGAAATTGTTTGATCAATGTTTGATGAACTGTATGAGTCTACTACTAATGAGGTATCGATCCCTACAACGAGAGGATGCTCGATTCCGGTGAATGAAGTCAATCCATCGGTTTCAATATCTCGTAAGTCAAGAAGCACTGCTGCGATCCTTGATCTCATCAACAAATCATCATTCATCAAATGTACATCATGGAAATGTTTACGGCATCAATGATGAAGTTAATCCCTTTGCAACTCCACGAAGATGCTCCATTTGAAAACATATTTGCTACTCCGAATCATCGCAGAACCATCTTCTTGGAGACATCGACTCGACTACCTCGGTTCCTCAACAAATGCCACATGAACACCTCGAGAAAATGGACTCACGATCATCCATTAGACAACATCATTGGTAATCCCTCCCGTCTGTATCAACCCGGAAGCAACTCGCAACCGATGCCTTATGGTGCTTCTTCAACTCCGTATTATCTAAGATCAGACCAAAAGATGTTAAAAGCGCTATGAATGAAGATAGTGGTTCAATGCTATACAAGATGAAATTCATGAGTTTGATCGACTTGATGTATGGGAGTTAGTACTGCTCGGTTGTGCTATGATTATAGCTCTAAAATGGATCTTCAAAGTAAAACTTGATGAGCATGGTGATGTGTTGAAGAACAAGGCTCGATTAGTTGCTAAAGGATATCGTCAAGAGGAGGTATAGACTTTGAAGAATCTTTGCTCCGGTTGCTCGAATCGAGGCCATCGAATCTTCGGCTAATCGCTAGCAAGAACATGGTGGTTTATCAGATGGATGTAAAGGCGGCATTTCTAAGCGGAGATCTTAAAGAAGTCTACATCGAGTAACTGAAGGATTTGTGAATCAAGAGCACCCTACTCACGTTTATCGTTTGAAGAAGGCTCTTTCGGTTTAAAACAAGCTCCAAGGGCATGGTATGATACATTGTCTAAGTTTCTTCTTTCAACGGATTCATCAAAGGCGATTGATCCTACATTGTTCACCGGAAGTCGAGCAAACATTTGATTCATGTTCAAATTTATGTTGATGATATTATTTTTGCCTCGTGACCCAATGGAATGTGATCGTTTTCAAATGAAATGAGTTCAAAGTTTCAAATGTCAATGATGGGACAAATGTCATTTTCTTGGGATTACAAATTTCACAAAGTCCGAGGCATTTTCATAAATCAATCTAAATATGCAAGAGATTTTAAAGAAATTTGGATTTGATTCAAGTGACCACAGTGACACCCCATGATTGACCGAACCAAACTAGATGAGGACCTCTCGGGGATCATGATTGACCAAGCGAAATATAGGAGTATGATTGGATCACATGTACCTCCTTGCTAGTAGACCGGACATCTTATTCTCTGTATGCATGTGTGCTAGATACCGGCTAAGCCTACTAAAAGCACCTTGAAGCGATTAAGCGGGTCTTCGGTATCTCCAAGGAACCATCAATATGGGACTATGGTACCCGAAGGACACCGTTATGTCATAACGGCCTATGCGGATGCCGATCATGCGGAGTTGTCAAGATACGTCGAAAATGCGTCGGAGGTGCTCGATTTTGGGTGATAAGCTTGTGAGTCTGGTCTTCAAAGAAGCAAATGAGTACTTCTATTTCCTCTGGAGGTTGAATACATAGCCATGTCATCTTGTTGTGCTCAAATCTTATGGATGAGATCTCAATTATCGACTATGGCTTTGAATTCAACAAAATCCTCATCTTGTGACAATAAAAGTGCTATTGCTCTCTTGCAACAACGTTCAACACTCAAGAGCAAAGCATATCGACATTCGACATCATTTCATCGAGGAGCAGTGGAAAAAGGTGTGGTGGAACTATATTTTGTGAGGTCCGAATATCGGTTAGCGACATCTTCACAAAGCTCTTCCAAGAGAACGTTTTGAGTTTATTCTTCCACGACTTGGTTTGAAAAGCCTTCAACCGAAACTCTCAAGCGTCTTGGGAGGAAGGCGAGGAGTAAAGGTCTATCTTCATCTATCCACTTGTAAATAGTTATTCAAAAAAAAAAAAAAAAAAAAAAAAAAAACTGAAAATTCTTCAAAAATATTGTCATTTTGTCATGTTTTTTTCTTTCTCGATTCGATAATATCTACGGTCTTTGTGCTGTTATTCAAAGAATGACACGGGACTTTAGATGTTGTTCGAATTCTTAAAAAAAAAAAAAAAAAAAAAAAAAAAAAAAAAAAAATCAAAAATCAAAAATATTTTTGGGAGAAAGAAATGGTTTATTGTCATTTTGAGGCAATAACCCGGTTTTAAAAGAAAGAACAGAGCCATGTTTCACCATGTTTTCAAATTCCATGCTCGATTCTATAAACATTTATCTACTTGAAAACCAAATGATTTGAAAAATAACTCAAACTCTATTTTGATAATCATCAAGACTTATTTGTCAAAATCTCTATCTCAATCAACAACCTCGTCATTGATTGAGGGGAGAATGATTTCAATTAAATTAAAAGTTATTTGGCATTAAAATTGTTTTCAAAAGATATACATGCATGTTTTATAAATGGAGTTTAAAGTCTTAAAATCCGATCCTTATCGATTCAAACGATTTCACAATCAAGTCACAATTCTCCTTAAAAGCTTTCAAATCAATTTAAATCTATACGAGATCACAAATCTCAAATGATTTGATAATTGTGATCGGGGAGAATGTGTGATTTAAATTGGATTGGCGATAATTAGGTAAATGGTTATAATAGGAGGTACATGCTATCCACCCACATGTGACAAACGATTTCAATTTTCAATGCACATGTTGAGGGGCATCTATCTTAAAACTTTGATTTAAAACGTGATCATTTATCCCAATATGCGAGTTCCCTCTAGTATGTGCAAAACTCTTTTCAAACCTCGAGGCACATATTGAGGGGAGCAAATTTATGGAAACCTCATCCTTCCGGAAATACCATATTTACTTGATCTGTTGAGGAAGCGATGTTGATATCTTTAGAAAATGGTAATCAAAAAGTAAATTCTTCTCTTGCCTCCGTGTGCAAAACATTTTTCAATACTTGATGCACATGTTGAGGGGAGTTCTCGTTCTAAAATATCAAAAACAATTCGGTACAAAAAGCTTTGATAATATATCACACGTATCGAATTGATTTTCAAATGGTTTTCAATTGGATCCATTGGCGGATGAACAATACCAAATAGACCGACCAACTTTACTTCATGTACGGTGATATAAGGATGATAAGGTTAGGTATGTGTTCCCATGATCCGCGAACCGGAGGATCTACCGAGGACAATCCACTAGTTAGTGTAGAAGTCCTTAGGTATGATGATAAAAGGAGAAAAATGAGATAAGGGAAGAGTGCGGACTAAGGTGAGCTAGTCTTGGAATAAACCCAACAAGGTTCTAGCTATGAAGTCTTGGTAAGCACTTGAAGGATGAAGAATTAAAAAGAATTGAATGAGAAAGGGTGAAAACAAATAGCCTCCATTTATTCAACCTTAGGGCGAAACCGGGTTCACTTCATATGCTCACGATGGTAACATCGGTATTGAAGACAAGGCGTCATGGACCCGGTGGCCGCACTGCACTTCAACTTCCCAAACCACTCAAGTTCCTCTTAAAGGACTTGTTTCATTCTCACGGGAACCGACATTATCTATCAACTCTCTTAGAGATGGTTGATATTGAAGTAGGAGACCCTCTCCTAGTCTCGAACCACAGGATCCAAATATGCACAAATTGAGTCTAGAGCCACGAGATCATCAATAAATCTCATTAGGACACTTTCAATGAAGACTCTCTGTTTCACACAATGTGGAAGAGATTATAACTTGAGTCCTCGCATTATCCTTGTGGTATTGCGAACATCCGAGTGATATGTTTACATATTCACAATGAAGATGGAAAGCCTTCGGAGCCAACATCAAACAAGCTCTGGTAGGTGGCATGTGAGATCTATTTTATAGATCAACCATGTGACAATGAGCGAAACAATGGGGCGATTCAATTTCTTGAATCAATCACGGTTCGAGTTAGGGATTGACGGATGCCTTTGAAAAAAAGGTCGTTGTGCTTAATAAACTCTTTTCTTTAGCACATCGATTGTGTATAATTTTCAAACCAAAGGTATTTTATGATTGATAATTGATTTTCAATAAAACCTTGATGTATTGCAAAAACAATTTCTATTGAGCAATACGATTGCTTTTCAAATCTCTTTTCATCAATCGGTGGACTTAAAATTATTTGGTTCACTCACTCCGTGTTGTCTTCTTTGAGATGTTCGGTTTGAGAACAGCTAGAACAGTACGAAACCCTGTCAAGGAGATTCTTAGGAATCCTACCGATCACAGGCGATACTTGTCTTGATCAACGGGAACCGTGGGCGTGTACCTCAATTCATCGAAGTGATCAAAGACACTTTCGTGCGATTTGTTGCTAATCTGTTGTATGCGTATCGCCCGGCGTTTGCGGTGATCGAAATGAAGCGGTCAATCCATAGCCACATGCTCACTTAATACATTCATCTCAAAAGAAATCATGATTAGTGCATCAATGACTCGATATTTTCACTCCATGCCTCTGCTTCGCTGCGCCAATATCATGATTCAACAAATGCTTCCATTACTCACGATGAGAAGAATTCATGATCCGAATGTGAGCATGTCGGTCCCAAAGTCACAACATCACAAAATACCAACACCACAAAGGATGTATGGAGATTGTTGATTGCGGATGATCTCCATAGATGGCTCAAACTTATCATCACGTGGATCGAGAAAAGACCTCCACTTGGAATAACCAAACATGCAATGTGAAGAATCAATGACTACGAGCTTATGAGCAAAGGACTACATCAAGAATGCAAGATCAGCTGTTGATGTAATATATATACGTATTCAATGTAATTTTTGATGTAAAATTGAGGTGACCTCCCTAGGGAGATTGTTAGGAATTAGAAATTCGGTATTGAAGAGTCGATCACCTCAAGTATATGTAATCGTTAAAAGCGTAGAGTCGTAGTTCTTTTAAGTTAAGTAGTAATTTAGTTAAGTAACACCGTGGAGGACTGACGGGTCTTTACCCATCGTATGCACGATCCACCCAAAGTGTGGCGAGTTATGTAAGACTATAAATACTCTACCTTCCAAGGTAGAGAGTTGGAGCTCATAATAATATCTTTCACTTTCTCTCACTAAGTTCCCTAAACCTCTAACTTTCTCTCTCTAGAATTCCATCTTATTCGCCACCTTGTGTTATGGTTTGATGTGTATGTGAAAAGTTATATCTTACAATAATTGATGTTACCGTAATCCATTAAACCACTAAAAACAGGTAAGTATGATTTGTTGTTTTTATTTTTAGGATTTAGTAGAACAAATATATAGTTTAAATTTATTAAAAGTTAAATTAAGCAGGTTAATAAGTATAATTGATGTTACCATAATCCCTAAAATGGGTAAAAGTAGGTAACCACTTTCTAACATTTTGTTCTAAACAATATTAATCATGAAAGTCTTTTACATTTGATAATATTATTAACATTTATTATTATTATTTTGTTTTGTTAATTATGTTTATTTAGTTATTGTATATAGGCAGCGGAATAAAACTTCATACATTATTAATATAAAACCATGAATTGAAGAAAATGATAAAGATACATCATATCGGATCCATAATGATAAGAAAAACATAGAATTACTTAATTATTGAAATGAAACACATGGGAAAAAAATTGTCTTGAACGAACATTAAGAAACCATTAAGATAAATTGTCTTAAACAAATACACGGTAAATGCAAGTGATTACTCCTTTTCACACAAGCTTCATGGCCTGCCCAATGGGCGGGCTAGTTTCATAATATTGTTTGACAAAATCTTATGAATGTAAATAAAAAATGAATAATGGAAAATATGTTAAAAAAAATAATTAGAAACAAAAATAAAGTAATCATGTATTATATGTAAAAATAACAATGAAAAGTATGAGAACCAAAACAACGTTATTCATTGCATAGGCTTGCCTTTTAATGAATGTTTCTCATACAATTATATTAGCTTCAAGACCCATCCGATGAACGGGCTAGTTTCATATGGTATCTAACTTATAGAGGAAGACGGGTCTAACTTTAATGAATAAAGGTTGATGAGTGTCTAAATACTCATCATTTTTATACTGATAGAGTGCCAAAAACATCTGAAAACACTCAGAAACACATCAAAATGATAAAAATATCACAAACAAGTGTTTTATATGTTTTAAATGCAAAAACATCAAAATCGGTGAAAAGCGTATCAAGTTTGCATAATTGGCGGTTTAGTCCCCAAGTTACAAAAGTTGTCAAAATCAGGTCCACAGTAATTCAAAAACTTGTAAAATATCATTTTAGGTCCTTGAGATTCAAAAGTTGTCAAAACAAACCCTTTAAAGTTTAAAATCACAAATTGACAACTTTAGTCCTTTAACTTTGAAAATTGTCAAAAATAGTCCTTGGTTAATTTAAAAGTGAAAATTATCAAGTTTTAACCTTGTTCTATTTATAAATGACAAAAATGGTCCTTATGATAAACTTTGGAGAAAATTACAAGTTTGGTCCTTATAGTTTCTAAATTGACAGTTTTGGTCCCTGGATTTGTAAAAATGGAAATTAACAACAAAGGTCCTTGTACTATTATTACTTGGCAGGTTTAACCCTTGTGAGAGCTTTGGAAAATGCTCAAGATAAACCCTTCAACTTTGGCCAAATTGCATAAATGGTCCTTGTTGTTACTTCTAAACCAAACGGACTCTATTATTAACTAAGCCCAAATCCAAGTCCAAAACAGTGACCCGGCCCAGTTTTTAAATTCGAATAAAACCGCGCCACTGTTCATGTGTCTCCCTCACCCTGTTTCACCAATACCGGTGGTTTTAACCACTTGATTTTCAATCCACTACTTCAAATCACCTTTCCACCTCTCCCCTCCACCTCCACACCAAACCAAAGCCAATTAATGAGAAAAACCTGCTCGTTGGAATTTTGGCGCCAAAAAGTGACAAATGGCAAATCAATGATCTGGCTTAATCCAATGGTCAATATGTGATGGGATAGTCTCAGAGGTCGACATGGGATGTTTGAAGTCAATAAAAGCAGAGAAAGAAGCAATGAAGAAGTAGTTAGAGTAATTTTAATTTAAGCTTAAGTCGTTTTTGTACAATTTTCATTTCCAGTGTAATTTAAAGTTTCCAAGTTCCTTTTAAGCCATCACGATTATATTTTAAACCTTTTGAAGTAATCAATTTCAACTTTCATCTCGTTTTCATATTATCAATTTTCCTAATTCAAAATTTCAAGTATGTATGAATGTTGTTAAGTAGTTGGTATTATGGATTAAATAGGTCATATAAGCTCCTTATAAAGCTTATTAAAGCTTTTAGATACCTTAAAAGCGTATTATTAGCCAAAACCAAAAATTCACAAAATATCAAATAAATAACTTAAAATAAAAAACCATGGTGCAAGGTTCAAAAGGTTGGGCGGGATATATAATGGATGGTCTTGGGTATAGTGCTTATTGGTAAGCTATAGGATCTGTTATTTGGTCCTAAATCTCAGTTTGTGCTTCAAAGCCATTTGTAAGCATTTTTCTTTATTTTGGCATTTCAACGTTTGGTTGTTCATAAGCTCTAATTTGTAAGTTCAAGTTTATTAGTATTAGTTAAGTTAAAATTAACCATAAAGCAATGAGGCTTGTTTTATTTAATTAAGTAGTTGTTAAAAATCTCATTTTAACAATCAATATAGCATATTTATTAATCTTGAGTTTCATGTTGTTAATTACATTGTTTAATGTTTCATTAGTCTTAGTAATCAAAATTATAAGGTCTGTTATAGATATCATAGTTTAAATCAGTCATTAGCCTTGAAAACCTCAAAACAATCTCATTTAAGGACTGTTTGGATTTGCTGATATAGTAGCAGTCCAGTGTTTGTTTGTCATTGTTTATCATTGTTTCATGTCATATTAGTCCATAGTAACTCAGTGTAGTCATTAAAATTAGTTCTCATTAGATAAAAAGTCAAAATCTCTTTCAAATTAACTTGATAAGTTAACTGTTAGGAATTTGGTTTGCTAAAATCATCATATTAGCTCAAAAGTAGTTAACATAGCTTAATATAACTTTATTACACCTTAATATATCATAATCGGTTCATAGAATCAAGTTAAAATTCATTTTAGTCAAACTATTTGGTTTTCAAAAGTCATGTGCTTCTGTCATGTGATTTCTAACCTTTTTCTCAAGCTCACAAAAAGCTCCATAGTTGTCCATAGCTTGTGATTATTGGCTTTTTGAGAAGCCAACCAAGCTGTCTTTAAGTTCCAAGTTTTAAATTTCCATTTGTAGCTTATTTGATAAGCCTGCAAGTGCTTATCATTTTGTCCAAACTAACTCAGCATTAACTGAGTCCAACTCAGTGGATTGTCAGGTTTTGAAAGAGCTTCTCCCAAGCTCATAAGAGCTTATCATTGTCTTAGTTTTGGTATATTTGGTCTCAGCCAGGTCTTATACAAGTTCCATTCATTACTTTTCAGTTTTAGCTTATTTTGTGTTCTGTGCATAAGCTCAAAGTAGCCCACCAGTTACTGTTTTTATAAACAAGCTCATTCCTCAAATCTGTGTTAACTTGTAATCCAGAGGTTCAAGCTTGTTGTTTTAGTTGCATTTGAGTCATTATAGCATATTTTAGCTTACATGTCAAGTTGGTAGCTTTTGGTTGTTATTTGGCTTTTTCAAGTGCTTATTAATAAGCGATTGCCATTACGATTGCTTATTTCTCCAAACAAGCCCATGTTTTCTATTTTCCTAGATTCTACATATTAAAATAGACTTTTCCTGAAATTTTCATAATTTTTCATAACTGTTTGCTATTTTTCTTAATTAAAAGCAGTTTTTAGGCATTTTAAATAGCTTTTAATACAAATAAATTATAAAAGTTCAAAAAAATGATTTTCAATTTTCTTAGGTTAAGATAAATATAAAAGTAATAAAAGTATTTTTCCATAATTTTCTTAGTTTAAAAGTATGTTTTAGCATTTTATTAGTTTTAAATAGTTTTAAATTAATAATAAATACAAAATAAGTCTAAAAATATATTTTTAGTTTTAAAATAAGTTTTATCATATTTTAGATTTTTCAAAGTTATAATTTCATTTTCTAGGTTAATTTTGTATTTTCTTGTATTTTAGTGCATTTTAATACTTAATAAATAGTTTTAATTAATAATAATTAAAAAATAGTTTTAAAATAATTTTCTTTTTCCAATAATTTTCTTTTATTATTAGGATTCCAAAAGTATAATTTTTATATTTTAGGACTTTTATTTCTTAAAATTCACGTTTTATTTTATACGTTTACGTAATTTTATTTTAAACGTAAGTTTTAAGTTGTAGGTTTTAAACGTTCATCGACTTTAAAAATAGTGATAGCGTTTATTTAATAGATTTTATCTTTTATTTCTTTTAATTTGCATTTAAGTCGCTTAAATTTGTAGATTTTCTCTTTAGGTATAATTTTCCATCCAAACCCCTATCGATCACTATCCTTAGTGATCATTCTACCATCCGATCAAGTGTTTTACACCAATTCATCCTCCGTGGGACTTAACGACCCGAAATTCCCTATATTCCTCCGATCTTAATTGCATTTGTGTTTAAGCTGTTTTAAGTCTGTTAGACTTGGTATTGCTTAGCATGGATCAAAGGTGCATGAAAATCTTTATTCTTATCTTATGAGGCATCATAATTGATGATTTGTAAAAACAAATGACAATACTGTTGTATTTCATTGATATGTCTTATGATAAAAGCATGAATATAATTATGAAACCATGGATGTACTTCTGTTTTTTGTTTTAGATGCAATATTTAAAACTTCCAAGGACATGTCTTACGGTAAGCTTCAAATCTTTTAATTTTTTTATATATATATACATTGTCAATTTTCAACAAATCAAATTAAATAAAATTTATCTAGCAACTATCCAACTAACTTTTAAAGCTCCCACATACATTCAGAGTCCACTTTAGTAGCCAGTTTATTGTCAGACTTCTTGAACGGATATATTTAGTTCGTTTATCAGCAAATCAGGCCTGTAGTGATTGCCTTACTTTAATGATCATAAGTTGGAACCTCCATTCGCTTCCTTCTTAGCATAAACCAGACAACATTTTTGAACCTACATGAGCAAACACACTACTTAGCTTGACAACTTAATTGACGTAAATCATTATGTGCTTAATTGACCCTCACCAATATATTCCCATCTACAATAAAAAGGCACATATGAAACTCAAAGTCATGTCATTCTTTAGTTTGCCACGGATGCAAGCGAGTGGCAAATAAATGCATGAAAAATTAGAAAGTAATGCATGATACGAAACATGATTGGGGTAGACTTAGACCAGTGACTATTAGCCATACAACGGCCAAAATCCATGGTACTTCATATATAAGCAAACAAACCATTGATCGTGTAACATAACATGTTACTCAGGCATAGAGTATTGGTGCTAGACATGTTGCAACACCCAAACACCTATGACCATTTTTGTATGCTCGTCTGCATAGTGTAAAGACTATCATTGTTAGCCCACTGAGTTTAATTTTTTTAATGTACGTATGACCATTTTAGTATGCTCGTCTACTAAATGGAAGATGTCAATTTGATGTTGTCACTATATCTAAATATCATTAACAAGGCTTGAAAGTGTGAAAATATAAAAATATAAAAATCATCAATTTTGCATACATCTAACTGAAATAACGTGAAGGCTTTTCTTTTGTAAGTGAGATTGCACCTGTATCTCGAGCTGCCTAGCCCTTACTTCAACTTCTTCATCTCGCTCAGAATATTTGAAGGTCCGGAGCTCATGAATGAATCCGATAGTTATACCTGCTCATTGACATTTCAATTTCCTTCACCAGTTTCCATGTTATCTTGACAAGTTGATGAGTATAAATGGAACCATCATTCCGGATGAAGGTGGCGTGTTGTCGCTATCGTTTCAAACCGAAGGTGGCAGTGTTGCCGCTGCAAGCAAATAGCTTTGGATGTCGTAATTTGTTATTGCAAGTATTCCTTTTCAATATAATTTTTTTTTCAAAAGTTTAATGTGTTAATTTAACATACATTAGCATCGGATCTTTTGCATACGCCATTGTTCCTAATTCGTTGTATGGGGTGAACTTGACTTTAGTTTATAACAGAACATTTTAATTATTAAAGCTTGTAAGAGAGACTATTTAGTTAAGAACAATCAAAAGGCGTAAACATTAATCTTAGGGTGAACATCCTTCTTGATGTTACCAAGTGAGCCTTAGGATTTTTGGATGTATGTAATTTGTTATTGCAAGGATTGATAAATTAGTACTCCGTATATAAAAGCATAGACGTGCTAACCTTGTTATAGTACATAGCACTTTAGCATCAAGAATGGCATATCGCTTCTTGATTTCAATCTAGGCTTTCTCGCAAGTGGGTCAATCGTATCCTCATATTTTCATAGACCACAGCACGGAAAAATAAACACAACCATTGCATCAACAACTTTATGTAGTCGGGTTGGTCACAATCCTTGGCCAAAACACAAAGTTGAGCGGACATGCTTCTCACCCCATGAAGTCAACGGACAAGACCACCATGGGCAAGTGACTTTCTCAGCTCATCTGAAAAGCAATCATGATGTCCATGGGCTCACAAAGAGAAGGAGCTGGAGCTGCTACCTCTGAGGAAGAGCAACATCTTCACTTGCATGTGCAAAAGCATTGATCGAATATAGAAACTATTTTCATTAGATAAGTACACAAACTATGTCTGTGTTTGATGAACTTAAAGAGACTTACGCAGACCATGTTTTAGTGTTTGAAAGATCTTGAGTGAAAATGTCAAAAGTAAGTTACATCACGATGTACAATAAAGATTAAATACAGATGATTAACCTAATTTGTTAAATGAATTTAATATATTTATATGCACATAATTTTAAGCTTGAAATTCATTAGTATTCATCTAAGTGAACAAATATTACATCTAATTCAAGTCGATACATTTTAAATATGTAATTATAGTTATTTTTTGTCTTACTTAAAAAAAATTATCATTTTATCTTACCTCTACTTATACTACTTACTACCTCCGTCCCATATTAACTGTCCTGTTTGACTTTTTTAAGTCTTTCTTTGTCAACTTTGACCTTAAATATTTTTGTTTGTGTTATATAATACTCATGAAAGTTATATCAATGAAAATACATTTAAACCCCCATTCTATTCGTATATTTTGCATCAAGTACTATATAACACAAATAAAAATATTCAAGGTCAAAGTTAAAAAAGAAATACTTTGAAAAGTCAAACTGGATAGTTAATATAGGACGGAGGGAGTATAAAAAAAGGATTAATTTCGTATACCACCACAAGACTGTATGTTTAAATTAAGGTCACAGGTTTATGTAAAACTTTTTCCTTACCGTGGGCATAGACATCCATCAATTCGTTAGGCTGACTTTCCACAGCATTACCTTAAGGACGACAAAACACGATTAGCCAAAACAATAAGCGTCAAATATACAATTTAGAAAAAAGAAATTGCCCATAATAATTCAAAATCCAATATGCAAGCAACTCATCTTTTCAAGACAACATTATAACTTAAAACATGATTCCCAATAACTTTCAACGTGAATATCAATTAACTCTACTTCTCGATTTCAAAGACCCATGTGTCGAAGCATAAGAAGAGTAGGTCATTAAGTCATCACATTGTCCATTGTCATTTCGTAAAAAGTGTATGGAGACAATATATATATAAACATAAAAAAAAAAAGAAGAAAATAAAGAAACAAAAGACAAAAATTCATTAGGTACCTTGTAAGGCCTTGTTACATTGGTATGTGGAGATACAATGTTCAAGAAACCGGTTTCTTTCTAGTTCGTTATTCACCACACACCATTCTTGCAAAGTGATCACATAATGATGAACATTCATATATCACCACTTGGCTCAGATTTGCGTTTCCTTGAGAAACTTTACGTACCGCCATGGTCGCAACCACATCATAGTCGTGGTTATCCGCCAAGATACTGAATCGTGAGCCACACTCATAGTGGGTAATCGTAAGGAAGCTTTTCCAAGAAAAGTTTTATATTATATTTTGAGACGGAGGTAGAATTTAATTGTACCTAATCGTACTCAACTAACAAAGTATTTTCATAACTTGCCATTTTGTCAAATGGCTAAGGAACATAATGGTATATAAGGTTTGATGTTTGATTAATGGTCTAATTGGTTTACAACCCCCTGCTAACAAAAATACCATCAAACAATTACAAAAATAAAAAAAATACATCAAGAAATAAACAATACTTGTGTCGATTATGTATATATCTAAGCTAATAAATCAATGTACATGAGCACATAAGTTAAAGTGTCTTTATTTTAAACTTAAGAAAGCACAGAGTTCACATATGCGTAGTATTGTTTAATTTATTGTTCAAATGTATGTAAATTGGTGATTTTTTGAATTATTTGTTTGATCAATGAATGTGGTAGTTGTCAGTTATAGCATACATCATGTTTTCAAGATTAACCAAACGATGTACCTTAATATTGATTATAACATTGTAATGTTAACCCTATGAACAAGACAAGTTATTTTTGCTTTAATTAATCAAATAATATAGTTTTAATATAATACTACATTATTGTTAATGTATTCTCGATAAGATCCAAAATATCTTGGTTGTCACTAAACTCTATGCGACTCCAATCTATCAATTATTTTGTGTACTCTTCTTACAAAAAAGATCACCGAAACTATTCGTAAATATTACGGTCGATTGATAGACACTAACGTCGGTAAAATGTTGCGCTTTTCCATTTGTGAAGTTGATGTAAAAGCGCTCAAAACTATTTCAAAATAAGGTTTTGTCGCATTATAGCATTCAAGTTCATGCATTATTGCCTTAAGGTGGAGCAGGTTTTCATACGTACATGTCATGCTTAAAACTCTCAACCCCATATATATCAAGGACAACGATCGGTGATTTTGAGTTCGGATCTGTCCAATTGAGTTGTTTGTCTTCTCACAATCCTACATAAGTAGAGATATTAGATTGTTATAAGATTCGGGTTTTACATTTTTATATATGACACCGATTTTAAATTCTTACCAGTCAAACAAGTGAGAGTAGATGTTTAGCTAAAGCATCCCTATTTCCAAGTTCACTTTAGGGTCTAGAGTTCTTGTGATTCGAATGTAAGCTAGGAGGTCGCAGATCATAGTTATTACAAACAGTGTCAAAGCTTACATAACGACAACTCAACTATCACATTCAAATGGAACTTAGAGTTCCTTAACAACATGTTCATCCCTAGATATTGTGCTATATTAAATCGGTTGTGAATCGCTTGTAGTTAAAGAACCAGGGTAACCTATTATACGCAACAACCAAAATGGATCTCCGACTATTTTTCCTTGAATTCATCTCTTGAACCACCTAGTGCAAATCAATCCCTCGCATGATTTTCTTTTATAGCTCACAAGTGACCATTGATTAATAAATATCGAAGGAAATAAGCGTATGGTGGGATCTATACATTAATAGAATCAAAATAAGATACTGTACAAAGGGTAAGATACTCCATCAATTTCTTAAATTTTGGAGGGTTCGTTGGCTTGTCAAAGACAAAAATCGCGATATTAGCGACTTGCTCCATCAGTTATTCCAAAAAGCTTAAGGGGTGTAATAGGCCCCTCAAGTAGGCAAAAATGAATCTACTAATATATGAATAATTATTATTAGAATAGTGATACGAATATGAGATTCAAAGTTTGATATACCATCTGTTATTTCCTACAAATGGGTTGGAAAGATCTCCATACATCCCCTTGCTCGATTCTCTATAACACCGAGAGAAAACGCAAATATAAGATGACAAGAAAGACAAATCACTAACTTTTGGTAGGCCATGGTGCGGATAAATGTGGGTTTTCTCCTTTATTCATTAGGGCGAGTGGATGTCAAAGGAGGGATCGGTGGATAAGAAAATCACTATGGCAAGCAATATGCTCTGTTTATATGAGAATGGAGAGAGTAAAGGAGATTTTTAGTCTCACGAAGGCGATCTTTGGGTCACTTGTGATGGAGGTGAGGTCTCGCCTCATCGACATTCGATTGTTATACTTTGAAGATGAGCCAAAGTCAACCCTATAATTCAGTGGGGTGTGGGTTGGAGCCTTCTCAAATGATAAGAATCAACCATGTCATAAACTAATGTTAAAATGAACACTTAATTTTGAAAATTAAATTATAGTATTGCAAAGAAGTTGAAATACCCAACATTAGGTAACGAGTATATATAACATATATGTAAACTTGACCCATTGCTTGTCATTAAATCAATTCGAGACGCCAATGAAGCTACCAGTTTGTATTTCAATATATTAATTAAGATACCTATAGCCGGCGATTCTAGCTACAATGATGTTGCTTCGCTACAATTCACCGTAGTGGTTCGCATTAATTCATATACACCTCACAACATAATAGAATGGCAACGATGGTCAAACAAAGATTATCAATGAAATGACGTATATTCAAATTTAAAGTTATCAACTTACTCGCAACCATAGGATGACCTGGGAGATCATTCAAATGATTAATAACGGAATGTTGTTTGGCAAACAGCTAATTCCAACAACAGTTTCTATGGAAACACCATCCTTCAACGACCCATCGTCACCACTAAAAGGTAAGCTGGTACTAATAGATTGAGTGCCGACAAACATATTCACGAATTTTATGGAATAGAGGATGATCACCGGTCCCGCATTTTTACGGTTTCTTTTAGTATCTCAAAATTTAATATGATAAAGATACCGGATATGGCTACCAAGAGTGGGGTAAGGGAGGCGGTGCCAATGATGAGCATGACAGGTTGCTTTAGGTTGACGGTTAAGAGCATTGATTTTCTAAAGAAATTCCTTTGGATATCGAAGCGTCTCAAAATTTGAAGCAACATCCAACTGAAAATCAAAACATATATGGTGGTAAACGAAATAATTCACTTGCTCGATCAAATAATGTGAGTTGGTAAGAACATATACCCTTTAAATATTACTTTCCATCATGGTTTAAATATAGGGATGGGATGTGCTTCCATAATTTTCGATACACGTGATCTCAGTCCGTCTACACGATGTGCAATGTAATTAGATATGCTCAAGTGTAAATGGCATCATTACTGCGAGGTGAAACCGGCAAGCACCTTAGCTGGGTCATCCCGGAGTTTGATGCAACATACCCAAGTTTGATATCCTTATGACAACATTTCAAGATTGTTGAGCTCAAAAGTATTCAGTTTGAATTTTTGATCGTTCTTTGATGATGTTATCAATTATAGTTTATAAAATTTACTTACATTGATGCACATTTCAAGATAGTCTCGTTGCCCTACATCAGTCACAAGCAAACATCCAAATACTTTTTCCACATTAAGTGCATGCCTGCATTATTTTTACAATGTGTTTGGTGAATAAAAACATAAAGTTTTTCTAAAATTGTTCAAAGATTGCAACTTTATATTTGCTTATGGCAACATAGAAGAAGAGTTGATAAAATATAATTGGTAGTTTTGCGACTTGATATTTAGGGTCTTTATTAAGAGTTCATTAGATGGTAAAGAGAGCCTTTGGTGGTACCTTGATTGAGCAGTTGGTTTAATGCATGTGTCGGTGGTCCATCATCCCGAGTTTCGTGTATGAATAATACCGTTCCACGAATTGTTATGCCGTCAGTTCAAACTGTCACAATAATAAGAGCATTTCACATAATTGAAACTTTCATCTTAGTGGTGATTTTGAATATATTTAGAAGTGTTACCTTATATGTATTTGACACTATTTGATCTTTTACCAGTTGCTAAACCTTTTTAAAGGGCTAAGACTAACGCGTGTTTCATTAGAGATTTATAATGGTGGACTTCTTGACCGCTCATCTATCTAACGCGCTTAGTATAGCAAGAAGACACGAAAGTTGTCTCGTCTGCATTTCACGAAGAGAAAGAGGACATGTAAGTACATTTCGAACATGGACCAATACTATAGTAGCGGTGAAAACAGGTAATTTATAAGTATGGGTGAAAATGGGTGATGCCAACCTCAAACCCAATTTTATTTTCTCAAGTTATTAAATTCATTTGTTACTGCTTAATTGTTTACCTTATATACTTTGTGTTATTCCGGGTCCGGTTTGGGAGGACTTTGTGGATGCACTTCAAGAGAACTGAACCCATGAAGATGGCTTTAAAAATGAACATACACAGTAACAAATAAAAGTAGCAAACAAAAGTTAACGTTATCTCTTTAGGAGTAATTATTGGACTCGCGCATTATACAATTTCTAATGAAATGGTTAATATTCAACATAAAGCCTAACATTTAAATATCTAGACACACATCGAAAAACCAAGTAAATAAACAGTTATATCCATATACTAAAGATTATTTATCACCAAGAGGTGTTTGGGATTGCTTATTTTAAACAGATCAACAGTTTGAGGAGTGTCTTATTTTTGTAAAGTATATTACTGTTTTGGTAAGCGAGTTGGTGATGCTCCTTTATTAACGCTTACAAAAGGTGAACTAAATTACTACTTTTTACAATCATCTATCTAATCTTAAAACCGTTGTAAACCAATTATATTGAGTTCTTGCTATGTAACTTTTTAATAGCCTTGTAGTTTTTTTTTTTTACTATTCTTGGTTGATTGTAGTTTTTTAGTAGCCTTGTCCTTGCATACAAATGAAACAAAAATAGTTTTATCAAAATATGAGATGGACACGATAACTTACTATTGAAGCCTCTTGCGAAGCATATAACGTAAATATGCATCTGTACCTCTGTTTGTAAAATGATATCTTGAACATGTGTGTCAACAGTGGTAATTTGCCACTATTCTATGCTACTCCAAAATATGGCATCATTCATTGGGTCAACAAGGTTTAGTGGTGTGATTTTATGTTCAACCTATTCAAAATAGAAGTTCAATCGAAGTTATTTTCTTTGGGGTAACCCTTTACCCAAAAAAGTTCAATCGAGAAGGCATAATCCCTTACAAAATTGTATTGCATAAATTCAAAAACATGGGTAACCTAATTCATAGTAGCAAATTTACCTTTAAAGATATATTATTTTGTGGTAAATTCTTGGTGACATTTTCCAAAGTAGAGTTACGGGTTGGAGGTGGTGCAAACAAACAAAGATTCTTACCAAAGTTAGTGCCCTTTGTTATCGAATTTAGTGCTCCTTTGCTCTTAAAAATAGCCAAACTAATAATGTTTTGATATTTGCGGGATGATCGATCCTAGAAAAATATTAAAAAATAGCGCCACTAATCGATCCGCAGCGCCTCCTAATTGAGGCGGTGCCTCAACCCATTTCACAATTCGAATATGAACACGGTACACATCCTAATATTTTATACGATTAACTTTTATGATGATAAGAGCATTTGAGGTTAGTCATCCGCACTCCAACCCATTTTGATGTGCTTTAAACTTACCAGTTTGACCCAATACCCAACACACTTGACTTGCCTATTATTATACCAAATACTTGGCGACGACTAATCAATCTAACTTATTGGTCGGAAAATCATGGAGTTCTGTCAAAGTAAAGGATATCATATTAGGCTAAAGGAAGAGGTGAACCGCTATCTTGAGTCATTTTTGCACTTGTACGAAATTGTAGGTATTTCCCTAAACTATGGTGTGTTTGTGTCGGAGCATTTGTAATCTGCAACAACGACATAAAGCAACAACAATGAAACCAATCGATCAACGAATGTCCAAATTCCATCTTGAAATCCTTCTAAATAGACGTTTAGAAAAATAAACAGCCAAAATCCACTAAAATAAGTAATAATTAGCATTATATACCATCTTTTCCAACAATCGAAATATAAGCCTCTTTGTTTGAAAATGCAATGTTGTTTATTGAAACTTGACATATCATGCATTGAGCTATTGGATTCTGCACAATGAGAATATATTATGTGCACATTTAAATAAAACAATATAAAAATAACAAAATATTATTAAAGGCGTTTATGTATAAACATGTACATATTTTGCTTATATTTCAAGACTTGACTTTTCATACACGTACATGTTAAAGGTGTAAAATTAGTACCATGTTACCGTAACACATATCAAAGACTAAAGTTGCTTATCTATCGTCGCTTTGATTACATGTTCTATAATGAAAAGAAGGAGGTGTAAACATAAATACACGGAGATGCAAAGCCGTTTGGTATAAAACCAATAAGCAGTTGTGATCGTGGTCACGTTCATAAATACTTATGTTCTCAAAATCTACTATTCTAAGGTTGCGTTTAGAAAATGAAAGTACTTGCATCTGCATCCACCGACTTAAGATAGTCTTTGTAGAACCTGTCTTGCATCTTAAATTCTCGTATTGTTGCCACTCCAAGCGATGTTTCATATCGTAGTTCATCACGGGCTTTTGTGATTCCGTTAATTCTAATTAGTTCCCTTGCGGTTGGTGATAATATCCCGAAAATCAAAAATAAATGTTATGTCTAGGAACATGGGCTCAACCCGTAACTACTTATGACATATATAGATTTTACTTGAGCATATTTTGAAGCTACGACATGACTATGGTGGCTACAATGAGAATCGCGTCACGGAAGCCGTAATGGTAATCGTGGCGATTTCTATACCAAGACCAACCACGTATGCAATTGAAAAAGGTATGTCAAAATCAATTACACTCGATCGATGAGGCTGCATGAACAACAAATAAGTTTGCAAACACGTTTCAAGTGTATATGAGACTAACTTAGGGTTCGAAATGGTCTCCGGTAAAACCTCATCCGTTCACCCAAAAATAAGTTACAAATGTAACTCATACGCATATGCTAATCAAGCTACCATGATAAGATCATGATTAAATAAATATCATACATTTAATGAAATAAGGAAGTGCAATATACCTTCCAACGATGAAGGTACCGTACATATGCAATTGAAAATGATCATGTTATTAAGTTATAATCAATTTTTTGACCGCAGTTTCTCATTATAAAAGATAACGACAAAATATAATCTTCCAAAGGATTAGAGGAACCATCGAAACCAAATATATATCCCAAACTAATTAAAGCTATACGGTCCGCATCATGGCTTGATCTCTTATAAAGAGATCCCATCATCTGGATCCTCATCCATATAACTAATGCATTAATATTAACTGAAACAAACCAACTTTGATATTAAACCAAAAACAACTTTGAAATAGTAATCATTAAAATTTATATAAGCGATAAAAGGGCTCATAAAATAAAATATGGGTTGGAGAAAGTTTATCAATCACAATGAATCGATATATGTTAACTGGATTGATCTCTTTGGGACTCCATCCTTGTATCGATATCTCTTAACACCTGTAAAAACAATATGTGATATCGATAACAATAAAAACTACAAAACTTGTTACACTTAAAGCTCGATAAAAAACCAGTTAAACTTAAAAAGCGATAAAAAAAAGTAGAGATTACTCACTTGTAAATGTTTAGGAATAAGATATTAGGGTGTATTTATACAAAAAAAAAAAAAAAAAAAAAAAAAAGATAAGAATATATATGGTATATTTATCTTTTAAGTAATATATATCATAATTTATTTTAATTGTTATCTTCAAAAATTACATACCTAAAATAAAAATTCCATAATTTTTTTATAATCTCCTTATTTATATTGATTTGAAAGATATAAATCAAAAAACAATCTATTCTAGTGGTAAGTTTTTTACAAAAATCATGAATGACCCAAGTTCAAATCCAACAAATATCTTCTTTTTAATAAAAAAAAATTTAAAATTCGAAAATAACAAAAACTAAAACGAAAATCAAAATTTAAAAATAAAATTATACAAATATTAATTAAAATGCCACATGTCATTTAAAAATAAAAAAAAATGCCACATAATATAATGATGACATGGAAATATGACTTGGCATTATGGGATGCCAGTGGCATTTTATATGGCATCTCTCTTATATATATATGTATAGATATATATATATATATATATATATATATATATATATATATATATATATATATATATATATATATATATATATATATATATATATATATAGGGTGAAGTTAAAATAAAAGACAAATATCCGTAAAAGAATAAAAAGTTTTTTTTCAAAAAGTTCACGAAAATTCCCAAAATCCCACAAGATCGGGTATGTTGGTGCATAAAACTTTTGTGAAAACATTTTTATAATTTTGAGTTTTGATCGTTTTTTAATGCACAAAAACTAATTTTGATCAAAAAAATTTTGATGCACAAATTTTTAACTTGTTTTAGTTTGATCGCAATGTTATTTTGATGAAAAAGTCAAAAGTTGGGTGCAAAACCAATTTTGATGCACAAAAAAGATTTAATGCTGAACGATATATTCATAATTTTTTTTGGAAAAATATCCACTTTTAGAAAAAGTTTTCACAACTTTTCATGCACCATCATACCCGATCTTGTGGGATTTTTGGGAATTTTTGTGAACTTTTTTGAAAAAAAATCTTTTATCTTTACGGATATTTGTCTTTTTATTTGATCTTTATCCTATATATATATATATATATATATATATATATATATATATATATATATATATATATATATATATATATATATATAGGGAAGGATCGGGTGGGATTGACCTTTTAAGTAGGGATGGTGCGGAAATATCACAAAGTAGCTTTAAAAAAATTCAAGAAAATCAAAAATTAAAAATAAAGAGGATGATAAATTATTAAGAATCATGAAAAATTTTCAAAAAAATCGTTTTCATGATTAAAGGTATTGTGATATTAATGTCGATTTGACTTTTTACAAAAGACAAGATCCGATCTTAATATCACACACACACACACACACACACACACACACATATATATATATATATATATATATATATATATATATATATATATATATATATATATATATATATATATATATATATATATATATATATATATATATATATATATATATATATATATAGAGTGTGGTTATTGTGAAAAGTCACTAGTGATAAAAAGGATAGGAAGGCTTTCTAGCCATAGGATGAATCAATACAAAATAAATTAATGGATGAGATTTAATTAGGTTATTAATGACAACAATTAATTTTAATGGGTCATTATGTATCATTTTAAAACTTAAAAGGATATCATGGTCCTTTTGTATTTGCCATACAAAATTTAAAACGCCAAATTCAAAATTTTACACAGGTTCTATTTAATGGCCATATTCAAATTTACATGACACATTAATTAATAATTTTAAAACATTTATTTTGGTTTCTCACTACTGAAACACGATCTTCCCTTAAAAATATATAACTGTTATTTATGGCACACTAATTTTTTGACGTATACATAGTGACACGTTAATTTTTTTTTTGACATTTGTAATGTCACACTTGATACTGGCACATCATTTTAATAAAGTGAAATATCTTTTAATATATGGCACATCTTTATTAATAAAATGACACATCTTTATACATATTGACACATCCTTATATATATTGACACACTTAAAAAACATCTATTAATATTTACACACTTGATACGTACATTCTTACACACATTGGCACACCCTTTTAATAAAATGACACATCTTTATACATATTGACACACTTAAAACACATTTATTAACTTTGGTACATTTTTTATTTCTACTCCATAAATAATATATCATGATTGACAGTGACACATAGGTTTTCGTATATGGTACAAACTTAATTCGTCTAATAAACTATTGACATACAATCATACTAGAAGTTTGTACAAGTTGTAAAATACTTTAACTTTAACGACACTGATATACAATTAATAATAACAAAAAGTATTGATGAATTAACTTGCAACAATCATAAACAAATCGATCAAAGCTACTTTGTATATAAGCAAGTTACCATTTATTTTATTACTAAGTTGATACCTCATTACGCTTGTATGCATAAGATGATACATAAATTTCTATTAAATGAGATATTAAAACTTAAATGAGATGTTAAAGAGGTTTAAATAAGCACTTAAAAGATGAGTTGTTAAATGTCTAAAATATCCCTATTAGTCAAATAACATATTCTACACTTTTAACCTTTTTTATACTTTTTACCCCCAAGACACTTTTCATTTGATCCAAACTCTATATATCTCTATATTATATATAACAGGAGGCATTTGACATTAATGCCACCTCAATGCCACTTCAATGCCACCTCAATGCCACCTCAATGCCACATAAGCATTTTAGTCCACCTAAGCTATTAATAATTGCATTAAATTTCGTTTTATGTATTTTTTTTTTATTAATTTTCGAAAATTGTTTATAAAAAATGAGCCTTGCAAGGATTCGAACCTGAGTCTGTTAGTTTATAAACAAACATGATTACCACTAGATCAACATAATTTTTTGATTATAACTTGGAAAACCACATTTATAAATCTCTACAACCAATTATTGGCCATTTTGATTAGTTTGAAAAGGAATGTATTTATCTACAAAAATTATATTTCACATATCTCTTCCTTAATTATAGTTAAAGACTTATACTTTAACCTAATCTTATTTGTATAAAAATTCAAAGTTCATAATATCATGTTTTCTTAAAACCCTAATATTATGTTTTCTTCTAATCGATCTACATAAAAAAATTCATCAACCAATCATGGTGGCTTAGGTATATATGATAGTTCATTATGTATGTTGTTTCTTTAATTTTCGTACAATTTTTATAGAATTATTGGAGGTCTAATACAGGTTTGTGTTTCCAGAAGTATCAGATTATGTATCAGACTATAACAACAAAGAAAGATGCTAAAATATTTGTGAGGTAAGTATTCTTAATCTTATGTTTGAGCATGTGAGGTTTATGTTTTGCTTTTAATGGTTTAGATGGTTTTTTCGGTCCCAATGCATGAACCTAAAGCCGACCAACGGCAACAGACGATTCAAAAGCACGTTACTTGACTTCTTGGATTCATTAGATGTGTATTTTGATCTTATTCTTTACCTTTTAGTCCTCCCAATTTTATGGCTTATAAAACCGATGATGCATTTAAAATCTTTTACGAAAACTTATATCACTCTAACAAACAAATCGTCTTCTCACTCTAAGGATCTTATGCCATTATGAAACAATGAATTCGAGAATTCACCAAGTAATCAACCTTTGGAGAATGATATGATCATTGACGGATCTGGCGTAAATAAAAGTGATCACGAGAGAAAATGGACTCACTCTATTTTAGCTTTTGTGATCATATACTACTTTTCTTTCTTTCAATTTTAGCCTATATTATATTATGTCATTATCCTATTTCGTGTTCTTCATTTATCGCTAACCGTTGAAGCATCACCACTTTCTATAGCTACCAAGAGATGGTTATTCGATTGATTACAAAGATACGGATGGAACTTTCTCTCGGAAGGATTTCAAAGAGTATATACGCCTTGTATTTAATTCCAATACTGGCATATTCCACATCCGGTTTAATTATTAATGGAATCCAGCAATGGAGTGCGCCGTATTGGTTAACCATAACCATTATTGTCAGCTGGTGTGTGAAACATCATGCCTGAAGTTGCTAGAAAAATGCGTCTTTAACCTCATATCCCCTCAAGAGCATTCTGAGAAAGTCAACAGCGAGATAGATGACAGTCGTGATGGCAAGTTTTTATATTATTCAAGTTTGTTAGACAAATGGTGAAAAGACAAATCAAATCAATAAGCATTTTAAAAATATGTGGCGCGTGACAATTAACCACTTTAAGCTATGAACATCTTATAGCTCAAGTGAGAACCCCATTACATGAATCGACAGAAAAGAAAGGTCAGCTTATTTTTCTATATAAATATATTTCATTTTTGGAATGTTGTTCTACTTTTTGTTTTCATTAATAGAATGTTATACTAGGCCGATCTTGAGGTAGTTCTCTGGATGACAAAAGAAACATTTTACAAAATAATGAAGTGGAAAAAATACACGAGGAAGAACTTTATGTAGCCATATAGGTTAGGTTATTGTAGGTCAATTTGCATTCATGTACAACTGCTAAGAGCATGAACTATTCACATTTTGTAGGGACATGCAAATGCTGAAAGCATGACCTGTTTACATGGATAAAACAAACTCAAAAAGGGATAGTAGATGTTGGGGTATTTGTTACAAATATATGTGCTCATCTCAAAATAATTGTTGTACCCTGAGAATTAAATCCTCTCTGCCCATAATTAAATCTTGTCTTGAACATGTTACAAAGATGATTTTAAAGATCATTTGAGAGTTGGGCTAGATGAGTTCTATATTGAACTCAATATTTGACTATTAGTGCCATGTTGTCTTTGGTAATGATTATTTTGAAATAGGATACAACTTGAGTCGTTGTCTTAATTAGAACATATTGCCATGTAGGATAGCCGCAATGCTTTGAACATATACCGCGATTATGTCTTCTTATGCCCTAACTTTTACAAATTTTACAAGTTAATACATGGAGAAAATATGGAGCTTGGTCGTCATTACATTGTAGGAAATCAAGGTGAACGAGGGTGGTCGTCCGACGGTTTTACCATGTGCTAGAGAAGAAACCTCGGTATGTGTTAAGAATGTGTACGCTCATCTAAAAAAATTGATGTACCCTAAGAATTGAATCCTCTCTGCCTACTAAGAAGTCTGTCTTGACCATGCTGTAACATGGTCATTTTGATGATCATTAGAGAGTTAGGCTAGATGAGTTCTAAGTATAAGCTATTCAGGCTGTTGTCATGTCTGGTTTAGAGAAAATCAAAGAGCATAGGAAGAGAAGCGCAAACGAGAGCTCAGATGAGAGGGATGAAAAAGAGAGTAAGAGTTCAGATTCCCATTATGATTCTGATATTAAAAGGGCTATTGCTAAGAAATATGGTAATGGCTAGCAAAGAACTTGTAGTCTTCAAGAAAGAAGCGAGATGATGATTCCGGCGAGGACGACTCAGATTCCAAGGATAAGAAAAAAAGAGACCGGTCAAAGAAAAGAAGTGTAAAGAGGAGCACCAGTGATACGGCTGATTCCTATAGTGGTAGGAAGATGAGGAAAGACTTTTGCTTACTATATTCAGCTTACTCTTCAGTTTCTATACAGTCACAACAAGTGAGTACCTTTTTTGTTAGATACACTTGCTACTTTTTTTTTTAATTAAAATCCGCTAAAGGTTTTTATAAACTTCTGATTCTTCAAATAGGTCGGATCTTCTTATTCTTTAGACTATCAAGCAATCGAAATGCTGCACAAGTAGATTTAACCAAGACTACCGACGTACCTGAAACTTCTAATGCCAAGACGGTAAAGATTGCTTTATTATAACTGTTCTGTAACTACTATATAGATTTATACCTGTTCTGTTGTGGTACGTAATGATATTCCATCCCATACTGTTTTGTCATTGCTGATAAAATCATTACAAAAAGTGGTAGCAACACTTGGGGAATCACAGCCTCGCAACTTATACCTAAGTTTCGATGTTTTTGAGCTCGAGGTCTCTTATATTTCGAGGTAATTCTCCTACATTCGCTATGCTAAAGTAAAATTTAACATTATACCCTAACCCCTTTTATATATGATGTTGCGTGTTAGCTCATATAGTTCGCAAGTTTAAAGGAAATGATTGGAAAGGTGTTCTTGAAGATTGGTTGTGTTTGTTGAAGTCGACACAATCGAAGGCATTCCCCAAAGCCGCTTTATCAAGGATGTTTTACAATACAAAGTTGCTATAAATTTATGAATTATATATAATTGCCTTAATGATGGTCCGAAAACATAGAAATATAGAAGGTTCTAATCTTTAGTTGCTTATCGTGCACGTGATATATTTTCACACTTTATTTATATATACACTAATAGCGGGATGTATCAAAAACTATGATATTTATTCCCGCCTCGCTAATAAACTGTTATATCAATTGATCCGAACAACACCCCATTTTGCTTCCTACCAAAGGTACCACACCTTTGTAGATACATATTTTGATTTAACTTGGTCCCGTTAAAAAGGCATGTGAAGACTAGAGAGGCAGCCGGAGTGTTTAAGTCGATTGGGACCCAATTTCATATGCAAAAAAAACTCAGGTGTTCATATTGAAAGATTAGTTATTGATGCGTACAACTTTTAGTGTATATACCAGTTTCAGACACCCATATTGTTTGAGACTGATGTGATTCAAATGAGGTTGGAACATCTTTTCGATTGCAAAATGTATAAGGTTCATCTTCAGCTTTGAGCTTAAAATAAGAAATTGCATTGCTATAAGTATTGAAAGAGCTAACATTTTATGTTTTTATTTACTTACAGGTCATTATCAACAATCACAGACACGATATGGACCAAGAAGTGTTGGATAATGTCAATCATTGCAGAGGTACATTTGGTTAAAAGTGAACCATTGCATGTGTAAGTTGGCACGATCATTGTTAGACTGCACTCATTTGGTTTATATTCTTAATAGGTGCTAGAAAACATTGAAACCGTGATGCATTTCTTTTATAGGACTACAAATGCATACACTATTGGTCAAAGGAAGAGTCGAAAGATCTGCAACGAATTTGGTTTGGCAAAAGATGTTCGCTAGCACAAAATGGAAAACAAAAGTTGAAAGCATACGGGGTCGGATAGGTGCAAGAAGATTATGGTCCTTACGGTGTCCTTGAACAAGTCTCACTGCACTTATTATAATTCTAATAAAACGTCTTCCATACAAATATATTAGTGATTGATCATAGTCGCACACGGTGAGGCCCCAAGCCGAGCAAATAATTTTCTATTCTTTTTCTTCCACAATGTAGAATTATTTTCCATTAGACCATTACTCATCTTAATTTTTTTTCTTTGTAGAGGCAGAGCAATGGGTGTTGAAGTGCTTTCGTGGTCATACGAAACTAACAAAATTACTTATCAAGAACCTAAACTTTTGAAAAGGTTAAAGGACTTAAAGATGAGGTAGAAAAGGTTGTTATGGTGGAGCTTAAGGAAATGCGTAACATTTTAAATCTTGCAGTAGTAACAAGGTACTTCACGATCGGGTGGTTCACTTCTAGGTAAAGTCAACATTCGGAAGACGCTATAGAATCTTTCACGTCTCACAAACCCATTTGAAAGAAATAAGTTTTGTCAAGAAGCATATTTTTGTAGAGAAGTTCGATGAGATGGAATATTCGATGATGTTTACGATCGAAGCTATAATTAGAGGATTCGTGAAAGAGATACAAGAGTGGAATAATAGTATACCCACATTGGCTTCAAATCTCTATCCTTGGCTATCAACACCAATTTTCTATGGAAAATAGGCATGGATGCATCACCTTGGTGCCTTTTGGATGATAGGGTCTCAAGAATAGAACAGATCGACACTTGCCAAGAGCAAGCTATCAAGATGTGCCAAGAGAAACCTATCCGATCGTAAGTTTTGAGAATAAAAGGCTCAAGATAAAGTAGTTTTACATATTTCTCCTGCTTATCATGTCTAGAATAATAAACACATGATTCAATTGACGCCAAATTCTCTTATTAACATCTTTAAGGTAAAATCATCGGTCTCGACTTTAAATTACACATGTAATACAAGCGTAACTCCTAAGTAATCACAGTATTGCTCTACTTTAAATTACGATCTTCTTTGCATTATTGTGGAACGCTAGGTAACTTCGACAGTAGTGTTACTCTCATAAAATCGTTAATCTCCGTCGTAGTGGCAAAATGTAATTGTGGTTGAAGTATTAAGGGTCCCTTTTCTTAAAAGAAAATGGTAACACTGATTTTAGTCCTCAAAGTTATAAGCAGATTTTTAAATGAAATTTATTTGTATTTGTTTCACTTTTGAGCAGGAAGGGTCTTTTCAGAGTTGTTACAAAATAAGAAGGAACTGGATGACGTAATTAAAATTCAACCCTGATCGGTTATGTTTATAGTGATACAACATGTGCAAAGTTTGGTTCATTTACTAATACAAAAATATTGAAAGCATGTCGGGTTAAATGGGTTAGAAATCACCTAATTCCCTAATTAAATACAACTTTGCTTCGTTCTATGATCAGGTATTTTAAATTGTTAAAGATTCTTCTTTAATTATCTTATTCTACAGGTCCAGCATACATGACTTCGGTTGTTCCAAGCAACGCGTCAGATAATATATATTGCACACTTATTGCTCAAAATGTAGTTCACGGGGCCATGGCAGGATACTCGGGTTTCACAATTGGACCTTGTGAAGAGCAGACGTGCATATATTACAATTGGGGTAAGTGGTTCTATCATGAATACAATATTAGTCAATCTTTGTTGTCCTAATTTCCAACTGTAAGTCTTGAACTTATCTTTCTTTTAAACTGCTTTGCATCCGATTAGAGTGGTGGTAGTGTCCTTCATCGACCACCCTCGTTCGTGTTCCTACAACAATGCTACTAACCGAAGAACAACATCAAGCCCACCACCGCACAACCAATGCCGATTTATTCCCTGTAATCGACTGCATAACACCATTAACATGCTCGAATTGATGACCCCAAAAGGTAACTATGTGAAATTTATCAGGATAATTATTGGTGTATCTTAATCATTTAATGATGATAATGCTTTCGGTGGGTAAAGTTACTTCAAATTGATTTCTAGAATATGTAATGTAGGAATAGGTTGAAGTCAATAAAGATCTTCCGTTATTTATATAATTGATGATGTACTGTTATGTGTCCTTTTGATATTCATAATCACCTTTTTGGAACGAAATGTAAGATTTTTTTATATGAACTTAAATCAGTTTTTGTTATATTTTTTTTCCCAAACTTGAAACAACCTTACCTTGACTGAAAAATAAAGGAAGTCCAAAAATGCTGCAATGGCATTGTATTGTATGAGTTTGCTCCTCAGACCCGCAATAGATTTAATGTCACATTAATTAAGCAGTACCGAATAATGCCACTGATATGCAAGTAGTGAATATGCAGAAAATCCACGGAACAGGAGCAACCACTAGAGAAACAAAGTACCGATCCACGAATGAGAGTGTTCAATGTACATTAAGTCTCATGAACATGGTAACCGATAGATAAGCGGAAGAGAACCTCGAGCTTCCTACGGTCCTTGATCTCGAGGATAAAATTGTTCAATGTAACGTAATTTGAATTGTATTCAGTTTCTGGAAGAAGTTAAGATTATGTTGACAAGAGGTCGACATAATCTGACTCTTAAGTTTTGAGAATAAAAGAGGTCGGAAGATAAAGTAGTTTTGCATATTTCTCCTGTTTATCATGTCTAGAATAATAAACACATGATTCAATTGACGCCCAAATTCTCTTATTAACATCTTTAAGGTAAAATCATCCGTCTCGACTTTAAATTACACATGTAATACAAGCGTAACTCCTAAGTAATCACAGTATTGCTCTACTTTAAATTACGATCTTCTTTGCATTATTGTGGAACGCTAGGTAACTTCGACACCGCGATGTGTAACTCAGATATCTATTACTCTACTTTCAATTTAGATATATAGGTAGCATGGGTTCGACGTATCAACCGGTGGTTGTTGTCGCAAGTTAGTTAAAAGAAACAGTCATTTTAGTAAAACGTGTCCAAAGTAATCTATAGTGAATTTGTTTTGCATAGAATTTATTACATACTTCGGATTTATGAATAATCAATCGGGTAGGTTCAAATCTTAATCGATGTAGGAAAACTCATACATCTCGGTTTTGCATACAATTTTTTCATTGTATTACTGCTTTTTAACAGAGGTGGATCAATATAGGTTTTAGTGGATGCTTTTATGGAAGAGTCACGATCGATGGGTTAGTTAATCCCACAAAGGAACGCAAGTCGATCAGAATCTTAACATGAAGGGCAATGCTCGTGCACAAGGGTGTTTTTGGCATTTTTATTTACCTATTGATTTGTGATCGCAAACTAAACGATAATCGAGTCAAACTCATTCCTTTGTTCCGTGTCATTTACAACAAATTGATAACACCTAATGATGACTCTAAGATATGTATAGACGGTTTCCCAAAACAATTTGGTGGTGCATCGCTTTTGATGACTTGATAAAGGAAGAAGAGAAGGCATAAAAGGAGTAATAACCGACAAGACAATTGGTTATATGTAGAGATAGTTATGAAAGTGGATGAAGTTATATGCAAAGTTGGTTAGTCAAAGGTTGGATCATATGAGATTGAATTTAGGTCGAAAAGCCTCATCGGTAATTTTTTACAGAAAGTTAAAGGCATATGTGATTGATTCATAACAATAAGTATAGTGGTTTTAGGTTTTGGGAGCAAAATACGTTCAAAACTAAAGTAGGGATACATGAATGTCGGTCGATTTTCCTTTTTATGTCCACAAATTGCTAAAAATTGAAGCAAAGAATGTCATTCGATTTTCCTTTTATGTCCACAAATTACAATAAAGTATAACCAATATATATTGTTTTTAACTATTCTGAGCTTGGGCATTGCAATGGAAAATCAAAGAAGACATTGTGAGTATAACCAATATATATTGTTTTTAACTATTCTGAGCTTGTGCATTGCAATGGAAAATCAAAGAAGACATTGTGAGTAACAGTTCTTTCCTTATACATCGTAAAGGCATTGATTGCACTAATAGTAACGATAATAATTACAATGTGGTGGTTGAAGACTATTATTACGTACTCCAACCATTTGTACATTAGTGCTTATCGTCAATGTTATAACCTGGGTCTAATTCAAAGGTTAGCAATAACAACTTGTCCTGATTCTTTATGAATACATGTACGCTTCAATAAACGAATGATGTTTCCTATCTCTCTTGAATAGATATTATTGCGTTAAATGGTCACTTTGAATTGAGTAGTAATGATTCTTAATGAATCATTGACGTTGCTATCCATACAATATTAATTATGATGTGGCAGTGAATAGCCATGACGCGACACTAAAGTTACAATAACACCGACGGTAACTGTATACATGTATTAAATAATAATGAAGGAAAGTTACATGTGGTTTGCAACAACCAACTGTTGATCTAAGCCCCATGAATGTCGTTTCCATCGGTCGATAATACCAATGCATGTACACATGTTGTAGTTGCTACTAATATCCAATCAGCGTATTTCAATTTCGCTTTGATCATTTATAAGATAAGAAAACGGTTTACATGTAAATTCCATACTCAACCATCTACATGATTCCTCTTGGTCTAAGTGGTGCCACAAGGTAATTATCATCGCCCATATATAGAGGTATAAATCAAGCCTTCCGGACTCAATCACCAATCTTGACTTTGATGAAAAATTATATCCACGTCAAAAACAGTCTAAAGAGCGGTCTAAGAGATTCAGACAATATGTCACGAATCTTCTTGCCTCTCAAGACCCCCACATCAAGGTTGAAAAGTTCCACCTTAGTTGCACTCCTTCTTTACGATTACCCTCCTTCGCTATAGAAAATTATGTCAACGATAATTATAAGACATGCCCGCCCATTGGGATTACTTTATATTGTATACGGTTGTCTTTATCATTGACTTAAGTCAAAACGGGAAATATTTATGCATCATACGGGTTGAAAGAAAATGAAAGATTATAGATTATTTTTTTACATGATGCCTCTATCATAGGACTTTATTGGTTTAGCTTCCTGGCGACTTGATTTTGTCTTTCAGGCTGAAACTGGAGATTTGCGATTAGCTGCCAGACTGTGTCTGTCTCATGTGGTAACTTATAATTATGGTACTGTGGCTACTACAGACCGTAACCATGAACCTTCGATGGAAGTTATTTCAATTGGGAAGGGGAAGACTAAAATGGACGCCGTTAACCAACACGTTTTTGACTGCATGTCTGACTCTTAAGATAGTAGAATATAAGTTTCAACATGTTTTTCATTGTTGTAATTTTCTGACACTTAATGCGTTCACTGTTTTTCTAGCGTATGCTACGGGATTGAAGGGTGGTCAACATGGAGAATTTCCATGTATATGGGCGTCGACTGGTCAACAACAAAATGCATGTGAAATTTATAACAATGGTAACAGTGAAGGGAATTTGTGTGACAGGCCTATTGAAACAAAAAGCAATGTGTTGCAAACTGTCGTCGTTGCAGACCATGTGCATCAATTAGCCTAAATGGATAAACTAAAGTTAGTGTTAGCACACGTATGAAGTGACATATTGCCTTGAGCAAGGATGTTTGAATAGGCCATTGCTAATAGAGACATGAACAATCAAATTCAGTGAAAATTACTTTTTCCGCCTTTTGTGTTAGTTCATCTACAATTTTATGTTTGTATTAGTCATTCCCATGCAATATTCACAATAATTCTAGAACAAAAGAAAAAATAAAAGTGAATCCAGCCAAGTGAATTTATATGCGAGAGTTCCAATCGTGCAAAACTACATTTGTAGATCTTCCGATTTGAGATAGCCGTGATAGCCGCTTCGAGGATTTCATTTATAAGAAGGTTAGTGCAAGTTATCACAATAATTTCTCATTGTATTTCGCATCATCACTTTGGACATCCGTTGATGCTACATTGGTTCGAAAAGTAGACTAATTATGAACACTTTTAGAACCTATCGAATATAAGTACCCTCGAGTAATTAGATATGACTATCATCTCAAATAAGAATAATCTGATCTTAAACCCTTTTATGCATTCACGTATAAAGGTATTAGATATTTATGTTTTCATGCCAGACCTTTGTTGTGATTACTTTATATTGTATACGGTTGTCTTTATCATTGACTAATTTTGTATACGAGGATCAACAAAAGTTCAGGAAGGTGCTCAATGCTAATCTGCACGTATGAATGATTACTTACGCCCAGACCTTAAGGTTCATTTTGGAGTTGGTTGCGACTGTTGCGGGGTAATCTTCTCATTCTTACATATTTTGTATCTATTTCAAGATCTGTATACAACTGTTAAAAATGAATGTCTCATCTTCAAGAAAAAAAATTATCTTCGGTTCTACACCTATAAAATGGTTCTCTCTTAGGAAAATGTTGAATCGGTAATAATTTCAAAGGTGGAAAAAGGGTGAGTCCGAAATTGGTCAAAATGGGTCGGTTTTGGTTGACCAACCAATTTTTTTTTTTTTTTTTTTTTTTTTTTTTTTTTGTGCATTTAACTTTATTGCATAACAACCAAAAATATATAAATAAAACATTTAGGATGTTGTGCGCGTTGGTATTTAAAAATAGACTTTGAAAGTTGCATATGGACAAATATCGTCATCTCTTTTGTGTATAAATCTCAAGGCAGGGATCATGTCTCCACCTTTAACTATTTTAGATGATAACATTGAATTGCGAATTGCAATTTGCAAACCAACCTTATCGGTATGCTAAATTTTAATTTTTAGTAAATGCAAAACATTAACATAACTAAATTATCTTATAAGAAAACCTTTTTAGTTTTTGTTTTAGGTAATTTTCTTTTGAATAGATTCACAAGGTGCCTGTTTGTGTAGATAGCAATGGTTGAAATGAGAGCGATTTGGTGAGAAAGATGATTGAAGTTAGAAGATCTAATATTGAAGACCTGTTTCGACACAAGATAAAGTTGTAGATATCTATTGAGAGTAAATTGCATGTAATATGATTAAATTTGCTTTGTATTTTTTAATTGTTCAATAAATTATAACGTTCATTTCAGTTTAAATCATATACTATGTTGTTTAAAAAAAACTTTGTATATTTTAATTGTTCTATAAATCTTGATGTTCATTTATTTTCACCCTTCTTACGCTACTAATAGCTTCGTATACATATATATCTTACTATTCGAAAAGTAATACACTCAAAGAATAATCAAAAGTCATGCCCGCCCATTGGCGGGCTTTACAACTAGTATATATATATATATATATATATATATATATATATATATATATATATATATATATATATATATATATATATATATATATATATATATTTTAAATACAAATTGTTAATATCATACTTACATTTTTATATCACATTATTTTTTGTTTTTTACTAATATTATTAATATCACTGTTCCTTTTTTAATAAAAAATGTTAATATCACACTTCCTTTTGACTATCACAGGGACTTTTTTTCTTTTTTTAATATAATTGTTAATATCACCGTAACTATCATATGCTTTTTTTATTAAAATGGTTAACATCATAGTAACTACCATATGTTTCTTAATATCATGGTTCATTTTTACATGTAAAAAAGCTTAATATCACAATTGGTTTTATAATATCACCATTTTATAATATCATAGTTTCATAATATCACAATAGAACTCAATATCGTTAATATCACGGTATGACTCATAATCAAAAAAACAAAAAGTGCTCAGAAAAATCTTGAAAAATAAAAATAAAAATGAAAGAAGATAACAATAGTAAGGATCCTCAAAAGGAAAAAAAATTAAAAAAATCGTTTACATGGTCAATTGGTACCGTGAAGTTAGCGCAGATCTTGACAAAGTCAAGATCAGATCTAGAATGGGCGGTCCAGATCTATCCGCACATCCGCACGTAATTAAAAAAAATTGCGCTTGATCCTCACTCTCTCTATATATATATATATATATATATATGAGGAGAGTTATTTTACATACCAAACTTTTCTTATATACCAAGGGACTCATCTCCACCATCCATCTAAAAAGAAATTAATGGCTGAATTAAAATCATTTTATTATTTACCTATTTATTATAATTTAAATATCTCTTAAACCGTTAATCGTTAAGTGTAAATATTTACACCGTCGCGAAGAGCATTTAATTATCTTTCTATAGACGGACACTTTGATATACTTTCGAGAAAAGAAAAAAAAATTGTCTTTGTTTACGTTACTTGAAAAAAAATGTTGTTATCAAATCAACATCCAAACATATAGTTTTAAAAGACATGATGTTTGTTTATATGAAAAGTCTTCTTTGTAGTTTTCAATTAACCATGGATCGTATCAAGTTTTTAAAGTACAATATACTTCAACAAACTTGGTAACGAATCTCTGATGCCAATTGTGGAAAACTAGAAAGGGGTTGAATAGTTTTGCCAATTAAAAATTCCTTTTAAACTATTTAGATTGACTTATGTCAATCTATTTGGATGTGTGTGTTGGATGTTGATAAACAAGCATATAAAGGTAAGTAATGAAAAGATAAGAGTAAGAAGCACAAAACCACAACGCAAGTATTTATAGTGGTTCGCTACAAGGACACCTTCCTTGCCCTACTCCACTCCCCGAGTCACCTACTCGAGTTCGTAATCACTACACCAATCTCCTTATGGCGGAGAAGCCTTCACAACGTCGCCACCCTTTTTCCGGTGCTAGGCTAACCACGGGTTCTTTCACCCAAGGTGAACCACACCTACACAACGCCGCCTACCCTTTATAAGGTACTAGGCTAAGTACCTAGTTCTTTCACTCCAAGGTGAACTACACCTTCACAACGTCGCCTACCCTTTATTAGGTACTAGGCTAAGCACCTAGTTCCATTGCAATGGAGGAACTACTACCACACTACACCAACGACTAATCCTAAAGGATATCTACTCCTTTACAACATCATCAAGGATATCAATATCCTTGGATCTAATACTAGTCTATCGTGTACATCGAAACACACCATATCGAATGTACATCTAAGGCACCTTTCACTAATGCCTTTGGCTAGATCTACAAGGCACCTTTCACTAATGTCTTGTGTCTTTACTTCTAAGCACCTTTCACTAATGCTTCTAGTCTTGACTTCTAAGCACCTTTCACTAATGCTTCTTGTCTTGACTTCTAAGAACCTACCACAAGTGCTTATGCTATGGACGATAGATACCCTTCACTAATATCTTCGTCTTGACTCTTGAGACATATTTCACTAATGTCTTCAACACTACACTTCTTTGAAGAAAGTAAGTAATCATCAACAAGAAGACTTTAGTAGCCTTGATGATGAGGAAGCATGGCAACTCATGGACTTGAGCTTGCTCGACTTCAAAGGGTGGTGATCTTGCCTTTAAGAGGAACCTAAAAGATCATACAAAACAAACTACAAACATAGATCTCTTGGATCCGAGGTTAGTGAGTTTTAACTCGTGGAGAAAGTGTGTTAGAAAGGGGTGAGAAATAATGAAGAAATGGCTCACTATTTATAGAAGAAAAATCCCATCGCTCCTCGGATCCCACGGATCCCTACCACAAGGGATCCGGCTAGCACAAAGCTAGGGATCCGTGGAACGCTCCTCTTTGCGCATGGGTATTTTGGTTATGGGTCATGGGTTGAACCATGGATCTTTTATCTAGATACAATGTATCTTTTGAGTGCAATGCACTTGGTCATTTGGGTATGGGTTGATCCATGGGTTATGGATATTATCCATGTGTAATATAAGCATGATGTCATGCAATGGGTTATGGGTCAAGATCCATGGGTTATGGGCTTTGGGTTGTACCCAACTACATTCAATGTATTTGCCCAATGGGTTGTGATACTTAAGTTTCTACCCATTTATATTACCCAATATACTACATACTAGTTATGTGTATATTTTACCCAAGTATGTAAACACTAGTTGTTGTACATATGTATTACTAAATCATAAAATCACTTATACTTGTTTTAGTGTTTTATGTGAAAATGTGAATATGTTAGAAACTATTAGTTCAAACCATTTACGTATTTTATTTGTTTCATAATATGATTTTACGCTTGTTATCGAAAATATTAGAAGATCGTAAAATATAAATAAACGCTTTTACGCTTATTTGTATTAACAATCTCCCTTTTGTTGATGACAAAACATAAAATTATTTTAAGGAAAAGCTAAAATTGTAAAAGTTTGAATTTGTAGTTTTACTTTTTCTCCCTTTTGTCGAAACAAAAAGTGTTTGAAGGAAAGCAACACATCGCTTTTTAAGAAAACATGTGAAAGAAATAAAAGTAAAAGAAATAGAGAGCAAGTAACGGAAATGATCTCGTTTTACTCCCCTTGACGAGTCCATCACTATGTAAGGGCGCCAAGAAAGTGATACTAATCTAGTTTGTTTGCAAGTAGTTTTGCAAAAGATTTTGTCTAAGTGACGAATGTGCTCCCCGATGATTGCAATTTTGCGGGATGTCACGAATGTAAACCTGGTATTGCAAGTAATTTGTAATGTATTGCTTTGACATAAAGCTCCCCTAGCTTTAGGATGTCAAAGTCTTCATGTAAATTGAACAACTACAAAACAAAGATTAGAAAGCAAGTATAATTCACAATTTCACGCAAATGTGTTTCAAGTTAGTAGAAAGAAAGCTTTACATCTCACGGATCCCACGGTTCCCTCCTAGTAGGGATCCGCTCTAGGCAATTCTAAGGGATCCAGATAGTCGATTAATTTTAGTAAAAGGTGATATAACAAGTAATGTTATCACAAAAATGAGATATGAATACAAAGTAATCATATGCTCAGAAAAATAACAAGTAGCATGTAATTCCATTTAATAAAACTAGAGTTATGATATACATGACTCTAAAAACTAAGAAAATAAGAAAATACATGACTAGGAATTTCTAAACCAATTATCGCTTGATGCTGGGACACTACTAAAATCTTCTAGCTCGAGTTTTGTTTAGGTTTAATCTCGTCAAAATGTTCGAGGAGATGATAGAACATGAAACATTGGTCTTCTCGTACTTCATGTATCAAACTTTCAAGAATGACTCGACCAAGAATGATGGTGGTGGTAGAGAAGTGTCAACTTCCATATGGTCGGGTGGTTGACTTTGATGATTTCTCATAATCCAAATGGGATTATATGATGGAAACGGCGAAAAGGAAGCTGGAGCAAGTGTTGACTCAACACCTTGATTTTGTACCATTATTCCTCCTTGTGAGGAAAATGTTGTCGGCGGAAGCGGATGAGACGGCCTAGGAGGCAAGTCCTATAAATTGTAGAAGTGAGGTGATGATAGTGGGGATGTAAATGAAATAGCTCTAGGAACCAATGGTGATGGTTTAGTGGAGATGATATTGTTTGGCCTAGGAGGTATGGTGGTGTTTGGCATAGGTAATTTTGTGGGTACTATCCTTTTAGGAATTGGTTTGACTGGATGATGAAGGATCCTATCATTTGTTGGCTTGACCGGAGATGATTCGGTTGAAGAGATTTCGTGTATAACACGAGCCTTTTCATGGGTGGTTCTTTGGTGGATAAGTTACTACTGGGGTTTTCCTCATGATGAGATGATTGTGGGTTTCTAAAGTGCTGAAAGTTAGGATGAGAGTGATGACTATGGAGGTCCTAACAAAGTGGTTTATAAAACAAGAGATTTGGCAAGTGCATTTAAGCCTTAAGCCACTAGGATTCATTGGAATGTGATGATTAACATGCACAAGAGTCAATTTCGAGGTTGCACCGATCTAGGAACTTATTTAAGATGAGATGGAGTGTTTGAGTTAGGAAGATGAGTTGAAATGATTGTTTTAGCAAGATTTGACATAAATCATCATTCGGATCCCACTTGCCTCTTCGTAGGATCCGCCTAGGCTAATCCTAGGGATCCGGCTTTCAAAGACTATAAAAGAGTGGAAATGATGTTTCTAAGATCTAAGACCTATAACATCTTGAGTGTTTCAGTCCTCCTAAGTGTTTTAAATGAAGGGGTGCTTAAGTACTTGAAGGTAATGAATGATGTAGCTAATGATTGTCTTTTATGGAAGGATTTGGAAATTTCAAGAGTACCAATGGATGGGCAAGGATGACACTAAATATTAGAGTGTCAATTGAAGCTAAATGATCCTAGAGATCAGGTTGTGAGTTAGGATAGTGTTTTGGAAAATATCCTAGAAGCTTTGAGATGGGAAAAAGTAGAGTTTGATCAACTTTGATCAATTTTGAGGTAAGGATGATTTATGATCAATTTTGCCATAATCGAAATATTTCTAAGGCTAAATGTGAGGGATCAAGTAAAAAATGAAGTGTGAGTTTGAGAGCGGAAGAGTAATGGATTAAAAATGAAATGGTAGATCTACAAGCGTCTTAGAGTGTGATCTAGGTGAGTTATGTGTGAGTAGGAAAGATCAACCTATCTTGATAAGGACTTAATTTGCCTTAAGACACTATGTTTAGCTTAGTGTGAGGTGTTCTAAGGATATGTTTGAAATATAATGCTTGCAATTGCATTTTCTGTTTGTCGGATCTCACGGTTCCCTAAGTGTAGGGATTCGTCTAGCACAATCTTTGGGATCCGCCCATCCGCTTCAACAGACCTTTACTAAAGGTATGCAATGATCTTGACAATGCATTATATCTCAATGATAGTCTAAAAGAGTTCTAATACTAAGATATCAAATGTAAGATGTTTTATTTCATGAAAGAAATTGGATTACATTGATAAAGCACGAGTACAAGAGAATTGATCCTATTTTGGAATACTACTAGGTTCCTTGAGTGTTTTCGCTAGGAGGATCATTATGTGATTGATGACTATTGGTGGAATCAAGAATGAAGAAAGTCTTCATGAGAGATATGTTTAGCGGTTCCATCATCTTGTTCACAAGTACGTACAACGGACTTTGAAATTGAAGATGGAAGTGCATAACATTATGATAGAGGCGTGTCAAGAACATTCCATAAGGGATGAGTTTATTCTTGGAGCCTTGAAGATTTGCAATTCGCCTTGCGAAGAAGTAGGCGAGATTGTATGGTTGTTGTGTTAGCAAACAAGACAACATGTGAGCACAACAAGCGGGAAGGATTTCTTGATTTCCCCAAGGATCCAAACATTTTCACGTGGGATGAGTGCAAGAGGCTTGTACTCTTCTCGATATCCCTTGTAAAGATAATGTTTGATCGGAGTAATATGGTCGAGGTTTGCATATTATGCGATTTAAATCTTCCGGAGAGGGTATGTGTGAACAATATGGACTATTTTCTTCACCAAAGTTGAAGAGAGAATCAAGAGACAAATCTTCGGTGAAGGCACATTGTCCATGATTTGGAATCCGGAGGATGTGAGCAAAATGCCCAAGGGTTAGAGTAAACTTTTGGTTTTTGATATAAAACCAAAGAGATAGAGAGCGATCCTCGTTACGAACTAGTTCGACTTGACTGAAGAATTCCATTATGAACCTTGGACATATCTTCTCGTTGATTTCAAGAAGACATTCTTGTCCTATGGCTCGGAAGGAGGTATTGATACCTTCTTCGAATTGTAGAGAGGTGTCTACAATACGTCCTTCGTGGAAGTGACGGTTTTCGAGATTATTGAACCCACGGACATGATTGCCAGGTGTGTTGGGTTCGAGAGAGATGTTCGGAGTGTAGATGCTAGTGAGTGAAAAATCAAACTCATATTCATGCGTCATAGTTGAACCTATAGAAATGATAAGTTAATGAAAGGAGATGTTTGTGGTCAACCTATGATTATCTAATGTTTTTACTAGATTTTTATTAACAATGGTATTTAACACTTTAACTTACTCAAGGTTTTGACTTTCTAGTGGATTATTACATTTAGAAAGATAGTGGTTTTTAATTTGCATGAAAAACTGTTTTCCAGTAGGATGGATCCCACGGTTCCTTTTCAAAAGGGATCCTGCTAGTATAACTTCCGGATCCGTAGATCTGTAATTACAGAACCAGATTATATGAAAACGCATAGGTTTTTAGATCTCATAGTTTTATACCAAAATATATGTTTTAACCTACATTTTCTTTTAACATGCATACATGACTTCTAATGTATCACGAAAAAATATGAAACAAATAAATCAAAAGAAATGACAAACATATCTAGATAACTAGATTATTAGTAATATTGCATTTCAATACTAAGGATGATACAAAGGATTGGGTATATGATCCCAATGTAGATTAACAACACAAAGTAAATGTCTCCATATGTGAACTTCATCATAGGGAACACAAGTGCAATGAGTGTTAAGGCGATGAGCACGAGTGCGATATAAACCATGTTGATGACGGATCTTCTTGGTTTCGGTTGAGATGGAATGAGGAGGAAGATGAAATTTTTGAATGAGAGGAAATTTTTGAAATTGGAAGATTTGAAAAAGTGAGGGTTTGGTAGAGTGGTCGACGGTGGAGTATTTATAGGGAAGGAGAAATTTTTGAAATTCGTATTTTGTTTTATTATAGGATTAAGAGAAATAAAACATAAGTTTTATATACCATGACTATAGACGATAAATATAACACGTATGTGAAAAAAAGGCTTTCTAATGAAGCTTCATGTAAAACATGTAATTGCACAAAAGATAATCATATAAATACCTAAATAGGTATACTTAATTATCAAGCAAAGTAAAAAGAAAATCGTACCTCTAGCGCACTGAGGAATGTCTTTACAAATGACACATCAAATGTCACTTAGACGATTCCTGCTCCTTTGAGTTTAAGATACCTTCTTAAGGAAGGTATTCTTGTTACCAAGCGACTCCTAAAGCTTGGTGGGTATGAGCTTTGACTAATCAACATGACAAAGAAGATTAGTGCAATTAAATGAAAAAGTAAATAAGAAAAAAATGTTGTTATCAAATCAACATCCAAACATATAGTTTTAAAAGACATGGTGTTTATTTATATGAAAAGCCTTCTTTGTAGTTTTCAATTAACCATGGATTGTATCAAGTTTTAAAAGTACAATATACTTCAACAAACTTGGTAACGAAGCTCTGATGCCAATTATGGAAAACTAGAAGGGGGGGTTGAATAGTTTTGCCAATTAAAACTCCCCAAGTCACCTACTCGAGAGTTCGTAATCACTACACCAATCTCCTTATGGCGGAGAAGCCTTCACAACGTCGCCTACCCTTTTTCCGGTGCTAGGCTAACCACTGGGTTCTTTCACTCCAAGGTGAACCACACCTACACAACGTCGCCTACCCTTTATAAGGTACTAGGCTAAGTACCTAGTTCTTTCACTCCAAGGTGAACTACACCTTCACAACGTCGCCTACCCTTTATTAGGTACTAGGCTAAGCACCTAGTTCCATTGCAATGGAGGAACTACTACCACACTACACCAACAACTAATCCCAAAGGAGATCTACTCCTATACAACATCATCAAGGATATCAATATCCTTGGATCTAATACTAGTCTATCTTGTACATCGAAACACACCATATCGAATGTACATCTAAGGCACCTTTCACTAATGCCTTTGACTAGATCTACAAGACACCTTTCACTAATGTCTTGTGTCTTTACTTCTAAGCACCTTTCACTAATGCTTCTAGTCTTGACTTCTAAGAACCTTTCACTAATGCTTCTTGTCTTGACTTCTAAGCACCTACCACAAGTGCTTATGCTATGAACGATAGATACCCTTCACTAATATCTTCGTCTTGACTCTTGAGACATCTTTCACTAATGTCTTCAACACTACACTTCTTTAAAGAAAGAAAGTAATCATCAACAAGAAGACTTCAGTAGCCTTGATGAGGAGGAAGCATGGCAACTCTGGACTTAAGCTTGCTCGACTTCAAAGGTGGTGATATTGCCTTTAAGAGGAACCTAAAAGATCACACGAAAACAAAACTACAAACATAGATCTCATGGATCTGAGGTTAGTGAGTTTTAACTCGTGGAGAAAGTGTGTTAGAAAGGGTGAGAAATAATGAAGAAATGGCTCACTATTTATAGAGGAAAATCCCACTGCTCCCGGGATCCCACGATCCCTACCACAAGGGATCCGCTAGCACAAAGCTAGGGATCCGTGGAACGCCCTCTTGCCCATGGGTATTTTGGTTATGGGTCATGGTCATGGGTTGAACCATGGATCTTTTAGCTAGATACAATGGATCTTTTGAGTGCAATGCACTTGGTCATTTGGGTATGGGTTGATCCATGGGTTATGGATATTATCCATGTGTGATATAAGCATGATGTCATGCAATGGGTTATGGGTCATGATCCATGGGTTATGGGCTTTGGGTTGTACCCAACTACATTCAATGTATTTGCCCAATGGGTTGTGATACTTAAGTTTCTACCCATTTATATTACCCAATATACTACATACTAGTTATGTGTATATTTTACCCAAGTATGTAAAGACTAGTTGTTGTACATATGTATTACTAAATCATAAAATCACTTATACTTGTTTTAGTGTTTTATGTGAAAATGTGAATATGTTAGAAACTATTAGTACAAACCATTTACGTATTTTATTTGTTTCATTAACATGATTTTACGTTTGTTATCGACAAAACATTAGAAGATCGTAAAATATAAATAAAAGTTTTTACGGCTTATTTGTATTAACAGGGCTAATAACCTTTTAAAGCACTAAACTTGTCAAGAATGGCAGTTCTGCCTAGCGAACTAAAAAAATAACTCTTTTAGACATCAAAGTTGACATTTTTGTCTTTCTTTAAGTATTATGACCATTTTAACATTCGAAAATATTTCAAAAAAAAATTCGGAAAATTTCAAAAAAAAAGTATTTCGAAAAAAAAAATCAAAAAAAAATTGGAAAAAAAATTTTGAAAAAAAAGCATTTCAAAAAAAATTTAGAAAGGATAAAATGGTCATAACATGGTCATAATACTTAAAGAAAGGCAAAAATGTCAACTTTAATGTCTAAAAGAGTTATTTTTTTAGTTCGCTATGCAGAACTGCTATTCTTGACAAGTATAGTGCTTTAAAAGGTTATTCACCCAAAATGATTTGCATTACTAATTCAAATCGTAACATAAAAATCTATAAATTTGGCTTTTAAAGAATCATTAGCGTAAAATGTAACACAAAGAGTGCAATAAATAATAAAAGACTCAAATTATTAAAATACTAACTTTCAAAAAAAGTTTGGGTTGCAATACGGAGAAAACTATCACCAACATCACCATCCTCAAATCGTGTTAAACCGAAAATATATAAGCATTTGCAAAGACATATAATCATTGCCTCAAAATTGAGGTAAACTTCAAAATAAAATCATACGACCCTAAAAACACATTAATATCTTTGGTATAAATGTCATTAGCCTTAAACAAAATAAACACCCTTTTTCCAAACATTGAAGCCAAAGTAACTTCGACGTTAACAAACACTCAAAACCATCATATTTGTCCTAACGTTTACACCCTTTTTGCTGATTTACAATGTTATAAGAAAAACTAAAACTAAAAAATATGGTTTTCATTCTCACAACAAGAAAATCAAAGACAACCTATTATCAATAACCTCGAACACTCATTTTATTCACAAATCGACCTCAAAGAAACATCATTGTTCACCAAAATGATAATAACCAACACAAGTGGCCTGAAGTTATCATCCATGATTTTTTCTTATTTACCAGAAACACCATCAAATTTCAGATCTATGCAATCTCGCTACACGCATATAGACCTCTGATACACATTCTAACACATAAGATATCAACATACACAAAACCAAAATATACTCCAACCAAATAAAAATATACAATGCTGAAACCAACCTTAAACCCCATTGCAACCTCCACCAAAATGATAGATCTAGAACAAACCACCTAGCAGACCGAGAGATGGTGGTGTTGGATAGCCGAAACCACCAAAAAACCACTAAAACAACCACCAATTCTTTCTAAAACCCACCAAAACCATCAACCAAAACTACCTAGGCAACCGAAACAACCAAAACCACCAAGAGGTGGTGGCTATTTCGCATAGTGGCGGCTAAAGGTGTTAGGTAAAGAGAGAAAGGGGCTCAATTTAAAGATAGAGAGAAGAGATAAATAAAAGAGTAAAATACATGGTTCGTCCCTAATCTTGTACATACGCATCACGATGGGACAAAAGTTCCCTTTTTCATCGACGGGAGTCCAAAACAAGGAGTTTATATGCTAAACTCGTCCCTTGACCATTAACGCCGAGGTCAACGTCTGATTTATGTTAGTTAGTCGATGGTATTATAGTCCATACACATTTATACCACACCTTAGTTAATGGTAACCCAAGACAATTCCACCAATACATAGATGGGTGATTGTTTGAGCGAATTATACCATTACATCTGACATGTTATGTATGACTTTATAAAAGTCAACTGCTAAACAATGTATGATCTCATAGAATTTAACCCATAGGACAAACAAACAAATTTATACATAACCAACTATTTAGAAAGTTGACTTATAACAGTCAACTATATGTTCAATGTTTGATGCAACTGGAAAATAATTGTTACTACGGAGTCATTGTCTGATACATGGTTCTACTGACATTTCACAAAATATAAAAGATGATGCAGTTTCCACTTCAAAACGTTCAACTGCTGAACCTTCAAATGATACACGCATCTCTGATCGATATCCATAAACTGATGAACCCACAAAACATGAACCTTAAAGTGATGATGCTATTGTTATCTTGTCTACAAAAACAAGTATGCAAACAACAAACACATAATTTAGGCATTGTACTATTACAACTTAAAAGAATTAAACACATGACATGGTATTCATCATTGAAACATCACCAAGGATGGCCTTTTGGCGAAAAGTGCAAGGACTGCATGTAATCCTTTTCTCTGCTTCTAAAGGGTGTCTTAACACCGCTAGAAACATCAGCAGCACCACCAACCCTTTTAGCCTTCCCCTTCCCATCAAAACCAGGCAAGTTTTCAACATCAAAACCTGCAAACTCAATCATTTTAGCCCTCCCCTTCCCATCTAAACCTCGCTTAAATTGTTGAACAACTTCTTTCCCTTTTTTTGTGTGCGTAACATCCTCTTCCTCAACCAGCTTTCCTTTTTCTTTTCCTTTAATTTTTCCCTTTTTTTTATCTACAACCCTTTTTTCCTCTTTGATTACAACACCACCTTTCACTGTTGGTGTCTTGGTTCCACTCCCCTGCATTTTTTTCCTATCTATCCCCGGCCATTTACGTCTAGTCCTAAAAGGTGTTGGAGTAACCATTCGAAAGTTAGCATCTTGCTCTACCCAACCCACAACTTCAAAACTTATGTTTTTTAAGTAAAATTGTGCTATCTTTTGGGGATTTTGTGCAACAAAGATATCAACTGACTCATGTGTTTCAGCCAGTGCAAACAAAGTATCAACATCATCATCAGTATGAATCAAATGCAAACCATTTTCTAGGAATTCTTTAGGATCACAGAATAACAACGCCCATTTTTGTTCATTAATCTATGATAATACATTATCAAGGCTTGAACTAAATATATCCCTATCACTGGTAAAGGCACACAGATTAATTAATGAACCTCCTTTATACCTGAGTGGGCTATAATCAAAAAACCCTTTACAGTGGATTCTGAACATGACCTCACATTCTTCTTCTTCCTGAACATCCTTAAAAGTTGAGACGAATATGCTCATGTCTTTCATTGTTTTACTTTGTGTTTTTACGAAAGGGTTTGACTTAATGTGTGTTTCAAGACGTGCGTGTGGATGTATGTTAGGTTTGGTTTGGATTGGGTTTTCTTAATTGGGTCGGGTTATTATGATAGTGTTTATGGTTTCGGATCTTATTAGTTGGGTTTATTTGGTGTTTGGCAACACATTAATTGTGTATAAGCGTATTAAGGAAGGCAAAGGTCAAGTTGCAAGGTAATAAGTTTCATATGTCACACTTGGTCTCTGAATTTGGTCAGTTAGCTGTTTTTTACACTTAAAATTTCCGCGTATTTTTACTCACACAAACTTGACTATTTGTCTTGTTACTAACTTCACAATTAGTCCCTGAATTTGGAAGGTCCCGTTGTTTTTGCTATTTATGAGTTAATAACCTATACCATTTGCATACCAACAATAAAAAAAATATATTCTTACAAAATCTCAACAACCTCCGAATGGCTGACTTCCCACTTCTTCAAGAACTCGCCAAAGCTTCGAAGTCTGACTACATGTTTGACTCAATTTCTCTCTTTTATCAGAGAGAAAACGATAAGGGTATCCAAATTGCTAATGGCCTCCAACAGACTTTGACTGACTTGATAGTGGTGGATATGTAATGGGTCTACATATTTCTGCATCTACTAGTGTTGGTGCTTCCTTGGGCAGTGATGAAGAAGAAAATGAACCACCTGCAGCTGAAATAGCAAGTGGAGAACGCCCAAACCAAACACCACGTGAAGCACCTGCAACTGAAAGACCAAATGGAGAACGCCCAAGATAAACACCACGTGAACCACCTGCAACTGAAAGACCAAATGGATCACCTACTAGTCAATTAACCAAGTGAATTACCTGCAAGAAATGTTATGTTGTCTTTCATTCTAAATGTAACTTAACTGATATGTGTGTACTTCTTTTGTTATAAGAATTGAATTTTGGTAACAATTTAAATCTGTTGACTTTATAAGTCAAACAAAAGATATTTTAAAGACTAAAACAATTCGGTGTGGTTCCACTAGTATTTTGGTTTATGTTGACTTTATAAGTCAAAATGGGTTTTTCCAAATACCCACCAAACTGCATAAGCAAATGCAAACTACAAAATAAAAACAACAAAGCCAAAATATACATACGCTACCACCTAATTATACCATATAAAGCAAAATATACATGTTAACAAGTATCATTTTCAGTAACCATCATCAACCAAAAAATATACATCTTCATTACATCAACGACTAAAAATAACAAGCGAACTTCTTGATGGGAGACTTGATATTCATGGGGGGAGACTTGAGTACCTTAGGGGGAGGTACATACTACTAATTCCTATTTGTGCTGGAGCATCCCACAGCCGCTCCAAGACCATGTACAACATTGGGAGTGGAAGCCTTGGAAGCTTGGGAAGTGGAACCTTTCAAAGTAGACTCTTAGAAGACATGATCCTAAACTCATCATCAGAAGTGTCTGAAATAATGATGACATCAATTTCATTTCCTTTCAAGTTATTATCTGAAAAGATAGCCAAAACAGAAAGAAATCAGAGTTCACCCATTACAACTTTCTTAGCTTGCAAACATTAAGTCTAACCTTTCTCAAACTCCTTACTCCCATATTTTTCCCACAAGTCTTCAAGTATCACACCAGCAATGTCATCTCCTATATCCCACTTATTCCCATAAGTAGCCATGGCATACTCAATCATATCGTCTGATACCTTTAGCTTACTATAATCCCTTTTTTGACAGATTCTGACACTGCTAGGATTTCTGTCAAATAAAATAGGGTTATTTATGCTCATTCCTTAAAATGTCAATCATACAAATACAAAAAACCCAACTAACCTTTCATCACTTCAGCTTCTTTCGCAAATCTGCATAAATCTTCAAACATTTCATCAGACATTTCATCTCCTTGTAACCAAGTATCCTCATATTTGGCCTTCACATATTTTACCATCTCATCAGTTACTGTTGTAAAAGTAAGGTCCTTGTCTGCCATTGTTAAAGTGTATGTGAGGGTTGTGTGAGGGAGGGAAACGATCAAGATGGTATACGGAATAGCTTTTCTCTGGTTTAGTTAAGGTGTGGTATAAATGTGTATGGACTATAATACCCTCGACTAACTAACATATATCAGACGTTGACCTCGGCGTTAATGGTTAAGGGACGAGTTTAGCATATAAACTCTTTGTTTTGGACTCCCTGCGATGAAAAAGAAAACTTTTGTCCAATCGTGATGCGTGTGTACAAGATTAGGGACGAACGGTATATTTTAGTCATGGCTACTTATGGGAATAAGTGGGATATAGGAGATGAGATTGCTGATGTAATACTTGAAGACCCTAATCAATATTTCCCTTTTCCTTTAATGACTATTAAGTTTTTAGAATAAGCTTCAATATTTCCGTTTTCAAAAAAGTCAGCACTGTAATGGCCATTAAGTTTCAATATTTCTTTAATTATTTTAATTTTCAACATTTCCGATCTCTCACATTTGACCATTGTTGAAAAAATCAATATTCCACTTTGACTTTTTTTTCCTTTTTATGTAGTTAAAATATATTTTGAAATAATTAGTTAACTTTTAAAGCAAATAATATGTACATACACCACAAAGCATACACTCAGGGCGGTTCCACCTTGGGGGCAGTGTGGGCAGCTGCCCCCACAAACGTTTTTACGACAATGGTAGGTTTTTTTTGGAGAAGATGACAAGTTTTTCAATTTGCCCCAAGAAATTATAAATAAAAGCAAATTTTCAACAAAGAGATGGTTTTTGCCTAGTTGCTACACAGATGATTATGTGTTCGAGCCTAGATTTTGTCTCTTCGCTTCTCAATTTCTCAATATTTCGTTATTTATAATTGTTTTCTTTTTCTCATTCAATGAAAAAAAGAACATTAAAAGCTTGAATGACACCACAAAGAAAGTTTTCTTTAAGTTTTTCTTCCCTAAAAATGAACTCTACTAATTTAGTGTATTTAGTAAACATGTATTGTTTAGAACTCTGATATGTTGAAGCCGTTAAAAGCCTTTTAAGATTGTATGTATATAATCGCTATTATATAAAGATTTTTTTGTTAAAATATAGACTTGGTAATGAAGAATACAAATTTGGATTTTTGGGCTCAAATGAAAGCCAAATCAAATTCTGCTTGGTTCACAGTAAATTCATTTCATTTCAGTTAGTTGTTGAAAAAACCTGACTCGAAGTTCCTAACCCGATATACACCTTTAAGTTTTGCCCCCATATAAATTCTTTTCTGGTACCGCCCCTGCATACACTAATAGTAATATCTCACGTTCTAAGGGCATTTAGGATGCATTTAGTTATAGTCTATGTATCATTAAAAAAAAAAAAAAAAAAAAAAAGTTATTTATCAAATATATATCAAATTTTAAAAGGATATTTTAAAGTTTTTTGTGTACTTTTTATATTAAATTAGTTATTTGACGTGAGAGGGGCTAGCTTGAAGTCTTTGCTTCTAGAATTTGAAAAGACTAAAGGTATGTTTGGCAACAGATATTATGAAAGATTATTGAGGCTTAAGATTATTGTTTAAAAAAATAAGTTACTTAAAAAATATTTTTGTTTGACAGCCAGAATTTATAAGAGATTATTAAAAAAAATTATAATCTGAAATAAAAAGTTACTTCATGTAGCTTATAAAAATACTATTTTTTTATAATTTTTTCAAAGAATAAAGATCAAGACCAAGATCAAAGATCAAGAATAAGAATAACACCAAAGACAATATATTTTTGTCAAACATACCCTAAATTCATCCATCAAAAAAACTTTCTTCTCCCATCAAAAAAGCTATATTATAGAAAGATTCACTTAACTTGCATTATTTTTGTTTAGCATGACTAATACATTCGCTTCCTTACCATCAAATAGTGATTCTTATAATTTTATATCAATATAAATGTAAAAGTATGTGTTGTTCTGTTATTGACTAGCTGCGACCAACTAATCGGAGAATAAACAACCTCTACTTTGGACAATCGTTCATGATATTCGACTAATTTGACTAATTGCTTTACGTTGTATAATATACCTTTTTATACAGTCATACAAAACAAAATTTTTATAATGTCATCATTTTGCAATTAAACCTCAATTGACCTGAGTACGGAGTGATATCAAATAAGTATACATTTTGTATATTATTATCTCACGTTTATTGCTCATTATCATTGTTTTTATATAAGATTTTATACTTAATTGCTATCAATTTGTATTATAGGTAGAAAACGGAGCAGTTGACGAAACACACATAAAGGCATGATTTGAAGTTAAATAAAGATTATGTGTCAGAGATCTGATACAGCATATCCGAAATGATACACCGTATCCACAAGATGGCAAGAAGTTAACGAGGTCAAATGCAATTGATACAGCGTATTCATTTGTAGGTGATACGCCATATCCATTTATTAATATACACATGGCAGTTTCCTATTTAAAGGTGATACGCCGTTTCTATTTAGTGGATACGCCGTATCCGGGACAAGATTTGAGTTTCCTATAAATAAAACCTTAAAATGATTTTAGGTTATTTATTTATTTACTCCATATGTTTTCTAGGGTTTTCCCGCAACAAGTTACCACCATTGAAGACCTCCATCATCAAGAAGAAGATCCTCAATCATCATAACATTTGTTAATAATTATGTTTTTCACATGGAGTCATTATAAACATTTTTATGTTTATCAATTTGCATACACTTGTTTACCTATCTATACTACCTTATAATGCATTTAGGGCTTCTAAAATTAGAAGGCTTAAAATTCAGATTTTTAAAGTTACTTATTATGGAAAGAATTGGCTTAATATTTCAGCTACTGGAAATTAAACACAATGTAGGTACTTGTAACTCTCACATTTACTCTCATTCTGAAACATAAATAAAAGTTATTACATATTTGTAACAGCTTCAATATTCACTCAAAATGGTCAATATTGCTCTTCAAAATTAAACGTATATGTTGTAACAGACAAGTGTTTGTAATAGCCTATTAAATATTTTAAATTCTTAAAATTGTAACACACATTTGACTTATTATAACAACCTAGCCTAGCTTATATAAGCCTCACACCTAAGAGCGAAGAGTATGTTCACCTTCCTCCCTCGCCATTCCCATGTTACCACATCAGTAGGCTGCCTCGAATACAAGAAAAAAAATCAAAGATCTCAGTTTATTGTATTTCAAGAAAAGAACTCTGAAGATCCTTAACAAACTGGTCAGAGATCTAAAAGACACAAAACGAAAAACAATATCTGAATCCACCACTACCACCATCGGACCTCTCGACCATAGTTACACCACCACCACCAGACGACTCCACCACCTGACCTCACCACCAACAAAACAAAATATTGTTGATACCCGCAACTATCCTAACCCATCTCCTCAACCTACAACCAAAGTCGAACAAGAATAAAAAACGATAAGAACTCAATGATCTCATATCCGTGTTGGGGTTATAAAACCACTATCTTTCAAGATTAACACGTTTCCATCATAGATCTGTGACAAGTTAATCTTGTCCTTCAATATCCGAATATCAAAAGGAAAGAAACAATAACAATAATGTTACCATTTCTTCCTTTAATTCGTCAAGATAACACAAAAAACAACGAAGCACAAAAACCTACCCAAGACCCGTTGGTGAGATCTTGAAGCCAAACCACTACACGAGCAATTGAAGCCAAGCCAAACCTATTCGATATACATAACGGGAAAAAGAATAGAAAGGGATTTTTGTTTGATTCGTGCTAATTAAAAGAAAGATCAAGGGTGTTTGTTTTATGTGACTGTTGAGTGTTGAGAGTGATAAAGATGGAGGCGTTATGTTTTTCTGTGTGTGATTAGCATTTGATTAGGGTGAAGTTCATTATATCTTGTATCTTGGGCTGTTATACCCGAAAATTGATGGGTTTGATTGTTTATTTAGCTTGGGCCAAGCAATTGGTGACTTGAACTATCCAATTGTTTAAGGATATTTTTTAGTAACCCCTGTGTTATAATTGTTATCAAATATGGGACTACAAACTTTGTTATACGAATATAGGGTTGAATATTGATATATTTTTTTTTTTTTTATTTGGCTAAAATAACAAAGTTGGTATGTAGTGTTTATTGAATGGTTATTTTTGGGCTCCCTAATGACAAAAGTGACTAATTTTTGTGGTTATGTATTATTGACGAGATTGAGATTAATTTTTGTGGTTACGTATATATAAAAATATTCGTCATGTAAAACTTTGTCATTACTGCACCACCGCATGAAAGATTACGCTGCACTGCTAAGATTGAGATTATGAGCTAACGCTCTTGTATGTTAGCCTAGTTATGAACATTTATGTGTTATGACTTTGATATAAGCATTTGAATGAATTCCTTTTTAGATAATTATTGAGTTTGTTTATTATTACTTTGTTATAACAACTATTTTCACCGTAAATGTATTACGGCATTTTCTCAACACCATAAAATTTTAACTAGATTTTAAATCGTTGATTTAATAGATAATGGTCATATATGATTTTCAAATGTGGTCAAATTCAAATGAAGAATATATCAGTTAATAAAATATGCCCTTAGACTAATGTGATAATAATACAATAGTCAACCTCTCTCTAAAACAATACTCTCCAACCTCTCTCTAAAAAACACATCCACCATATCCGATCCTTTTCTCCGGCGGTCGGTTTCCGACCGTCCTGATCCTTTGTCTTTATTTTCTCACAATAAAGCTTTTACCATCAGATCATCTCTCGTTGCTTTGCTTAGCTGCCATTACCGCCGCCGCTTCGGTCATTGTTATGGTCCGCCATCGATAAATTGTTGTAGCCTTGGGTTTGATTCTAGATCTTGGGTTTGTTCCTCACTTTTGATCTTGGTTTATCTTCTTTGATGTTTTCAGACTTTGTGTACTTTTGCTACACCTTGTATGGTTGTTCTTAAAGTTCTCACTTTGGTGATTCCCACCCTTATATTGTGTTCGCGTATCATCACAACTATTGCGCAGACGCTTTCTTTAACTTAACTTGTTGCCTGTATTTTTGCAAGTCGGCTTGATTTTTTTTATGCTCAATGTAATTTGTTGTGTCAAATTACCTCTTTTGTGAGGTGTGATATGAAATGTAATCTTTGTTCAAAAAAAAAAAAAAAAGACTAATGTGATAATACGACATATGCATTGATATATTTGAACTTGATTATAAAAAAATATCTTCTAATTTTAGTATGTTTTGTCCTTTGTTTTAGTTTGGGTTTAATATGTATAATTATAGGTTTTAGTTCTATATTTGATTTTAGTTGGTGTTTAACATTATTTATTAGAGGTGAGCATGGGGCGGGGTGAGGCGATTTTACGCTAAAACCTAAAACTGAACCATATACGTATTTTGGTTTTCAAAAACTACAAACCATTTTGTTTTAGTTTTTAGGTTTTGATTTTTCGTTTTTCTACATTGAATCAATTTGGTTTCAGGTTTTTTCGGTTGTTTCTTACTTTGCAACAAGCAAGTTTTCATTTTATATAAAATTTACGATTTCAAGTTTTTGAACGAATATCAACAGTATCATAATATTCAACAATCTAGCCCTACGAAAGAACCAAAAAAGAATTTAAAATACGAAATGCATATCTTTGCGTTTTTCGTCCGCAAAAACATTTAAAAAATGCTATTGTTCGAAAACAAACAGAAAATATCTATAAATGGATCAAATTTGAGTATTTAAATAATAAAGAAAACTATTGCTTTTTTTTAGATAATATTGAATACCCAAATCTTCGAAAATTATATATCAAATATCTTATATATATATATTATATTATATAAAAAAGATATATAAAGGTGCGTGGGGTGGGTTTTTAGTTCGGTTTTTCGTATGAATTCAGAAACCGCCCCAACATTCGGTTTTTATAAAAATCAAAACCACCACCATCGGTTTGTCAATTGAGATAATTTTTTTAGTTCGGCATTTTTGATTTATCGATTTTTGTGCTCAACCTAATTTAGAATTCCTTCATTCATTTTTATTATTCTTCTAATAATCATGACATTCATTTTTATTATTCATTCATCAAAATAAATCTTCTTCATTTGTTTTAAATTTGCATTGCTCTTCTTTTTTGTTGGTTTTTCGGGTGACTATCAAATTATTTAATCACGTTTTTGTAAACGATTCTACAGATTTTGATCCACTTGTGACAAGTTTCATTCAGCCTCAAGTAAATTCACAATTTATTGCTTTAAAGTACGAGGCTTCATTCAACCCGTGCGATGCCCGGTCTAGTGGTTGAGGGGTCATGTTTTTACCAATAATGTTGTATATGATGGTATTTAGATACATGTTAGAGAATTTGCATTTTATTTATTATTTAGATGGCTAATAATGTTATCATTATTTTAGTTTATATTATTTTTGTGGAATTTATACTTAGATGTCTAATAATGTTATAATTACTTTTGTATTTACATTACTTTATTTCCATTAAAAGTTTTTATTAACATAGTCTTTTCATATGTAGTATTTTAATTTGAGTAAGTTACATAAGTGTTTTGATTCTTATTTATTTGTGTCTTTTGTTATTAGGAATTATATAACTATTTGTACTCTTCAATGGCAAATTTTGAGTTGTTAGAGAATTTGATGAATATTTCAGGATCATCAAAATTGCATGATTGTATGCGTTTGTGGTTTGTGCAACAGGCATGTGAAGATGATGCATTATCAAAGTTGCTTTTTGATTGTTGTCATCATTTGAGGCGTGTAATGGCTAAAAACAACACGATGATTTTGAACATGGAAGCGTTAGGTCATCGTGGCGTAGCTTTAGATTTGATTGATGCTTTGAGAAAGACGCAAGAGAGGCATCGTGTACTGCTTGAAAAATTAGTTAATTTGTTTTGGGAAGCTAAAGACGGTGTTCGTGAGGAAGAGTCAAATGCTAAAAAAATGAATGAGTTTAATTAGTAAATTTTATTTAGATATCTTTGATGGTATTAAAATTTTAGTGTTTTTGCTTGTTTTTTTATTACTAAATTTTTAATTAACGAAGATTTATAAATTATAAGCATGTATTTTAAGGTTAGGATGTTAATTGTAATGCATTGTGTATGTAGGGTTTGTTTTATATCAAATGTATAATCGAGGGTGTTATATTGCAATGTTGGACATCTTCCTAAATCGCATTTCTCATTTATGCATGGAAACTTCAAAGTCTCCAAGAACACCCAAATTAAATGATCCAATGCCTCTTCAAAGGTCTTTGTGTTGTTTTTTTTTTTTTTTTGCAACTTCTTATTTACGAACCTTAATTATTGTGTTTGTGTTGTTTTATTTGCAAATTCTTGTATACCCACCTTAATTATAACGACCACACAATTTTGTGTATATATAATCGAAGATCAATTACATCTAACCCTAATTTTAACACACAACTCTATCCACAGTAACCCTAAAATCAAAATGTCAGCCACACCAAATCTCGATGAATTGAAATCTCTCACTCAAACTGGAAAACTTGTTGATGCTTTCAGGCTACTGATAACTCACGCTAAAGCAGAGGAGGAAGGTTTTATTGCTCGTATTGGGGAGGAGAGCAGTCAGTTAAGGGCAGTGATTGACAAACAGGAGCAGACAATCAATGAGACGGCTATCACTTTTTCTCGTTTCAATGTCGTGGCAGCAACTGGTCATGATGCTATCCTTGAAATACAACTGAAGGATCGCAGGAAACTTGATCTGTTGGCTCAACTGCTTGTTTTGTGTCGTCAAAGCTTGTTGGAGAAGGAGGAGCTTTTGGAGAAGCCGGATGAAGCTGAAAGTTCTGATGATGAAGATTAGGGCATGTTGGGTAGTTTCTGTTGTCTTTTGATGTATGTAGTTGGTTGGGTTAATGTAGGTTTTATGTCAATGATGATTATGTAACTTGTTTAACTTTTTTAATGGAAGGAACTGATCTATGATCAGTTATGTTTATGTTATAATCATAGATTATGTTTAAGTATTTACATTATTATTATTATTAATTTTTTTAATATATATTAAAAGGGTAAAGTATAACCCGCTTGACTTTTTCTCTCACACATCTCTCACACTTGGTAAAATATCATAATAACGCCTAAATAACATATTTAGGGTTTTTAATCTAAGGCAAAATTGATCAAGATTAATAGTAATCAATATATTTTTTTTGAGGGTTATGATAAAGGATCTGATTATCTGTCGATTGATTCCAATATTTCAGGTATTCGATTTCATTATGATCAAATTAAAGCGTGCATATTTAAATGTTTGAATTTATTGAGTGTTACTTGCTTTATGATGTTTATTGATTTAAGAATGATATGGGTTTATTTTTGTTTCGATTAAATTGAACAAATAAGCATATGTTTTACTTATCGGTATAAATTTCTAAGAGTTTGAAGTTTTTTATGGATAGTGTTTAGGATGATGATGGTGTCTTGAAACAAAAACAGAATTTTTTTATGCTTATATCTAATTAATAATTACACTCCTTGAATAATTTTGAGCTAAAGTTGGTTTATTGTTGATTTTGGGATTTTGTTGGCACTTGTGGATTGTTGGATTTTGTTTTAACGAATCTAATAATGTTCAAAACCATTTACAATTGATATTTTGAAAGTCCAATTATGTGTTAAGAATGAGTATGATTTTCTCAAAGCAAAATTTTGGTTGTTTTAAGGTTTATAGTTAAGTTTTGGTTATTAGAATATTTGTTGACTTGATTTTAAGCTCCTTATGTGACAATTTTAATTGTAATATACAGAAGAAACTTAAACTTAAACCGGTATATGTTTCAAACGAGATGGGAAAGTTAAACTAAGCCGGTATTGTTTATCGATCCAATATTGGGTGTTGGAGTTTTGTATTGGTAGGCAAATCCATCCGAGGAAATGAGGATGATGGTGGGGTGTTTTAGTTTGGTTAGTGGTGGCGCGTGGTGAATGATGGTGGCTGTGTGGTGGCGCGTTGGGGTGGATGAGAAGAATAATACGGCGAAAGCGGTGGAGATTATGGTGGTGATGAGGAGGGTTGTGGTGATCACGGTGGTGGTTGGTGTAATCGTTATGCAGGTTAGATGGGTTATTGGTGATTAAGGCTGTTTGTGTTGAGACCCTGTTCAGATCGGAGGCTATTCATTTTGGCACCTACTTTAATCAATATCTCTTAATTAAGAGTGTTGTGACTCGTTTCCGCATTTATCTTTACAAAGACCTTTGTAAGTTTACGTTCTTTCCTTTAAGATTAACTTTTCTTTGGTCGAGAGGGTGCAAACGGTGTGACTAACTTCTTGATCTGCCTCCTTGAGAGGTGTGAATACCTGCTCTGGTCACACCCAATTCTCTCAGCCGAGTCTTGTTAATCTTGGGTGTGTGTTCTGTTTAATCCCTTAATTGTTGTTGTTTAGCTATTGTCTTAGTTTATGGCGATGAGTAGGTTGAGGGATTGAGAAGTTGGTGTTAAATTATTGGTGGTTATTTGTGTTTGAAGGTGGTTGGTTTCTTTATAGCACGGTAAGTTTATGTTCTTTCCTTTAAGATTAACTTTTCTTTGGTCGAGAGGGTGCAAACGGTGTGACTAACTTCTTGATCTGCCTCCTTGAGAGGTGTGAATACATGCTCTGGTCACACCCAATTATCTCGGCTGAGTCTTGTTAATCTTGGGTGTGTGCTGTTCGTTTGTCTTAGTTTCGGCGATGAGTAGGTTGAGGATCGAGAAGTTGGTGTTGGATTATTGGTGGTTATTTGTGTTTGAAGGTGGTTGGCTTTCGACTACGTTTGGTGTCTTTGACTTAAGTCTAAGTGTATCATAGTAATTTTTTTTTTTCTGTTTTAAGGTGTATAGTTAAGTCGTGCCTACTACAATTTGTGGTTATTTGATTATAGAGTAACCGTGGTGCAGTATGAATATATGTTAAGAGTTGGAACAATATCATGCACATTATGAGTTTTCGTGGCAAACAACCAAGTAATAATAAATAACTGTTGTTTGAACATCACATATATGTCCTACGTTAGGTTGCTGAATGTTTCTTTGAAAACAATGTTACGCGTGCAATTCTTAAGCTTTGGGTCCTTGTCTTCAACCATTAGTATCTTAAGGCCGTCAGGGCTGGTAACTCTAGATAGCGCCACATAAAGCTGACCATGGCTGAATACGGGAGAAGGCATATAGAGGCTAACGTAATTAAGTGATTGACCCTGACTTTTGTTAATTGTCATTGCATAACATGGTCTTACAGGGAATTGTCGCCGTTTTAGAATAAATGGCCACTTGGATTGCGTTGATGTCAGTATAATCCTGTGTATAACAACGTTATCCCCTATATTTGAACATGTAAGCACCTTAGCGTGAATAACAAACTGGCCTAGATCCGTGATGAGCAACCTTGTTCCATTACACAACCCTTTGCTTGGATTGATGTTCCGCAATAGCATAATTGGTAATTCCTTTTTTAAGTGAAGAGCATGTGGGGGCATACCGGGGAAATTTAAGGAATTAAGAAATTCAATCGGATAGTGTTCGTCTGTTCTAGGCTATCTGTAGATGCCTTGCAAATCTCATCCGCTGTTGTGTATGTAACAGATTCCCCTGATAACTGTTTAAACATGTACTCATTGATGTCATCGGCCATCATTCCGAGGAGTTAGTATTGCCCTTTCTTTGAGGTACACATCGTCGGTTTGCCTCGTTGTAAAATCGGGGTATGTCTCGTGACAACTGCTTTATTGGACAATCCCACGATTTAATTAGGAACATTTCGTGAATGTCAATCCAACTTGGGTCGTCCTCTCCTTCTTTGCATTTTGCCAGCACGTTTCCATCCCCCACAACCAAAACCCATCTATTGAAATCTTGTTTTCGAGTATCAAGCTCCCCATTCTCAGTATACTCGTTGACACGCATGCTACGTGTAAGTCTAAATACTTTGCAATGCTTCCATAGTTCAGATTGGTTTATGCACGATTGAACAATGTCTGCCCTGCTTCCTTTTGGTATAACTGGCAAAACTTGTCGAAAGTCACCTCCAAGCAAGACCGTCACTCCTCCAAATATTCGATTCCTACTGTCAGGATCATGATATCCTAAAATATCCTTGAGCGTCTTATCCAATGCTTCAAAAGCATATTTTTGAGTCATCGGAGCTTCATCCCATATAATAAGTTTAACTTCCTGTATGAGTTCAGCCATATGTGTATTTTGTTTTATGCCGCATGTACTGTTCTCTAATAATTCAAGCGGTATAACAAAACGGCTATGCGCGGTTCTCCCACCTGGTAGTAACAATGAAGCTATTCCTACCCAAATTGAAAGTGTTAATCAAGAACAAATTTTATCCATTTTAAAATAGTTGATGTTTAAAATATAGTATAAATTTATACCGAAGATGCAACAATGAGCACTATCATGCTTCGATCTTAATCTTGAGATGATACTCTTGTATAAAACGTCTTTCCAGCCCCGCCGGACCGTAGACGAAGTAAAAGTTCCTTTTTACCATGGATGATTCAATCACCTCTTCATAGATTAAACGTTGTTCGTTTAACAATGAATGAAGTTCCTGATGTTCAATCTTACTCTGTTTCATATCATAATTCAACACCTCACGTATGAGACGATTGTCCATGTTGGTTAGTAACCTTGGGTCAGGCACTGGTAGGTCTTGGAATTCAGATAAAGATCTCCCATTTCTATTTAATAACTCTTGGATCTCTATCAAACAATAGTTCTTTAGTTGCTCGTCCGTCAACTCCAAGTCAGGATAATTAAACATTTTCCTTTTCTTGTGTAGAAGATCTTCTGATAGAAACTTCCAATTTTCTTCCCAAAATTTTAAAGGTCTGCTAACATCGCAAAATATTAAAATTGTTACAAATATGTCACGAATCGTGGTCCAAACATCCATACACTTGCTTCGATATAGCATATGTCCATTCCGTGTCATCATTTAAGAGGCCATATTCAAAACATGCTTCCTTGAAAGTCGAACATAGTTTGTCGTGAATAGTCATGAGTTTTCCCAAGAATCGGGACCTCTTGCAATGTTCAACAACATTCTAAGATAATATCGGTCTCCGGGCGCGGGTGCGAGTAAACAATCCACCCGATGCATTTTTGCAATTTGCGCTTTTCCACAGTTGTCTTTCTCATGCCACACGTAATGTGTAGGTATCTCAAAGATACGATATCTCGATTCGCATCAGATCACGCTTGTTTAATTCAAACCAATCGGTGAACATGGTCATGTCGATACCTTCTCTTTGAATTAGGGCGGTAAGCTTTCCGAGTCACGTGGTGTGATTGCATCTTCGATTCGGCAAGTGGTAATTCACTTCATAATGACGGATATGAGAAATGTATGTCGATGAAAACAAACGCCACACCGCCTCACATGGAGCTAAAAACGACAATTCAAATAGTTCTTTATTTCGTCCACCTCCAAAACTTGTACATTTGTCAGTATCACCATCATTTTAACATTCTCTTGTATAACAATTGTGGCTCTATCGGGACCTTTATTTAAGTACTTGAATAAGTACTTAATTGCTTTGATCTGTTGCACCATTCCACGTTAATGTGGGCCTGGTATTTCATGAGGAGATAACGGTTGTGAGGCACCACATATCATTATCGTATTTGAATTTCCCTTTTATATGGTGAGCGTTATTATTCCTCCGTGATAAATAGCATAACCATCATTATCAACAATTGTTTCAACCACAAAAGGTTTAGGAAAATGTTTTGAGCACTTACCCTCAGTTGTACATGGGGCTTTTTTTCATCTTTACCGCAAGGTCCATGTAACATAAACTCAGTTACTACTTTATACCCATCCGGATCATTGATTCGACATGGTATCTCAGCTGTAATTATATCATTTATCTGGGATGGGGTTTTGCATTTCAATTCTTCTTCTAGCCACAGTAGGATATGAGCATGTGGCATCCCACGTTTTTGAAATTCTATGACATACACAACTGAAATATAATTGTAAACAAACATAAGATAATACACAATGTATATATAAAAGAGTAAATAGATTAAAATTATGGGTTAATTTTTGTTTACCTCCTCGTGACTTGCCAAAATATGAATTTTGTAAGGTCGCTTAATGATTCAAGAAGTTTAATCTTGAACACACGTGTTGCCACTACGGACGGTCATGGACTTTTGGCCCGGACGTGCTTTAGCATTTCGCAATCTCGGGCCATTTTGGATTAGCAATGAACGTGATGAATGTGTCTGGATTCCATACGTCCGCATATAGCCATTGCATCCCGGTAGTTTTGCATCATATACCTTGGACCGCCTATAAAACTTCGCGAACGATCCGTTTTCCCATCTCCTGCAGCACTTGTATCCCCTTGTTACAACACACAAACATTATGATATAGATCAACGCGTAACGATCTTGATTTTTCTCGTCCATTTTAGCCTCGTTCTTCAACAACGCATATGAATCCACCAAGTATTGTTGGAATAATCGCCCACCTCTAAGCAAAGTAGTACCTTGGTTATTTCATTGTTGTATGATATATGAATAGTATTCTTTCATTGTGACAAAAGCCCTTTGGTCTTGCGTATGCACATGTTGTTGTAATATGGTATCTTTTCATGAAATCCTTCTTCCCCATATGGGAATAACAATGGATATTGAAGTGACATGTATTCTGAATGCAACTCAGAAATACGTTTCAAACCTTCATCCCTGTTAGTTACAATAATATCTCTTGTAGGAATACCATCACCAAAGTCATTAGTAATTAGAGTTGCTATTTCGGCCACGGTTGGTGCGTTGTATTGCCAAGATGTAGTATGTCCACTTATCAACCGTAGTTGAAAGGTGGCTGCATTGTGGTTCTCGCACCACTCCCGAGCCATTCGAAATGCCTTAGTAATTGAATTTGATTGATCAAACATTTTAATCAATCTCGCTACTATACTTGGATCTAACACATATCCCCCATCTTTGTCTATAAAAGCTCTCATTCGGTTTTTCACTTCATTTCCAGTGTCAAAAAAGTATAGTTGTGCATATTTAGGTTGAATTCCACGTTGGAAGAAGAGAACCTATTCGATGATAGCTCGCCATTTACTCTAAAGGTATATGGACCCCGCCTGTTAATTGAATGGTCTATTCTTGCTCCAAAAGATGTGTAACAAAACATGCCATTATATACCCTGATCTGGTCTTTGAATCTTAAACTTGCAGGATTATTATAGTCCATAAACTCTTTAAGAGGTGAAGGCGTTTCATTAAATCTTGGAAAAAGAAGTTTTCCCTCTTGACAGCAAATGGAAAAAGTTGGGTTGGAGGCGCTCTTTGATTTATCGCTTCTCTCCTGATACCACATAATCGCTTTGCAATTTTGACACTCAAATGATGGATGGCCAATATTATGGTAAACAACGGGAACACCTTGCCAAAAAAAGGTAAATTTTATTGGGAATAACAACATTTTTATCCATCAAATAACATAAGGCATCAATTATTAAATATGAAACTACCTGCAGATGCATGTGCGGCTCCGTATGCGTTTTTTTTAGCTGCACGCTGTGAGAGTGTCCCTGTATGAATAACATTAAGGTATTATTCATTATTACGGAAACAATTGTGTGCCAAATGTAATTTGGTTAGTTAAACACCTGCTGATTTTCTTTTTTTATACATAAAGGGTTGATTTGAAGCATAAGCCATTTGATTCGCTGTCATATCTGGTAAATCACCCCCTGAGCGTGTTGTTTGTCCTAACAAATTACGGTGAACACGCGAATCAGGTATCAATTGTTGCAACAATTTTGTACTATAATAACGCAAGTGAATGTTTGGAGCTGGTGTATACCTGTAAATGATTTGACAATTTCATTTAGCCGTAAACCACAATAGCTTTGTGTTATTCCACTTTGACTGATAATTGTTTTCGAATCAATAACGAAAGATTTGTGCAACATGTCCGATGGGGATGGAACATGAGCATGATCATTTTCCGACCACAGAACGGAAAAACAAATATGGATTTAATCATATACATAATTGGAAGGTATAGTATTTTGTTAAATTGAAATGTACCGTATTCATTTAGTATTTGGATGATATGTATCAATTATGCAACACATAACCTTGCGGTTTGGAAAGATATAGAAGCAAGATGTATATTAAAGCATCTCTTGGGATTCTAGTGTTGAACTGATGCAATAAGTGTACTGAACAATGAACAGGCTTCTATGGTAAGTATCTGCAGGTTTTTATGATTCTTATTATTGCTTTAATAATGAGACTGATTTTTTTCCAATATAAAATAATAACTTGTTATGTATAACACACAAATTCAGGATGGTTCATCTATATAACATATGGAGAAAGTAAAAAACTCTTAATTGTTATAAAGTAATGTAGGAATAAACATGTTTTATAAATTGCCTTATAAGATAAGTTTATATCACACTTGTTATGTATAAAATAATAATGTATGTGTAAATTAAACATATGTAGTGGATGGTATAAATACATATAAATAGAAGGAGGGTTTCAAACTCATATAATTCATACCAAACATAATGTTACAGTCATTATTTAATTCATTAGGTATATAATAAAGTCAATTTTAGGCAATCTTGGTGATTGCATTAAGCAGCATAACCATCTTCAATATCTTTATCATTTGAGATTTAAAACAACACCGTCCTAACATTTGGGTAATTTCCGGAGGTTTTGAAAAACTTTTTATTAGGTATTCACAATGAATCAATGACATGTGTTCATGAATTTAGATGACCCGTTATGTACTTTAAGTCGATCAATTATTTAAAGGGTTATATGAGTGAATGAAAATAGGGGATAATATAGGAGAGTTAGAGAATTATACAGAAATAGGATTCATTAATTGGATGTTTGGTTACATGTTCATCACATGAAAGGGTTATAGGAGCGATTAAAAAAGGGGATACAACAGGAAAAGTAGTAAATTACATAGAGATTAGTTTCATTAATATAAATATCTGGTTCATTCACATATTTATTTTGTTCATGAGACATTACACCGGTAACCATGTCGATGGAGAAATTGAAAAAATTTCTTTGCCGACTATTATATGAGACATTACATTTGGTAACAACGTCGATGGATAATTCAAATAATTTTAAGATACATAAACAAATATCTTGTACATTAAACATTACACTTGGTAACAATGTCTGATGGAAAAATCAAAATAACCATAATTGCTTTCTTGGTCATCTGGCACTACTAACACACGTATCTATTTGATCTCATGTAGCAATTGTCCAAAGCCACATTATGTTCATCTTGGAGGTACCTGAAATGGAGTTTAGCACAAAAACAAACAATATTTCGTTTGATGGCAAACCAAAACATATTGTCAGAAAAAAATAAAACCAAATGTAACGGAACGGATAATTATTGTGTCTTCCAAACAACAATTAAAACAAAAGTAAAACAAAATCCCAAGAGCAGTTTTTATCAAATATATTATTATTGTCAAAAGCATTCGTTTTATAAAGGCTTGATGGGGCGCTCATTGGTTGGGGTCATTCGGATTCTTCAACCACAAACCTGTTTACAAAATATATAGGGAGAAACGTGTTATTATGCGAGCAAACGTAAAAGGGTTAGCGAAAAAAGTGTAAGTCAATATGTGCTCACCGTCTTTGTTTCTTCTTGACGGGTAGGTGTTGTCATCACCATCCCGCTCAATGTCGACGCTTATCGCTTCAATATCCGCGTCCAAATTATCAATATCAACACCGCATACAACGAAACATGATTATTATGTTAAATGTATTGTAGTAGTAAGATAGATAGGGTAAAGATATTTTGTTGTCACCCAAATGTTTTAAGGTCGCTAACCTATCATCTTTATTATCATTTGCATGGTTGGTCTTTATCACCGTTTGAACGATGGGTGGATGTTGAAGATGTATTATTACTTGCAATATCGACTCATCACCTTGTACATCATTAACCGCAAGTAGCTCATGTTCGTCGTTGAATCATCAATAACCACCCCGCAAACAATGGAATTCTATCGAGATGTGACTTTATACAAATACATGTTGTATTGCTTTCTTTTTATTGGTTTCGACTACCTTTTCCGTTTCCTATCCTCTACAGGCTTGGACGGTGTAGTGAGGGTTGGCGACCGAGCGGGTGACTTGGATGATGAGCATGTAACAGCGGTTTCATTATCAACGGTGCTTGCGCTTGTGGGTTCAGCTGATGTATTATGCGGGTCAACTTGCCAACACGTAAAACTCTCGAATGTTCCATATTCATAATATGTGTGAGATTTGATTTCAAACATGTGTGTTGTCCCAATGAGGTCAGATATAGGTGATGGCAAGTTTGCATGATCGTCTGAACCCTGTAGAGTAAGCCGTGAGTAATGGGAATGATGTAATAGTGTGTAATTAGGCGGGGATTTATAACTGTACCTCATCCTCATCCGACACTAACGCCAAGCTGGAACCCGATCAATCCAACGGATGCATCATCAAAAGGACCACCACGATGCGCTCGGTATCATCGATATACCAAGTTCAAGACGATACCTGAAGGAAGCATTCAGCATATGGTAAATGTCAAGGTGAGCAATTTTATATAACACATTCAAACAATCAAAATATAAGTTGCAAATATGTCATTACCTTATTACCGGGTATTCAATCGGTCTCACGCATGACTCGCACCAAAATCTCCCATTCTTTCTAGTAGCCCTTTCTGCAGCTTGTCTCCCCACACGATGGGAAATTCCATCCCTTTCTAGTACGCACATTATCAATCTTGGCCTTAATTATGAAAGCGGCGATCGTGTATAAATTAGATTCGTAAATGTCATAAACTATAAAGATAATATAGAGATGGCGATCGCATAATAATACATACATCATTCCTTTTATTTCTGGCCCACATGAGCAGATTCTCGATAGATCCTTCTCTTGGTTCAGAGCTGTCTACGCGCGAAGCTCCTTTTGAAGCATCAGTCATGCTAACAAACAGTTGTATGATTTGTTAAATTTTGCTGGTTTTAGGATATATTCAATAATAAGAATTAGCTTCTTACCAAATCTCTGAATTCAATTCTTTAATTGCAGGAATGTCAATGGAATCTAGGAGCTGGGTGGATGAACTGCTGGATAGATAGAGCTTATCTAGAAGGTAATATTAAAGGTTAAATGTGTAAACGAAAAGTGTTGAACATGCAAAAGGTAAATAGTCCATAAGCCACTTCTCGTTATATTGCTTTGCAGAGGTTGAAGTCACCACAACAGACACATGCCAACGTCGTCCGCCTTCTTCTCAATCAACACATCAAGAAGCCCTCCCACGTGGTCACCCGTATGGATCGCCCCGATTACAAAGGGAATCGAAACAAAGAGAACATGTAAGTTTCCTAATACACATTGGCAAAAAATTTTCATTTTCACAACATCCTTTGCAACAAATATAAATTTCAACCTATGATTCGCCAGGTAGAAATCAAGGTTTTTGGCTCCTGTTTTGGTGTAGTTCATCCTACCAACATTTGTCACATAACCTACAGCATCTGAAAAGTAAAAGCTTTTATAGCAACAATATTTAAAAACAATTAATTTTAAGATACCTAAACAAACAACACATTACCAATGAGATATTTGTTTTCTATGGGCTTTATATGATCAAAATCAACCAATTGTAACGGATACCTAACAAATCCCTTAGATATAACCAAAGATTTCCTTATGCTTGTTGATCCATTAAACTCAAGCATGAACGTATCGTCCTTCCTGATACGAAAATCTTCTTTGTTTTGCATGACTACAAAATTTTTGACCGAATATATAGCACCCTCTTTTAACTTCAAGAAATTGTGAGCTACCGTTGCCTTGGCGGTACAGTGGATAACATTTCCCTGCATAAAAAGTATGTAAGAAAAAATTGACAAACAACAGAGACATTTGATAACTTTTGTATTACATATTGGCATTATTCAGGTTTTTCACACATGGTGATGGATGTCAACATACTTTAGCATCGGACACCAAGAAATCAGTGCTCAAGTATCGGCCTGAAGGAGCATTTATATCCCACATCCTACAAAGCATCACTACGATCGTGCCGGTCTCATCCAATTTCAATTCGTCCAAGAATAATAGTGCATTTGGTCCTCCGATTTCTCGGCCATAATTATAGAGATAACGGTCCTTTTTACTTGTATGCCTACCCACAATGACCGTGCGGATAATGGGTTGTAAGGCTTATTTATGCAGTTCCATTTAGTAGTGTTTTAATTGTAGATTGATCCATATTCTTTGAGGTTGCAAATTGCGACCCTTTTGTGTTTCCAACATTGAATACGTGTTTAGTGTGAACGTCCGAGCATTCAATCCAGGGATATATTTCATTCAACTCGAGGCTCTTCATAAACCAAACTGGAAATTTCATTCAACTCGAGCCTCTTCAATAAGGGCATACCAAATCATTTGTAGTTATTTTGGTATGCATAAACATGAATATGAGGGCATACTAAAGTATAGATGCTTTGTAAATGAAATGAACGAAATTTCATTTGTAGTTATTTTGTTCTTCGTATGTTCATAAACATGTATTCTGTTATCATACTAATAATCAAGTTTTAAGTTTCATGCGCTCAAATAATATGGCGAAAATAATATAATTAATACATTGACCATTTTGAATTTTCTTAGTCTTTCATTAATTTTGACCTTAAATATTTTTAATTGGATGCAAAATATATGAATAGATTGAGTTTTAAATGTATTTTTATTGGTATAGATTTAATGCACCATTTAAAGTGTAACGCCCATTTAAAATGTAATACCCATTTTAAAACCCATACCTAGCTAATATAAAACCCGAACCTCACACATAAAACACACAATTAACAATAATACACAAATATCTTACTCTCTCTCTCTAACGCAGCTCTTCACGTAAATTGCAACCATCGCAAAAATCACGACCATAACTTTGTGTTTTCGGTTAGTGATGTTTTGGTTTAGGTGGTTTCGGTGGTGTTGACTATTGTTGATTGTGTTTCGTGGCTTATTACTTGTATATGTTTCAAGCCTACCAAGTGAATCTGCATCACAAAAACACCGCTATCGCCACCTCCTCTTAGATCTAACACATTTTAAGATCCTAAAAAAAGTAATAAGTTGTATAAGGTTTTGTCACCCGCCTCACTATGGTTGATTGATGAACAAGACGTGAGATCAAGCAATTAAGCTAAGATCGATTTATCGTATGACAATTGTTAAAAGTTATAATTGATTTTGGTTTTGGATTTTTAATTTAGTTTATGAATGTGTGAATTAGTTATTTATTGTTGTATTTTGAAAATTTTCGATTGAAGTTAACTGATGGAGTGATGGGTTTTGTTTTCTTTGCATTTGTGGTTGAGAGTGGTGTAGGACAAATAGAATGCATGTGTTTTCCTTTAATTTTTTATTGGTTTTAATAGTTATGTGAAAATTGGTTTTAATAGTTATGTTTAGTTTTTTAAGTCAATGAAGCAAAGATAAACAACATTATTGAAAGAAATATCAACATAAAAGAACAAAGATTGTGGTTTTAAAAGAAATATCAAAACTTAAGAACAAATAAAAGAGGTTGAAGATGATGATTATAAAAATCACTCATATATTTATCATAGTCTCGGGTCTCATATCAAAATAAGAAAGTCAACAACATTCACAACAAAAGTAACAAATTCATTTCAAGCCCAGAAATAACAAAATAATAAGAAAAGAAAAAAGAGTGGGAGTGGCCCCAATAATATATCATCTACCTCATGACTTCAATAATTTATCATGCTTACAAAAAAAATCCCGCCATCTATAAAGTAATTGTCAATGTAAACCAATACTAATAGAAAAACATTGTTCCTCGAAAATTTTAGTTATAAGGTACTCATCGCCGTAACGCGCGGGTACCCTACTATTAAAGAAGTTTTAAAAATTTTAAGACCGAAAACATTTCTTTAAATGAAAATTGAAATTAACAACTCAAAATTCAAATGTAAATTAAATGTCTTTAATTGTGACAACTTTAATATTCATAAAATATATTGACTTGTGAATTGTAATAGCCCATTTAATCTATCATCATGATGTAATAAATGTTTTGATGGATTAGTAATTGGACTATCCGAAAATCTAGACCACTAATGGGCTTATCCAAATATACATAGGCCGTTAGTTTTATCTCTAAAAGTTATGGTAAATGTGTTGATGGATTAGTAGTTTAGTCATTTTATTTGATGTTTTACTTGTAATGTTCTTAAATGTATTTGAATTAAAAAGTTCACACGAAAAAATATTTAAGGTAAAAGTTAATAGATATTATATAAGAAAATAAAATAAAAAAAAGTTAAAAATAAAGACTTAAAAAGTCAATTAATATTAATACGGACGGAGTAGTAGTAATTAACTAAGTACGTTCAAATATTTTGGCCTGTCACATTGATTTGAGTAGCCCGGTGCGAAACTATAATTGAGGCCCAATAAATCACGAAAAGCTTAACTATTATGGAAAAGGGTTTTGGCCGTACAATAGCATCGTATTTTTCAAATGTATTGATCAATAAATCGTACTATTTTTTGTCCCACTTAATGTAACGTACTTTCATTTTTTGTTCCATTCTACCCCACCAAACTTGTTTAACCGGCACCAAATTTGTTTTGCCCATTTTCGCACGTTTTGTCCGTTTTGCACGTTTTTGTCCGTTTTACACGCCGCTCGTTTTACATGTTTTCCACGCCGCATCGCATTTCCACCCATTTTGCATTTTTTCACGCCGCACGCGCGTTTCGTGCCGCATGTTTTGAACATTTTTTCGCTTTTGCATGTTTCATCCATTTTGCCCGTTTCCGTCCGTTTTTGCTTATTCTCACACGTTTTTGTATGTTTTCGCACGTTTTCGTCTATTTTATGCGCCATCCATTTTGGCACGTTATCGTCCTTTTTACACGTTTTTGTCTTTTTTTGCATGTTTTCGTCCGTTTTTGCCCGTTTTCATCCGTTTTTGCACATTTTCGCACGCTTTTGCACAAACAGACAAACATGTGCAAAAATAGGCGAAAACATGTAAAAACGAATAAAAATGCGTAAATACAAACAAAAGGTGTAAAAACGGGCAAAAACGGACGAAAACGTGCAAAAATGTACGATAACATGCGAAAACGTTCAAACGTGCGAAAATAGATGAAAATGTTTGAAAATATGCAAAAATAGACGAAAAAATGCAAAAAGCATGCAAAACGCTCAAAACGTATGATAATGATTTAAAACGAACGAAAACGCGCAAAACATGCAAAACGGATGAAAACGTGCAAAATGGACGAAATGTGCAAAACAGTGAAAACATGTAAAACGAATGAAATGTAAAACGAATGAAAATGTGTAAAACGAACAAAACGCGTGAGAACGGATGAAAACATGCAAACGTGTGAAAATGTGCCAAAACGGACGAAACGCAGAAAACGGACGACAACGTGTGAATTGAAAGTATGTTATATTAAGTGGGACAAAAATAAGACGCTGCATTAACCAGACATTTGAAAAAGACGTTCTTATTATACGTACCAAAACCATTAATTAAAATGTCGTATGATGCATAGCGGTTTCCAAACTTTTTCCCAGAGTGGGTCATCTTATGGGTAGAATGGAACAAAAGTTGAAAGTTCGTTACATTAAGTGGAACAAAAATAAGACGCAGCATCTAGATCGGTACATTAGAAAAAGTACGTTGCTATTGTACGGCCAAAACCCTATGGAAAATTCAAAACATAATATACTTAGAAATGTATAAATACTAATGGACATACACTAAATCGAAGGCCTCTCACATAATCTATACTACATATAATAGAAAAACAGTCAAAGGTGAATTGTTGAATTGTTGAAAAGTTGAAATTGTTCAATAGAGAGAGAAATGCATAATGTAATTAATACTCTTATTAAAACACATTATTACTTAAAAGTACAATAATTTATTCATATTGTACAACCAATTAAAAGCACATATACCAAATTAAAAACAACCAATTAAAACACGCAGTACTAAAAAGTGCAATAAAATTTCCGTAACGTACAATTTAAAGAAGTTATAACATAATCCAAAATATAAAATAATTTAACACACTAATTAATGTTATTTTTAAAACACCCTAGGTAGTTCTGGTTGCCAACGTGTGTGACCGCCTACATAATACCGTTGCTTTTGTAATGCTTGAATCTATTATTACTAAAATCTTAATAACTTAAAACAATTCTATAAGAAAATACGCTCCCACACTTAGATCGACTTCACATAATTCTTTTGAAAACTTATATTCATGCTGTTATGCAACCACGTATCTAGATTATAGTTATTCGAAAATGATTGTCTAACGCTACAAATACAGTTTGTTGAAAGAAATTTATTGATTGTCGGAATTTTGCAGAAAACTAGACACCGCTGCCGTTAGGCACGGATACTCCTATAGTCTATACTACTTTATAACGATTTTTAGGCTAAAATTGAAGGTTTAAAATTCATACTTTTTAATTGCTTATTATGGAAAGAATTAAAAAAATAAGATAAGGAGTCTAATCATCGAAATGATACGTGTCACTTCTCTAACTAAAAAAGGAGGAGCTTTAAACAAACTAAAATAAAGAGTCCGATAATGGACATACGCCACTTCCTAACTAATTATTCACCTTTATTTTTAAATTTAAATATCTTTTAATCCGCTTAATTTTTTATAATCTAATTTCACCATATTTTTAAAATTTTGTCTCTTTAATTCAACATCCATTTTGATATATTTTATGAGTTTTCTTTAATAGTCGGGAAGAAGCGGAGTTGAAAAGAGAGAACTTACTTGAATTAGTCGTAAAACGAAAACATTTCTTCGCTAAAATAGTCATCGGAGACCAACAAGATCACATGTACCCTTCTAGTATTTAAAAACGGGTATAAGAATTCAAATTAGACATGTATAAATACTAATCGACATATAATAAATCGGAAGCCCCTCACAAATGATGACCATGTGCGACTGCCTCACTTACACAAGTTAATCACCGCCACTGCCACTGCTCTTCATTGAATCCAACATGCAAATGGTGGCCCGGCTGACTCACTTGCAAGCCTCCCATCTAAGTTACCTAGCTTTGTTAAGGCTATGCTACCATCACATGTTGCTAGAGGCTTTTGGCTGGTAAATTTATTTTTTCTTGATGATTCTAAATATAACGCGTATGGGCCTTATTTGGACTACTTTTGACAGGGTCTTACCAAGCAATTCTGTGATGCAAATTTGCCAAAGCATGATGAAACATTTGTATTGGTGGATGAAGTGTAAGTATACTAGGAAATAATGATAATTGGATTGATTGATATCACAATTAAATCGTATATTTAAATAATGATTTAGAGAATATTTTAGATTCAGGCTTGAACCCATTAAAACACTACAATAATATGAGCTAATACTTTCTCGCAGTTCGAGCGACGAAATCACGAAAGCACGGACTGAAGATTAAAAGCTAATAAACAATAAAGTAAAGCTAATAAATAATTGTTGAAGAAGAGATTCGACAGCAAGCGGAAGCACATCTTCAAGCAAAACAAACATAAACAAACAACAAACTGGATAAATCAAAGTATCCGTACCAAACAGGATAAACCAAAGTAGCCTGAACAAATGGGATAAAACAAAGTATCCCTTAACAAACAGGATAAAGCAAATTACAACTAAAACTCATGTAAATGTAAAAAGGTTAACTTTTTGTGGGAACTAAACATCGTCTAACTTTTGGCATGCATTAAAGGGCTTCCCAGTGATTGATCCGAACCACACGGTGACACAGATGGTTGATTCGTTCAATCATTGTGTAAAGGATACATAAGTTGTATTTGCAACTTGTTACTGTATTTCAATGTAGGCTTGGATTTTGTAATAGCACTGGAAAGTATTATATATGTCTACTAGTGTCATTCCCAGAAAGCTAGTCCGCAAGAATAAAGATGAGTTTTATAGGGATACTTGCAACTATTGGGAAAAAAAAAAGCCAAAAACGCTGATTAATCGCCGTCTAGTGGCTAATCGGCCGCCAACTTTTTCGATTTGTCCAAATCGGTAAGAAAAAATGTCAATGGTGGTCAAACTAGTCGGAAATATGCAAATCTTGCCTTAAATACCATAAACTTGTTGGAAACTTGCTTTAATTACTTATATTCATCATTTAGATCTATTACAAGTTGTTTTTGAAGACAAATTTTACCGGAAATATCAAAAACTTGTTGGAAACGCCAATCCGATTAATCACGTATTCATTCCACCCAAACCGATTATAAGCTACGAGAAGGTTGACTGACCGACTACCGACTCATGATTCATGTTAATGAGTATGTATTGTAACAAGGTTTTCATTACCCTCACATTGTAGCGGAATTAAAACAATTTGTTTGATAAAATTGTAACTTATAAATGTTGATAATATAATATATATGGTGAGACATAATTGTTAGTTTATATAAAAAAGATTGTTGAAAGTAGAATATTGTTAGAGTGATATCGAGGGAAGGTATGTTGTCACGCTTATTAATTGGCTATTAAAAATGTGAAAAATGGATAAAGTTAAATGAAAGGCCACGAATGGTTGAGTTGTTATTTAGTGATAAAAATTTAAAATATACGTTTTTAGGGGTCATTTAAGCCTTAAATCGACATATTTTATATCTGTTACTACTTAAAATCGTTCATTTTCACATTTTAGGTCTTTTGGAAGCAAAATGCTTGAATGAAGTATATTTGAACGAAAATGAGCGAAAACATAAAGAAAACAACAAAGTCAAAGACTCAAGCTGTTTCTAAAGCCTGACGGCGTCCCATCTCAAAGGGCGACGTCGTCACTTGTTGAAGATTTTAATAAAAGACCAAGTGACGGCTCAGGTGATTTTTTGGTTCTAAAGCCTGACGACATCAAGTGTTAATTCTGGAGGGCGTCACCCTTTGTTTTACACCATACGACCAAGGAACAAACCTAGACGACGTCCCTATTGAAGACAGACGGTGCCACACTCATCAACTGACGCCGTCCCAACGATGACTTGGCCCAAATGAAACCAAAAACACAGCGACCTGACGATGTCACCATCAAAAGGCGACGCCGTCGCACTTGTGAATCTATATATAGAATTCGTATTTTCTGCATTAGATAGGTGGGATTTTGGAGAGCAAACCCTAACTCGTTTGTAGTCCGACTTGGACAGTATTTTGGGGTTCCAAACCCTTCTTTACATCATAAGATAAGTTTGTTAATCAATATTATCATTATTTCTACCCTATGTATAATTGTTTGTGTGTATGCTTGCTTGTTTACCATGAGCAGCTAAATTACTATTGTGTTTGCTTAAATCTATGAAACTTAGTTGTTAATTATTGTTAGGTTATCTCTTGTCTTGATTGGTAGACGCTAGAGTAAGGAAAACTGGTTTCTTCTTTAATTTTGGTTTTTTCCATTTATTTCTTACTTGACAACAAACAAGTTTTCATTTTATATAAAATTTACGATTTCAAGTTTTTAAGCAAAAGTATTTGAGCAAATATCAACAGTAGCATAATATTCAACAATCTAGCGCTACGAAACAACCAAAAAAATCTAAAATACGAAATGCATGTCTTTGCATTTTTCGTCCACAAAGACATTCAAAGAACACTCTTATTCGAAAACAAACAGATAATATCTATAAATGGATCAAATTTGAGTATTTACATAATAAACAAAACTATTGGATTTTTAGATAGTATTGAATACTCAAATTTTCGAAATTAAATATCAAATCTCTTATATAAATTAAATTATATAAAAAGATTTATAAAAGTGGGGCGGAGCGATTTTTTCAGTTCGTTTTTTCGTATGAAACCAGAAACCGCCCCAAACATTTGATTTTTATAAAAATCAAAACCACCACCATCGGTTTGTCAATTGGAGTGGGTTTTTTTTTCGACTTTTTTAGTCTATCGGCCTTTGTGCTCACCCTAATCTATAATTCCTTCATTCATCTTTATTATTCTTCTATTAATCATCACATTCATTTTTATTATTCATTCATCAAAATTAATCTTCTTCATTTGTTTTTAATTTGCATTGCTCTTCTTTTTTGTTGGTTTTTTGGGTGACTATCAAATTATTTAATCACGTTTTTGTACTTAAACGATTTTATAGATTTTGATCCACTTGTGACGAGTTTCATTAACCTCAAGTAAATTCACAATTTTATTGCTTTTAACGTGTATTTGATCCAATTCTATTGAAGTTTATATCCATCAATGTATTTTTCAAAGAATACTTTGCGTAAATGAAATGAACTGCAATTAATTTCATGTATGTTGGGCAGTAGTTATTCAATTATGTTATTCGTTTTTAGATGTTCACACTACTCCATGTTTTTCTGTTATCATACTAATCAAGTTTTATGTTTCATGCGCTCAAATAATATGGTGAAAATAATATAATTAATAAGAAAAAATTACACGTTTGGTCCCTATAGTTCTCTGAAAATAACAACTTTAGTCACAAGTCGTTTTATTACACCATGATGTCTAATTTTGAACCTATGACGCTTTTGGTCCCTATTTTGATGGGCATTAGTTAAGGCCGTTAAGTATTTTCTTGCCGTTAGTCCTTCGTTAATAATTTTGCACCGTTAGTCCTTATTTTTAAAATATAGTTTTCCCGCCAGTCCATCCGTTAATAATAGTTATCGCCCGCTTTTTTTTTTTTTTTTTTTCGTTTTTGTCCGCTTTTATCCGTTGCTTCGTTTTATCCGCTTTCCCATTTTTTTTCGTTTTCGTCCGCTTTTACGCTTTTATCACTTTTCATCCGCTTTTATATGCCGTCAATCGGTTTTACGTTTTGTTCGCTTTTATCCGCTTTTGTCGCTTTTTATCCGCTTCATTGCTTTTTATGTTTTAGTCTGCTTTTTTTTAAGCCCATTTTTTACGTTGTTGTAATTGGGAAAAAATATTTTAGAAAAAATAAAAATTTTGAATAAAAAAATATTGAAAAAACGGACATATTTTTTTTAAAGATTTAAAAAATATATATTTGAATTTTTTTTCAAATTTTTTTTGAAACTTTTATTCAAAATTTTTTTTGAAATTTGAATTTTTTAAATTTTTTTCGGAAATATTTTTTTCCAATTTTTTTTGGAATTTTTTTCCAAATTTTTTTCTTTTGGAAAATTTTTCAATATGTTGAAATAGTACCAAAAATACAAAACGAAAGAAAACGGACAAAACGGATGAAACGTAAAAGAACCAAGAAAAGATTAAAAACAAACGAAACGGATAAAAATGCAGACAAAAATGCAAAAAAGGGCGAAAACGGATAAAAAACGAACGCAAAAGGAAAAAACAGACAAAAACGTAAAACAACGGGCGAAAACCGAAAAAAGCCGGACAAAACCTTAAAAATATTGGCGAAAACGAATAAACAACGAACGAAAACGGATAAAAACAGACAAAAACGTAAAAAATGGGCGAAAACTTAAAAAAACGGACGAAAACGGATTAAAACGTTAAAAAACAGTCGAAAACGGATAAAAAACTGACAAAACGTAAAAACCGGACGAAAACATATAAAAACAAACGAAGAGGGATAAAAACGTAAAACGAATCTAAAACGAAAAAAGGAAAACGGATAAAACGAACGAAAACGGATAAAACGAACGAAACGGATAAAACGGACAAAAACGTAAAAACGGGGCGATAACTATTATTAACGGAGGGACTAACTGGGAAAACTATATTTTAAAAAATAAGGACTAACGGTGCAAAATTATTAACGAAGGACTAACAACGCAAAATACTTAACGGACTTAACTAACGCCCATCCAAAATAGGGACCAAAAGCGTGCATAGTTTCAAAATTAGATCATCACGGTGTAATAAAACGACTTAGTGACTAAAGTTGTTATTTTGGGAAACCATAGGACCAAACGTAATTTTTTCAATTAATAATTAACTAAGTACGCTCAAATATTTTGGCAAGGTTGTCCCATTGATTTGAGTAGACCGTGTCTTGAAACTACGACCGTCACGAAAACTTTAACTATTACAAAATTCAAACGATTATATAAAACTAATGGACGTTTTAACTATTATTTAAAAGAAATATAAAATTATTTTACAAAAACATATTATATAAATATCTAAGTTTAAAACGATTTTTATAATTTAAATATCTCTTAAACCGTTAATCGTTAAGTGAAAATATTTACACCATCGCGACGAAGATTTAATCGTCTTTCATGGCAAGACTTTGATATCTTTCGAAAAAGAAAAAAATTCTTTTTCTCACATAATATTTAAAAGGCTATAAAAATTGAATATCACATGTGATATTAATGTTAAATCATATATGATATGTAATAATATGTGATATTACTAACACGACGATATACTAATCGTATATGATTTTTATCGCAAATTTGATCACAAAAACGAAAAACTTAAAAAACGTGAAAATACGAAAAAAAATTTGTGAAAATATATCAGTGGTATCTATGAAAGATAATTAAACGTCGTCGAATGATATATTTTTTTCGCTTAACGATTAACGGTTTGAAAGATATTAATATTTGAAAAAAAATGATGTAAGTGGGTTTTAAATTGTTGGGATTAATCTCATCCATTAGATCAAAAAAAATGAAGGGGAGATTGATCCCCAGATGTAAATAATCTTTGTGTCGCTCAAATGATCTTAAATCTATAAAAATTCCGCTAACCCGCTTTCATTGAATCCAACATGCAAATTAATCACCCAACATGCAAATTGGGCTGACTCATTTGCAAGCCTCCCATCTGAGTTATCTAGCTTTGTTAAGGCTATGCTACCATCACATGTTGCTGGTGGCTTTTGGCTCGTAAATTTCTTTTTTCTTGATGATTCAAAATAGATCACATAGAAGGCCTTATTTGGGCTACTTTTGACAGGGTCTTACCAAGCAATTCTGTGATGCAAATTTGCCGAAGCATGATGAAACATTTGTATTGGCGGATGAAGTGTAAGTTTACTAGGAAATAATGATAATTTGATTGATTGATATCACAATTAAATCGTACATTTAAATAATAATTTACATAATATTTTAAACTCAGGCTTGGACCCATTACAATATTACAATATGATATGAGCTAATACTTTCTCATGATTCGAAATGATTTAAATCATGAAAGACAGATCAAGATCAAAATCTAATAAACAAGAAAGTAAAACTAATAAATAATTGTTGAAGAAGAGATTCGATAAAGAAGCGGAAGACATCTTCAAGAACAATGCATATAAACACGCAACAAACCTGGATAAACCAAAGATTCGTATACTGCAGATAAACCAAAGTAGCGCAGCGAAATGGGATAAACCAAAGTATCCCTTACCAAACAAGATAAACCAAATTACAAATAAAACTCATGCACTAACATCAAAAGAAAATATGAGAAAACAAAAGTTGGTTCTACAACTTCAACCCCAAAGAATCTTTCAAACAAACAGGACGTATTTTTTTTAGAAAAACATAAAGATCCAACAACTTATTATTATTTTTTATTTTATTTTATTTTTAACCCGAAATCAAACAACACCCATCTCAATGTTAACACATACCACACAAATAGACAATCAACATAACATTAGGGTGGTTCCAGTAAAGGAGGTCGATCGATTAAATTTGCCAATCTCACTCGATCGTCCTTACTGTGGGAGCAAAGGGGAATCGATCGATCGCAGCACTTTTTTTTGGATGAGGGTTGTCTGCATGATCGACAATCGTGTGTTTTTGTGTGTTAATATAATAAATATAAAAGGTATTTTTGTGGGGTATGTTTTTTTGTAGTGTTGGTCGCCTTATCGCACCCAATCGCGCGAAGGTCATTTGGAGAGAAATGACGCAAGAATGAAAATAAAGTGATTGAATCCTTACCGAACCAAATTTTATCAGCCATGATTTATTAATTGATGGCTTTGGTAACCATTCTTATTGACAAGTGAGAGAAAGAAAAGCATTAAAGGACTTGCTAAACATCCATTGAATCCATGAAGCCTTAACAAAATAAAACGAGAGAAGAAGATATCCTTGCAAAAAAATTATCAAGGTATAAAACAAAGAAAAAGTAAATAAAGTGATGTATGATATGGAGCGGGTGTAGGTTAGGAATATTAGGTTTAGTGTTGACGATTGGAATTTGGACGACCAATTAATGGCAGCAAATCAAATTGCATACGAAGGCTACATTGTGATTGATAGGGTTTGGCTCGAATACCATGTAAGTATACTAGGAGATAATGATGATTTGATTGATTGATATTACAATTACATCGTACACTTAAATAGCCATTTACAAAATATTCTAGACTCGAGTTTGGACCCACTACAACGCTACAAGAAGATGGTCAAGAATTCAACACTAAGTTTCTTGTTGGCAAAATTGGATTGAGGGGTGGTTGGAGAGGGTTCTCAATTGCTCTCAAATGACCGTTTTTTGTTGAAAGGGAGAAGGAATAGGAAAATACGTTTTTTTGGAAAATTATTTAAATTTGTTCTTTGCAGGTCTACATTGTAAGGCTGGCCACAATGGGCTCGGTCTTCATCGGTTGAGGGCGTCGGTTGAGGCCGGTTGCCCCATCTATCGCGGGTGGCCACGAGCAAGGTCAAGGAGAGAATCAAAACTCGGTTGCCTCCTCAACCGAGTGTTTAAGCCACAAATTCCAAACAAATTTCAAAAATCCATCCGTTTGTATAAAAAAAAAATTAAAAACTTTACCACTTTTATAACATTATAAATACCAACCTCAAACACATTTTTAAACACACAATTTCAAACAACTTCTCATAAACACTTTCAAACACATTTTGATAATTATGTCTAACGAGATATATTTTAACTATTCGTCTTCCGACGAGGAAGAAGTTATGAGCGAGTTTATGGATTTTACGCAGTAAGTATGCTTGGGACACTTACCAAGCATCACTGCCAAAGGCTCAACGAAACTACACGGCCAACTTATAAATACCAACCTCAAACACATTAATTATTGTTGTAATGTTAAGTATTTTTATTAATGAAGTTTAATTTTGTTTTTAAAAATATTTGATTAAAAAAAATTGCCGATCACCACCGCAAGAATCAGCGCCGTCGCTGCGTCGTTTGAGAGAAAAATGACGGATGCATTTAACCAGGCCAGAGAAAGGGTACATGGTCTAAATGAAATCGATGGAGCTCTTGGCCTTCTCAACTTAATTCCGAGCGGAATGAATGTCGTGAATGTTTGTAAGTTGCTTTACATATGTCCTAACTCGTAAGGTCTTCACCTTATCTTATAGGGCAGGAGAGGTCAGGTCACGGGTCAGAACAGGCTTGGGCTAAACATGGGCTGAAAGTCTGATATGGCTGACTATTTGAATAACTGTTTTTGGAGATTCTATGGATCAAAAATATTTTGACCCATTGACTCTTGATAAACTACACAACATGACTCATTAATGTCGTGAATGTTTGTAAGTTGCTTTACATAAGGTCTGCACCAGTATCGACGATTTCAATATGGGAGTGTCAAATGACATATCTCCACGAAAACCTCCTCAAGGGTCTCAATGTTTAACTAGCGGTTGTGATAATGCTTGAAACTGTAACAATTGCTGACGCCATCAGAGCTTGTAATGTCACCATTACTCGTGACAATATTGAAACATGGGATAAAACCTTAAAGGCCTTTGAAGAGATAGGCATGAAAGTTGGGTTTTTAAGAGCCCGGATCAGTAAGCTTAAGGGGGACTATTGTTTGAATCGAACGAGCTCTTGGAAGCAAAGATAAATGAACAAGTGAATGCTGAAGAGTAGATGAGAGTGATTAAAGAAAAACTTAATGACGTGAGAGGGGTGATCAAGAATCTTAATGTTGAAATCGAAACTCTGAAGCTAAAAGGCCAGAAGCTGGACACAATCTTTCATAAAGAGGCTAATGCACCTTGGTGACATATCTTTTATATATATAAATTAAAACTTAAAACTCATGTATTTCATAATACAAGTTTTTATTGTATGATTCTGATCGCATTTAAGCGTGTTTTGGTATATAAAATATGCAAGTTTTAGTGGTATATATGCATTGACCCTATCTTTTATATAATAAAAGAATTACATCATTTCGAAGTGTTTTTGCAAAACCATTCTCATTGAAAAAAAAATTAAACCAATAGGAGAGCTTAATTTTGCCACGTAAGCAAAATCGTGTAATGTGATTGGTAAATAAAAGTCAAAATTAAATAGATTTTGGTCAACATTTAATTAATTTGGTGGAGAAATTTGGTTAAGAAGAAAAACACATAAAAACATAGGTGTCAAATATGTGAAAACAAAAACTTAAAAAAAAAAAGAGGTAATTAATAAAACTTTAGTGGTTAAATTTTTAAAAATTGTATAGAGTTAAGTGTAATATTATAAGTTTTCATATTTTTTAATAACTTTGAAAATTAAACAAATACTCCCTTATACTTTATAACTTAATAATAACTTAAAATATATATATATGTTGTTTTAGAACTCCAACATATAAATATACATACGATTATAAATATCGCTTTTTACTATATATATGCTTACTTAGCGACTCATTTATTTCATATTAAAAGATGAAAAATGCGACACTAATTTGATATTAAATATGGCTAAATTATTGAAAACGGAATATAATTATCAAACTGTAAGACGAGCCATCAGAATATGAAGAAAAAAATATGATTGATTTTATAACAACTACTCATGTAATTTTATTTATTTATATAAGGATATGTAGAAAACATTTTTAAAAACTTTAAGAAGTATATTTTAACATTATCAACGCTTATTATGTCTAACTAAACTCGTGATCTTGTGTGTGAAATTTAAATAGGAACATCAACATGTATATCAGCTAAATATAATTGAATCTTTAGTTATCTAACATGTTTTTTTACAAAATTTGATTATACAAAATTCTAATGGATATTAATGAAAAACTCGTGTATAAGTATATAATTTTATGTAATTACCTTTAAAGACACAATATTCAACATTGATATAATTTTTTTTTTTGTTTAAACCCTGTGCATGTACATGTATTATAACTAGTTTTCCTGTAGAAAGGTGACACATTTTGTTAAGAACTATAACTTCGTCTCAATATTTTGCATGTGCACCTAGGAGACATATCGGGTATCTAAAAGATGTCGTTTTTTATGTAAAAAGGTAGACTGTTTGTTCGATCATTGTGTAAAGGATACATAAGTTGTATTTGCAACTTGTTACTGTAGTAACTGAATACCGTTTATATATATAATTAAAGTACAATAACATGAAGAAATCAACAATTGAATTAAAATAAGAATTGAGAAGCACCTGAACCTCAACTATTACACATAATCAATAAACAAGTAGGTCGAGTCTCGTGTTGCACACGATTCCCTTAAAACAATTCCGTGTCAATTACCACGGTTGTTTCCTGGTACAACGGCCGAATCGATCAGTATCACGGAATGACAATTGCCGAAATTTTCTTGGAATTGTTGTGGGTATGTTTGGGATCAAAAGGAGTAAGTCAGAATGTTCTTGGTGTCTTAGAATGGTGAGAATTCTTGGATTTATACAAACAAAATATAATGTAAATCAATCCACATTTAAACTCATTAAATCCCATTCAATGGGTCATTATAAAGTTTAAACAGAAAACTTGTAACAGATACCTCATATTTGTCATCACAATTCTCATTAATTTGCAACTTGAAGGAATTAAAAAGGTCAAACTTAATGACCCACTGCTAGTAATAAGTTTGTTCACCCACCAATGTGAGATGAACCCATTTATTTTCCTTAAGTTTCATTCCAAACACCATACGTCGAGACTCGATATCTCATTCACACTAACTCCATTTTAGACATATAAAACTTGTTACGAAGCCCTTACAGTGGACTACGTGAAAACTCATTATTTCACTAAGATTTTCCAACAATCCCCCACATGAATGGAGATCGAGTAGAAAAACTCACAAATTTCCAATAAAATTTCAGCGGTTGAGTCTTGCATAGGATAGGTAGGTGTTACCCTTTGAACCTTCCCTTGTGAAATATACTTAGCCTCCTAGCTGCCATTAGAACGCGATGTCTTTGAACTGATCTGCTGTTTGTGTAGACGACAATATATGTTCACACAAGACTCTTCCTGACACTGTCAAATCCTCATAGTCGTGTTCGTTATGGTCATGAACACTAGCCTGGTTCTGCAAGAGCTCTTAGGAAATGCGCCCCCACATTTCCCTTCGAAGCGACCCACTTCTCTCTCACATAGGTGATTTTCATTAAATCATTAAAAGCTCTAGGCTTAACCTCGTATGTCATCGACAGAATGGACCAGATGTTTATTAACACCTCATGTGTTTTGGGAGGTTAACCCCCACGACTCCCCGGTACAAGTAGGTTGTCCTATTGAACCCATATCTTGGGATCTCCAACATTGGGTTTGGTTTTCCTTCGTATAAACTCATTCATTAACGGGCTTTAGTCCCATTCCTTTTGACAACTTATTAACTAACTCCCTGCTTAAGCCTTTCATAAGTGGATCCGCTATGTTATCATTTGATTTCACATAATCAATAGTGATAACTCCTGTAGAGAGTAGTTGTCATATAGTATTATGTCTACGTCTAATATGTCTTGACTTACCATTACACATTATGCTATGAGCTCTGCCAATCGCCGATTGACTATCACAATGTATACATATGGCCGTTACCGGATTAGGCCACCTTGGTATGTCCTCTACAAATTGACGTAACCATTCTGCCTCTTCGGCGCATTTATCTAAAGCGATAAATTCTGACTCCATTGTGGATCTGGAAATAACCGTCTGTTTGGAAGATTTCCATGATACAGCTCCACCTCCAAGTGTGAATACATATCCACTTGTTGATCTAGAGTCTTTTATATCATATATCCAATTTGCATCGCTGTATCCTTCGATAACTGCCGGATATCTAGTATAATGCAATCCATATTCTCGAGTGTACCTTATGTACCCAGAACCCTTGTTATACTTTCCCAGTGTTTGTAACCTAGGTTATTCGTATATCTACTTAACCTACTTACATCGTATGCTAAGTCAGGTCTCGTACAATTCATTAGATACATCAAGCTACCAATAATGCTCGAGTATCCCACCTGGTTAACTCCTTGACCTCTATTTTTAGATAGATGTTTAGTCGTATCAATAGGAGTCCTCGCAATGTTGGAGTCATCTGGATTATATTTCTCAAGAATTTTATCCACAAAGTGTGTTTGACTCAACATAAGTCATTTTGGGTTCAGATGATTTTGATTCCAAGTATCACATCCGCCAAACCCATGTCTTTCATGTCAAACCTTGATTTCAACATGTCTTTAGTAGATCGATCATCTTATCGTTGCTTCCAACGATTAGCATATCATCTACATATAGACATAAGATGACATATCCATTGTTTGTGTCTTTCATGTAGACACACTTGTCACATTCATTAATTTTGAATCCACATTCGATCATGACGTGGTCAAACTTTTGATGCCACCGCTAGAGCTTGTTTCAATCCATACGGTGACTTGACAAGTTTACATACTTTTCCTCTTGTCCCGGGCGGTGAATCCATCGGTTGTTCCATGTAAATCTCTTCATCTAAATCTCCATTTAGAAAAGCGCTTACATCCATTTGATGAACTTCCGATTTCTTATGGTCGCAATAGCAAGTACCATCCTTGTGGATGTTATTCAGGCAATAAGTGTCAATCGGACCTTCTCATTGTCAAAGTAGTCCTTTGACACTTACCTTCATCACATCGATGTAACCTTTGGTTACCAATCTTGCTTTGTACTTATCTATGGTGCCATTAGCTTTCATCTTCTTCTTGAAGATCCATCGATAGCCTAATGTTTTGCAACCCGAGGTAGATCTACAAGCTCCCATGTATGGTTATGCAAAATAGAATCTATCTCACTCTTAATGGCTTCTTTCCATCGAGGCCCTTCGAGGACGTAACCGCTTCTCGGTAAGAGTTTGGTTCACTTTCACCATAAAGAAACATAATCGAGTCCAAACGATTTCTCGATTCTTGGCCTTTTGCTTCTTCTAGGTTCAACATCTTCTTCCTCGATTGATGTTGTCTCTCATCGTGAACGATGTTATCATTTTGTTGTCTCTTTTCGTGGACAACTACGCTATCTCGCCTAGATGACCTTTCATTCTCCTTGGTCAAACAAGGGAACACGGTTTCAAAGAATGAAGCATTCCTTGATTCCATTATCGTATTCTTGTGTATCTCGGATTTTTTGACTCGTGCACAAGGAATCGATAAGCGGCGCTATTATGAGCAAACCCAATGAATACACAATCAACGGTTTTGGGTCCTATCTTTTGAGCTTTAGGTGCCGGAATTGCCACTTTAGCTAGGCACCCCACACTGTAAGTATTTATAAGATGGTTTCGTCCCATCCATAGCTCATAGGGGTCTCTTCTTTTCCTTACGAGGTATCTTATTCAAAAGATAAGTGGCCGATAAAATGGCTTCCCCACATGTTCGATTTAAACCGAACTTATTAACATGGCATTTGCCATTTCTTTCAAGGTATGATTTTTATTTCAAAGAATCCCATTCTCTCGAGGTGAATAGGTGCGGTGAACTCATATCTAATTCCATGTTGTGAACAAAATTCAAAGAAATGGAGATACATATTCACCTCCCTATCACTCCTTACTACCTTGATCTTTTATTTAGTTGATTCTCAACTTCATTCTTGTATAGAATGAACTTATCTATTGCTTCATCTTTACTTTTAAGTAAATACACATAGCAATATTTCATACTATCATCAATGAAAGTAATGAAGTACTTATTATTAGAGGAGTAATCACAACCCATTTAGAGAAAATGGGTTGCTATGGGTCAAAAATAACAACTTATGGGTTGATTGGTTACCCCATTTGCAAAGAACAAGTCAAATGGTCAACATATGGACTTATGTGAATCAACAAATGGGTCGAATGGGTCAACAAATGGGTCGAATGGGTCACTTAATGGTTTGATGATAACTCAACCATCATTAGATGTCGTGTTTTTATGTTTTATAGGTTTTTATTATTTTTCGCAATTTTAACATTTTCATCCGCTTTGCTGCTTTCGTCATTTTTACGCCGTCCGCTTTTTACGCCGTCCGCTTTTGCGCTGTCGTCCGCTTTTTACGCTTTTGCGCCGCGTCATTTTTACGCCGACGCTTTGCGCGTTTTCGTCTGTTTTACGTTGCCGTCCGTTTTGCGTTTCCGTCCGTTTTTACGTTTCGGTAGTTTTACGCCGCGGCCGCTTTCACGCCACCATTTATGCGCCGCTTAGTCCGCTTTTATGTTTCGTCCGCTTTTACGCTTTCATCCGTTTTTGCGTCTGCCGTTTTTGTGTTTCGTCAATTTTATGTTTTCATCCGCTTTTGCGCTTTCCGCCGACGCCGTCCGTCTGTTTTACGCCACCAGTTTTACGCCGTCTTAAGTCGTTTTTTACGCCGTCCGCTTTTTACGTTTTCCAATTTTTTACGTTTCATCCGCTTTGCGCGCTTTTAGTCCATTTTTACGCCCATTTTTACGCCGCTTTTTACGCCACCGCTTATGCGATTTAGTCCGTTTTTTCGTTTTACGCCGTTTTCCATCCGTTTTCATCCGTTTTTCTGTTTTCGTCGTTTTTACGTTGCCCGCTTTTTACGCGTTTTTACGTTTTTTACGTAAAAACGCAAAACGGACGAAACGAAAACGGATGAAAACGCGCGCAAAACGGTTGAAAACGTAAAAAAAAGGGCAAAACGGAAAAAAACGGATGAAAACGTAAAAAAACAGACGGAAACGTAAAAAAACACTCAAAAACGGATGAAAAGGTAAAAAAAACAGACGAAAACGTTAAAAAATGGACGAAAACGGGCAAAAACGGATGAAAACGTAAAAAAAATTGACGAAATAGTAAAAAAACAGATGAAAACGTAAAAAAATTGATGAAAACGCGCAAAAACAGACGAAAACGTAAAAAAAACGGACGAAAACGTAAAATGTATAAAAAACGCTAAAAACTGATGAAAACGTAAAACTGGACGAAAACGCGCGAAAACGACGAAAACGCCGCAAAACTGACTAAACCGTAAAAACGGACGAAAACGTTAAAAATGGATGAAAACGCGCAAAACGGACGAAAACGTAAAAAGGACGAAACGTAAAAACGGACGAAAACGAAAAATGGATGAAAACGCAAAAAACTGGACGAAACGTAAAAACTGGACGAAAACACGCAAAACGGATGAAAACGTAAAATTGACGAAAACGTAAAAACTACGAAAACGTAAAAATGGATGAAAACGCAAAACCGGAAAACGCGCTTAAAACGTAAAACGGACGAAACGTAAAAACGGACGAAAACGCGAAAACGGATGAAAACGAAAACGATTTAAAACGTAAAATGACGAAAACGTAAAATACGGATGAAAACGACGAAACATACTATAGTAGCATGATTACAGTGGAATGTAACGAGTCGACCCGACCCAACCCGACCCAACCCGTTTGACCCATGACCCATTCAACCCATTCTTATAGTATGACCCGTTGACCCATGACCCATTTGACCCATAAACCATTTGACCCATGACCCAAACCGACCCGACCCGACCCATTTGCCACCTCTACTTATTATCTCCTCTTGTTGGCACCGATTTTAAATCACACACATCCGTGTGAATTAGATCAAGAGGGCTGGTTTTTCTTTCAACCGAGTGAAAAGACGATCTTGTCATTTTCGCTTCAACACAAGTTTCGCACTTGTGATTTGAGTCAATATGGAATGTAGGTATACATTTTAATTTCATTAAATGATGGATGGAATTATAATTGACATGACCAAGTCGGCCATGCCTCACATTCGAAGTCTCAACTACACAAGTTGTATTAGTGTTCATTTTAGAAAGATTGTTTTCCTTAACAATCAAATCCAACTTGAACATTCCATCACGGGCGTAGCCCGTACCTACAACCATTTTACTCTTGGTTAACTCAATTACTCAAATGTGTTACACTCAAATGCAAGGCAAAACCCATACTTGTTGAGCAACCACCCGGACACAAGATTCTTTCGAATCTTCGGAACGTACAAAACGTTTTTGAGTTTTAACTCTTTTCCGGATGTCCATTTCAAAATCACATCACCCTCACCTTTAATGTCAGCGGGTGATGGAGTTTCCCATGAAAATTTTTCCACCATTGTTAACCTCTTTAAACGAACTAAAGAGAATTTTGTTTAAGCACACATGACGGGTGGCACTCGTGTGAGTCCACCACTCGTTTGTGTTTGAACCCGATTGGTTTACTTCTGAAATCATTGCAACGTAATCAGATACCATTCTAAAACTTCACACAAAAATTGATAATAGGTTGTAATCTGAGTTTGCACACAATTTTTATTGCTTGCCAATACTTTGTATTACATGCAACAAATGATATGCGTTTCTGTATAAACAGTTTCAAGACTAAAGTGTTTAGAAGAAACCACACAAAGTATACTGATTTTGTACAAATAAGTTATCAGGAAACACACTCCTTTTAAAACTTATGCATTCTTTGCACCAATATTGCAGCAACAAAGTCCTCTTAATTTAATTAGTTTTTAAGATAGCAACAATAGCTATAACGTCCAAAAGTTCCTGCATAAACTTGCATAAAAGAAAATAAAACAAAAGCGAAAAGAAAGTGTGAACAATTTATAAATTTAGTGCGAAATTCAAAGAACTAAAAACCGTGCGTAAAATTAGTTTAAAGGTGCTTGGACAGACCTTTAGAGGGTCGTTTAGACGAGTTTATTAGAAGTCGTTTGGGTAGTAAAATAGTGCAAAATACCTTTATGAAAATCTAGTCTAGGGGCTGTTTGGATGAACCTTTTGAGAGGCTATTATGACAAAGGAAAAAATATATATATGCAGGAAAAAAAAACCAATAGGAAACTGGTTTATGGGCTGATAGGAAAATAAAGAACAAGGCTGAAAACCTGGAGAAACTTGATTTTGAGAATCTGCAGAGAACGTGGTTAGAACATCTAAACATAGCAAGATTATAAAGTACCACACCTTATATAAAATCTGAACAGTTAGTTAAATAAAATCAACACATAATCTATATAAACTGGATTGAACATGAGCAGTTTGAAAGAAACATCATAATCAGATTTGAAATAAACGCACGATTGGATCAAAATCAAACAAGTTAACAGGTAAAGATCTAACAATAGGTTCAAATGAAACACTTAGTAGAAGTGAAAACGTTTTCTTCCTTATAAACGGTGACACGGAATTGTTTTAAGATTGTAGTAACTGAATACCATTTATATATATAATTAAAGTACAATAACATGAAGAAATCAACAATTGAATTAAAATAAGAATTGAGAAGCACCTGAACCTGAACTATTATACATAATCAATAAACAAGTAGGCCGAGTCTCGTGTTGCACACGATTCCCTTAAAACAATTCCGTGTCAATTACCACGATTGTTGTTAGGATTTAGTAAATCCAGTTATTAAAGAGTCGGTCACCTCAAGTATATGTAATCGTTAGAAAGCTCGTAGTCGTAGATTATTTAATGTTATGTAGTATTTAGTTTAAGTAACACCGTGGAGGACGGACGGGTCTTTACCCACCGTATGCCCGATCCACACTCGTAGGTGGCGATTTATGTAAGAACTATAAATACTCTCTACCTCCCAAGGTAGAGAGTTGAGCTCATAATAATACTTTCATTTTCTCTCACTAAGTTCCCAAACCTCTAACTCTTTCTCTCTAAAACCTCTTGTATACGCCTACTTGTGGTTATGATCTAGTGTGTTTGTGAAATCCAATATGTTACAAATGGTATCGAGAGCCATGGTTTGATCATCTCTTACATATCCTTGATTTCTAGTGGTTTTTAGATGGTTTTGAGTTTGAAAAGTTTAGTGGTTTTTGCATCATTTGGTTCATTTCTAGTGTTAAAGTTTGAATTTTGGGTGTACTTTTGTGTTTAGAATCATTGTATGTGCTTGGGTTTTGATTTGGTAAGCTTGAATCAACGTGGTTGAGCTTGTTTTGGATTGAAAAGTGTGTTTTGAAGTTTTTCTTGGTAGCGACTTGGTTCTCGTAGTGAATTTCATCTTAGCGACTTGCTTCAAGAAAAGGTAGCGAGTTGTAGTGCTTTTGGTAGCGACTTGGTCCTAGCAACTTGTCTTTTGAGACAAGCCGACAAACAAGACACTTAGTGGATTCTCCACTACGGGTAGCGACTTGTTTTCAATTTTGTTAGCGACTTGTACTTAAGTTTGTTAGTGACTTGGTGCTTAGCGACTTGTTGTCATAATTCTCAGCGACTTGGTGTTAGAGACTTGGATCTTAGCGAGTTGTTCTTTAGCAACTTGACTGTGTCTTAGCGACTTGGCATTATAGCGACTTGATTTCATAATACTTAGCAACTTGGTACTTAGCGACTTGGTTCAAGGTTTCTTAGCGACTTGGTTGAATTTTTGTTTGTATTACGGTTTTCTCTTGATTTAGTAAAATCCCGTGAAAGAATGCATTTCCCGGTTTAATCATTGAGTTATAAAATCCCATGTAATCTTTAAACATGTCTACCAACGTACCTACAATTATCTCCATCGCTGTCGAGGATGTTCAAGCAATGTTCGGATACCGTCCACCCATGCTTGATGAACCGACTACGACTCTTGGGCTCAACGAATCGATTGTACTTGCCTTGGAAAGGAAAATGGGGTCAACATTCTCAAATCCATTGATGAAGGACCTTATCGATTGAGACTACAAGAGACTTAATTGATACAACCAAGATGGAACAATGATCTATGGAATAGATGCACCAAAGACGTATGATGAGCTCAATGATAAGGAGAAAAGAGATTCGATGTCGATATCGTGGCTTCTAACATTATACTTCAAGGTCTTCCAAAAGATATCTACAAGCTTATCAATCACAACACCAAGCCAAGGCAAGTGGGATAATGTCAAGATGCTTCTCTCGTGTTCGAATTAACTATGGAAGATGAGAATCACAATCAGATGATGAATTTGAGCACTTCAAGATGAAACCAGATGAGAGTGTCTATGAGTACTACGTGAGATTCCATAAGCTTGTGAATGACATGAGGAACATCAAATGACCATGCCAAACATTCAATTTGAACTCAAAATTTGTGAACAACATGAATCCCGAATGGCATAAGTTTGTCACCTCCGTGAAGCTAACCAAAGGATTGAAGAATACAAACTATGAGCAACTCTATGCCTTCCTTCTTCGTAATGAGAGACATGCTATGTTTGAAAAAGGATTCTTGATCGCCAAAACCAACCAGGAGAGACAAGCTCATCAAATGATTCTACCGCTTTTACACAAATGTTGGAATTACCACCAAAGCTTCTCAAGTTATACCCATGGGTAATGGTAATCACAAACTCATTCCCGATCCAATGTTCAAACAAGTCGATGTTGATGCGCCTGGAACACTTCATTAATCAACTCGCCCTTATGGTTAAACAAAACATGACTCTCACCCACATACCAACAACTTCACACTAACAATGAGATCGAATCATCCAACCTTCACAATCATGCGGTTGTCGAGATGGAAAGGTTATGGTGCAACCAGTTCAAGGAAGGCAATATGAACAAGGAAGAGGTGGAGTAGGTGGAGGCTATGTTGGAAATCGAATCGGGAAGGATTGGAAATCAAGGACAAGCAAAGCCAATCAAATGCTACAACCGTGGTGGTGAGGGACACATTGCAAGGAACCGCACATCTCCAAAACGCCCACGTAATGCCGAGTACTTCAGAGACAAGATGTTGCTTGTGCAAGCTCGTGATAATGGAGCCGCTTTGGATGAAGAGGAGTTATTGTTTCTTGTCGAGGGAATGCCAAGACCTATGATGCGATGTTGATGAACAACCAATTCAGAGATAGGTCATAATCATCGAATGCCTTTCAAGTAGCCGATTGTGATGCATTTGACTGTCGATGATGAACCCATCGCTCAAACAATCTTCATGGCTAGCATCTCACCTATGGTTTCTCCAAAGGTCTCTCCACCACAACAAGCTGGTCCATCCAAAGACAAAATCATTTCGTAGGTATTAAAACTATATGATGATGTTGATGAGCGAAAGATGCATAATGAAGTACAATCTCGAGACTTATGAATCGATATTGATGATGAGGGTAATAGCAATATTGTCCCATATGATCAATATGTGAAGCAAAGTGAAAGTGAGGTTGTACCAAGTAATGCATCTTCCGCATCAATGATGACTATGTTTTTATGAATACACCGCATGTGCCCCGATGATTCTGTTGTCTCGAATTGAATGCCTATAAAGAACAAGTTGCTATTTATGAACAACGTGCTAAATTTGAGTTGACCACCCGTGAGCAGGAAATGGATGACCAAATGCGCATAATTATTAGAAAAGTAATTTTAGAGAAGAAGTATTAAAACAAGAGTTAAACTCCTTACAAGAAAAGCTTTCTAAAACCGCTAAGCAAAACAAGAACTTCAAGAAAATGTGAAAATGCTTAAGCAAGAATTCAATGCTAAGGAATCAAAACTTTTGAATGATTTTTCCAATCTAAAACTTTGAAAAAAAGCTTGAAAATAAGTTGTACGCATAAGGAAACACCATTCGATCGCTCACTTGATCACTAAGCATAGAGTCTTAAGCGATAAGCATAGCATTCCCCTTGTTGAGGAACCAAATCCAGAGGTCATTAAAAAGGCTAGAACTGCTCATAAGGTAATTTATGATGGCAATGAAATCCTTAAGCCTAGGCAGAAACCTAGTTGCGCTGAGTGCACTGAGGAAGATAAGAAATCAGATGAAGTCACTAGGGAGAAAATGGATAAGAAACTCAACAATCCTACATGTAAAGAGAAAAACATAACTATCAGACCCCATGATTACAAAAAGGAAAATTGGATTTCCTTGAACAAGTTTAAGCCTCAAACGTTGTTAACACCCGAACAAGTGTTCTGGAAAAAGGATTTAGATAAGCAAAAAGCAGAGAATCTTGTTGTAACAAACCCCCCTTAGGAAAATGCCTTCAAAGAATCGTGTATCCTCCTAATACACCAATGCATTTAGTCCCTAGAACTATTGCCACTAAAAGCAAGACCTTAATCACCAATATGTTATCTTTCAATTATTTGTTGATTTTGAGAAAACTTGTAAGAAAAGGATCACACCCATTGGTATAATCAAGGGAAAGGGTTTTGAGCAAACTAAAGAATGCTATTTAACCGAGGTCATGCCTTTCTTTAAACAACTAAAAGATCAATTTGAGAGTCTTAAAAGGGATGAATTCATATATTAAAGAAATGGAAAAGGAATTTGATGCAATGATAGTTGAGGTTAATGACTATGAGCGAGAATTAAAATATAATGAGATTGAGAGGAAGAACTTGCATACATTGAATGAGAATCTTATTTCGAATGTATTACTCAAGATGTGTTTTACATCGCTACTAATTGTTCCATTAATGCTTCTCAATTTCATGAATTATCTGGTTGCTCGAAAGTCTCCCATGATCGTGTCATTGAGCTTGAAAAGACTAATTCTAAACTAAATGAGAAAATTGATCCGATGATCACGATAATTTGGTAAAACATCTTTCTAAACTAGAAGTTGAACATTTTAATTTACAACTAAAATATCAACATCTTAAAGAAAATGTCAAAACCTCAAATATCAAGACATCCTTAGATGCTCCGAGTTTGATGCGCTTTTCGGATAAACAAACGTGACGAATGATTCAAGCTCATTGTAACACGATCGAAAGTTGAAAGCCCAAATTTCTCAATTAAAGGGTGAAAAGAACAATGTGACCGGCTCCCAAATGCCTCCTCCTTTAGATTCTCAAGATTCTCAAACTTTTCATCTTCAAAACTTAGTAAATGCTTTACAAAAGGAAAACGAGAGTTTTCTAGAAGAAAATGAAAAGTTAAACGTCACTTTAAAGAGTTATATGATTCAATGAAAGTCACTCGTGACAAAAACAACGAAAAATAACTTCTTTACAAAAGAAATTGAGAATCTGAGGAGTCGTGAAAAGGAAACCGCCACTTGTTTTTAATGAGAATGTTGCTTCAAAGTCATCCTCTCGATCGCAAATATACTCGTGATGTTAAATACATTCCTCCTCATCTTAGGAATAATGAACTTGTGTTTCATAACTATTGTGCTTACCTTAAGGATAGTCTAGAATGTCTCCGTGAGATTGTGGAAGAGGATTTTTTATAAATAAGCCTCTTGATAGAGAAATTAGGTTTGCTTGCATTCAGGCCAAACGATCTCAGGAGCTTCTAGAATGTTTAATTGCAACATGTCCTAAATCCTTAGGTGCGAAAGGTAAAGATGTGATGCCTTGTTCTATGCCTAGTGCCAATCATACAAACCATTCTATGCCCAGTTTTAAGAAAGTGAACACTAATGTGCCTTCTAGTAGTTCGGATCCTTGCACATCTAGTTCAGGAATGCAAAAAGTAGATCAACCAACTAATGTTCCCATAATTCCCTACAGAGTAATCATGACATTAAAGCAAGCGGTCAAAGCCTCCGTGCAATACCAAGCAAGATAGGACCTCGCAAGCTAAGAATGTGCATTGGAAGAAAGTAGAAGACCAACCTAGGAACTTTAAGTTTGAGTTGAATAAAACGAATCGTGTTGATTCTAGTATTAGCCATAGGCGTATCAGAATTAATTCAATTCGATACTATCTGCAAACCATGTAATGATGTCCGCTTGAATTTCACTACTAATCATGAATGTGGTGTGAATGTTTTGTCTAATGTCACAAATGCCCGCTAAAATTGTTAATGCTAAAAATCATGCTAAGAAGGCTAAAAGGCAAAGGCGAAAGAAAGTTAGAAAATAGTGGAAACCCACAGAAGAACATTTAGTAAGATAGGTTATCAATGGATACCTTTTGGCCATAAGGTTAATCGCCTCGCCTCAATCTGCTAAGACAATGCCCACTAGAAAATGGATGCCTACCGGTAGAACTATTCCTTTAAGAAGTGAACATACTTTGAATAGGTCAAATACGGACACCAGCATCGCATCTATTCCTAATGATTCCATTGCTTCTATTTATGATATGGGTGTTTCTATTTCGATGCGGGTGTTCCAATCATCACATTAACCAAATGGAACCCATTCTTGCATGGGATCCCAATTATCCGCTTATCCATTCTTGTATGTGTTCAATCAGATCGCTCAAATCGCTCGTGGTACCGGACTCAGTCGCTCCAAGCATATGATTGGAGACCGGTCGCGCTCATGAACTTCGTGAGTAAATTCATCGATGCTTAGATTCGGGAACGATCATTTCGGTGCAATTATGGGTTATGGAGATTATGTTGTCGGTGATAGTGTTATCTCCGTGGTATATTACGTGGAAGGTCTTGGTCATAACTTATTCTCTCGTCGGTCAATTCTATGATTCGATCTAGAAGTAGCCTTCGAAAACATACTTGTTTTGTTAGAGAACTTGATGGTAAAGAACTTCTCAGAGGAACTCATGGTTCAAACCTATACACCATATCTATCGAAGACATGATGAAATCTTCACCCATCTGCCTGCTATCAAAAGCTTCCAAAACTAAGTCATGGCTATGACACCGTCGTCTCAATCACTTGAACTTTGGTACCATAAACAATCTTTCCAGAAAGGACTTAGTAAGATGATTACCTAGACTTAAGTATGAAAAGGATCATCTTTGTTCAGCATGTCAATTGGGAAAAAGCACGAAATATGCCCACAAACCAAAACCCACAAACTCAGTAATGGAAGTTCTTCACACCCTTCATATGGATTTGTGCGGACCCATGAGAGTGCAAACTATTAATGGGAAGAGATATGTGTTAGTTGTGGTTGATGACTACTCCCGATTCACTTGGGTTAAGTTTTTGAGGACAAAGGATGAAACTCGTATGTCATCATTAAACTCATTAAACAACTTCGATCCGTCTCAACAAAATGGTTCGAATCGTCCGAACCGACAATGGAACCGAGTTTGTTAATAAATAACTCAATGAATTTTATGAAAATGTTGGAATCAGTCCTCAAAGAAGTGTTCCTCGAACTCCTCAACAGAACGGTGTAGTTGAAAGACGAAATCGAACTCTTGTAGAAGCTGCAAGAACAATGCTGATTTACTCAAAGGTTCCAATGTTTCTATGGGCTGAAGCTATTGCCACTGCATGTTACACTCAAAATCAATCTCTAATTCACACATCTCATGGAAAGACTCCATATGAACTTGTCCACAATCGAAAACCTGATCTATCATACCTTCGTGTGTTTGGTGCTTTATGTTATCCAACTAATGACGGTCAAGATTTAGGTAAACTGAAAGCTAAAGCGGACATTGGAGTATTTGTAGGATATGCACCAAGCGTAAAAGGTTACCGAATCTACAACAAGAGAACCCGAAATATCATGGAAACAATTCACGTTTCGCTTGATGAGTCGACCGTCAAATGGCTCCAAGACAATCCAGCTCGACCCGATCTCAACCTTTATCAAGTAGTCCTATCGGTTCTACTCTTGTTTCTAATCCTCTCCAAAGAACTCCTTATGTACCTCCATCAAAGATGATTTAAAGAAATTGTTTGATCCAATGTTTGATGAACACTATGAACCAAATGTCGATGAAATGTCAATTCCATCAACAGAGGTCGCTCCTATCCTCGTGAATGAAGTCAACCCTTCGCCTCAATATCATTAAGTCAAGAAGCGCTGCTGATCACTTTGTCTCATCAACAAATCATCAATCATCGAATGTACATCATGGAATTGTTTCGCATCAATGATGAAGTTAATCCCTTTGCTACTCCCGAAGATGCTCCATTTGAAAACATATTTGCTCCTCGAATCATCATCGTAACCATCTTCATCAACAGATATCGACTCGCTACTTCAGCCTCAACAATGACCACATGAACACCTCGTAAAATGGACACATGATCATCCATTGAACAACATCATTGAAACCCTCTCGTCCAAGATCCACACGGAAACAACTTGCAACCGATGCCTTATGGTGCTTCTTCAACTCCGTACTCTAAGATCGAACCAAAAGATGTTAAAACCGCCATGAATGAAGACAGTTGGTTCAATGCCATGCAAGAAGAAATTCATGAGTTTGATCGACTTGATGTATGGGAATTAGTACCTGCTCCAGATTGTGCTATGATCATTGCTCTAAAATGGATCTTCAAAGTGAAACTTGATGAGCATGGTGATGTTTTAAAGAACAAGGCTCGATTGGTTGCAAAAGGATACCGTCAAGAGGAGGGTATTGACTTTGAAGAATCATTTCTCCTGGTACTCGTATCGAGGCAATCATAATCTTCTTGGCTAATGCCGCAAGTAAGAACATGGTAGTCTATCAAATGGATGTAAAGACGGCGCTTCTTAACGGAGATCTTAAAGAAGTCGCTACGCCACCCAACCTCAAGGCTTTGTGAATCCGAGCATCCTACTCACGCCTATCGCTTGAAGAAGGCTCTTTACGGTTTAAAGCAAGCTCCAAGGGCATGGTATGATACGCTATCAAAGTTTCTTCTATCTACCGGATTCAAAGAAAGGAGCAGTTGATCCAACATTGTTCACCGTGAAGTCAAGCAAACATTTAATTCACGCTCAAATATATGTAGATGATATTATCTTTGCCTCGACCGACCCCAATGAGTGTGACCGCTTTTCTAATGAAATGGGTTCTAAATTTCAAATGTCAATGATGGGACAAATGTCATTTTTCTTGGGATTACAAATTTCACAAAGTCCCGAGGCATTTTATAAATCAATCTAAATATGCAAATGAGATTTTAAAGAAATTTGGATTTGATTCTAGTGACCTGCTGACACTCCCATGATAGAGCGTACTAAACTAGATGAGGACCACTCGTGGATCATGGTAGACCAAACGAAATATCGTAGTATGATTGGATCCTCGATGTACCTCACACCTAGTAGACCGTACATCTTGTTCATTGCTTGCATGTGTGCTAGATACCGTGCTAAGCCTACCAAAAGCACCTTGAAGCGGTTAAACGGGTCTTTGGTATCTCCAAGGAACCATCAATATGGGACTTTGGTACCAAGGACACCGGTATGTCACTAACAGCCTATGCATATGCCGATCATGCAGATGTCAAGATACTCGTCAAGTACGCCCGAGGTGCTCGCTTTTGGGTGATAAGCTTGTGAGTCGGTCTTCAAAGAAGCAAATGAGTACTTCTATTTCCTCTATAGAGGTTGAATACATAGCCATGTCATCTTGTTGTGCTCAAATCCTATGGATGAGATCCCAATTATCCGACTATGGCTTTGAATTCAACAAAATCCTCTCAGATCGTGACAATAAAAGTGCTATTGCTCTCTCATGCAACAACGCACAACACTCAAGAGCAAAGCACATCGACATTCGACATCATTTCATCGTGGAGCAAGTAGAAAACGGTGTGGTGGAACTATACTTTGTGAGGACCGAATACCGCTAGCGTACATCTTCACCAAAGCTCTTCCTAGAGAACGCTTTTGAGTTTATCCTTCCACGACTTGGTCTTAAGAGCCTACAACCGGAAACACTCAAACGTCTTCAAGAGGAAGAAGAGGAGTAAAAGGTTTTCCTTCATCTATCTCTTGTATATATTTATTCAAAACCAAAATACAAAATTATAAAACCAACAAAAAGCAAAGAGAAAAATATAAAACTTTCAAAAATCCATAAAAATTTGAAAAATTCGAAAAATCTCAAAAAATATTGTCTTTTTGTCATATTTTTCTTGATTTGATATATATCTACGGTCTTTTTTGCTGTCAGTCAAAGAGTGACACGGGTCTTTAGATGTTGTTCGAATGTACATATATCTCTTTAAAAAAAATTTGGGAGAAAGTGAAACTATGGTTTATTGTCATTTCAGGCAGTAACCCGCTCTTCAATGAAAGAACAGAGCCATGCCTTATCTTGTTTTTCAAATCTCATGCTTTGATTCTATAAACAATTACTTACTATCTAATGAAAACTAACTGCTTTGAAAAATAACTCGGACTCTATTTTTGAAAATCATCCGACTTAACATTTGTCAAAATATCTATCTCTCAATCAACAACTTATGTCATTGATTGAGGGGAGAATGATTTCAATTAAATCAAAAGGTTATTTGTCATACAATTGTTTTCAAAAGATAATCATGCATGTTTAATCAATGGAGTTTAAAGTCTCAAAATCCGATCCTTATCGTTAAAACGTTTTCATAATCAAGTCACAATTCTCCTCAAAGCTTTCAAAATCAATTTAATCTACAGAGATCACAAATCTCAAATGATTTGATAATTGTGATCGGGGAGAATTTGTGATTTAAATTGGATTTAAACCGATAATTCGATAAATGGTTTCATATGTGCTGTGCAAGCCTTCCTCCCCACATGTGCCAAACGATTTCAAATTATCCATGCACATGTTGAGGGGAGCATCTTTTAAACCACAAAGAATTGAAACGTGATTGATTTGTCTCTAAGTGCGTGTTCCTCTAGTATGTGCAAAACTCTTTCAAACCTCGAGGCACATATCGAGGGGAGCAAATTTTGAAAACCTCATCCTTCCCCAATATGCTTTATCTACTTGATTTAATCAGGAAGTGATGATGATATCTTTAGAAAATGGTAATCAAAGAAGTTAATTCTTCCTCTTGCCTCCGTGTGCAAAACGATTTCAAATACATGAAGCACATGTTGAGGGGAGCTCTTGTTCTAAAAATATCAAAAATAATTCGTACAAAATGCTTTGATAATATATCACAAGTATCTTGATTGATTTTCAAATGGTTTTCAATTGGTTCCAATGGCGTATGAACGATACCAAATAGACCGACCAACTTTACTTTATGTATGGTGATATAAGGACGATAAGGTTAGGTATTTGTTCCCATGATCCGCCGTAACCGGAGGGATCTACCCAGGACAATCCACTAGATAGTGTAGAAGTCCTTAGGTATATTGAAAAAGGAGAAAAGTGAGATATGGGAAGAGTGCGGATCGAGACCGAGCTAGTAATCGAATAAACCCAACAAGGTTCTAGTTATGAAGTCTCGGTAAGCAATCAAGGGGTTGAAGAATGAAAAGAATTGAATGAGAAAAGGGTGAAAATAAATAGCCTCCAATTATTCAACCTTAGGGCGATACGGGTTCAATTCATATGTTACCGGTGGTTACCAAGGTAACATCGGTATTGAAGACAAGACGTCATGGACCCAAAGGACGACCGCACTTCAACTTCCCAAACCACTCAAGTTCCTCTTAAAAGGACTTGTTTCATTCTCACGGGAACCGACATAATCTATCGACTTTCTCTTAGAGATTGTTGATATTGAAGAAGGAGACCCTCTCCTAGTCTCCAAATAGGAACCAAATATGCACAATTGAGTCTAGAGCCACGAGATCATCTATAAATCTCATTAGGACACTTTCAATGAAGACTCTCTGCTTCACACAATGTGGAAAGAGAGATTATATCTTATGAGTCCCACGATTATCCTTGTGGTATTGCCGTAACATCCGAGTGATATGCAAACATATTCACAATGAAGATGGAAAGCCTTCGAGCCAACATCAAACAAGCTCCGGTGGGTGGCATGTGAGATCTATTCAATAGATCAACCATGTGACAACCGAATGTAAACAATGGGGCGATTCAATCTTTTGAATCAATCTCGTTCGTGTTATGGATTGACGGATACCTTTGAAAACCGGTCGTTGTGCTTAAAAACTTTTTCTTTAGCACATCGATCGTGTACAAATATTTCAAAATAAAAGGTGTTTATGATTGATAATTGATTTTAATTAAAACCTTCGTTGTATTGCAAAAACAATTTCTATTGAGCGATACACGATTGTTTTTCAAATCTCTTTATCAATCGCTGAATCTCAATTACCGGTTCACTCACTCCGTGTTGTCTTCTTTGAGACGTTCCGGTTTGAGAACAACTAGACCAATTGCGAAACCCCGTCAAGGAAATTCTTCGAATTTTACCGATCACAGCAAGATTTGTATCGATCAACGGGGAACCGTGGGCGTGTACTCAATTCAACGAAGTGATCAAAGACACTTTCGCGCTTTATTGCTAATCGTTGTATGCGTGGTTCGCCCGACGTTTGCAAATGATCGTAATGAAGCGGTCAATCCATAGCCGCATGCTCACACAATACATTCATTTCTAAAGAAATCATGATAAGTGCATCAATGACTCGATATTTATACTACATGCTTCGCTACGCCGCCAATATCATGAATCAACGAAAGCTTCCGCTACTCGATGAGAATATATCATGATCCGTAATGTGAGCATGTCGGTCCATAAGTCACAACATCACATAATACCAACACCACAATGGATGAGTCGAGATTTATGTTAGCCGATGATCTCAAAGCTAGCTCAAAACTCATTATCACGTGGATCAAGAAAGACCTCCACTTGGATTAACCAAACATGCAATGTGAAGAATCAATGACTACGAGCTTCAGAGCAAAGTACTACATCAAGAATGCAAGAACAATTTTAATGTAATATCTGTTTGTATTCAATGTAATTTTAATGTGTGTTTGAGGTGACCTCCTTGGGGAGATTGTTAGGATTTAGGATTTAGTAAATCACCTCAAGTTATTAAAGAGTCGCTCACCTCAAGTATATGTAATAGTATTTAGAAAGCTCGTGGAGTCGACGGTTTTATGTATGCCCGTTAAGTAGTAATTTAGTTTAAGTAACACCATGTGGAGGACTCATAATAATACTTATGGATGATCTAGTGTGTTTGTGACCCACCGTTATGTTGTTTCCCGGTATGCCCGATCCAATGACAATTGCTCGTAGGAATGTTGCGATGTTGGGATAAAACTATAAATACTCTACCTGTCTTAGAGGTAGAATTCTTGGATTTAGCTCATAATAATATGAACCCATTTATTTTCCTTAAGTTTCATTCCAACCACCATACATCGAGACTCGATATCGCATTCACACTAACTCCATTTTGGACATATAAAAGCTTGTTACGAAGCCCTCATAGTGGACTACGTGAAAACTCATTCTTTCACTAAGATTTTCCAACAGTTATTGTATTTCAATGTAGGCTTGGATTTTGTAATAGTACTGGAAAGTATTATATATGTCTACTAGTTTCATTCCGAGAAAGCCAATCTGCAAGAATAAGATAGTTAGGAGGCGTTTGTGGTACCCACCTCTATTTAAGCCACTTAATTAGGATAACATTATAAATTTTGCTTTGTGAATCTGGACCAACTAACAGAAAATTGGGTCCCATTAAAAAAATGAATACTATTAAATAGATAGGCCACACTATCCCTTCCCATACAGAAAAAAAAACGCCTCCCTTTTATAGGGATAACATGGTGTTACTTGTAATTGTTTGTCACCCAATCGGACCTACAAACAACTTTTACATATTTAGTTACTTGCAAGTGTTGAAAAAAAAAGCCAATAAAGCCGATTAATCGCTATCTAGGTGCTAATCGGCCATCAACTTTTTTGATTTGTCCTAATCGGTAAAAAAAATGTCAAAGGTGGTTAAACTTTTCGAAAATCTGCAAATCTTGCTTTAAATACTATAAACTTGTCGGAAACTTGGTTTAATTACTTATATTCATCGTTTGGATCTATTACAAGTTGTTTTTGAAAGAAAATTTTGCCGGAAATATCCAAAACTTGTTGGAAACGCAAATCCTATTAATCATCGATTCATCCCACCTAGACCAATTATAAGCTAAAAGAAGGTTGACCCACCAACTACCGACTCGTGATTCTTGTAGTTGATACATGTTAATGAGTATGTATTGTAACTAGGTTTTCATTACCCTCACATTGTAGCGGAATTAAAACAATTTGTTTGATAAAATTGTAACTTATAAATGTTGATAATTTCATATATACGGTGAGACATAATTTTTAGTTTATATAAAAAAGATTGTTGAAAGTAGAATATTGTTAGAGTGATATCGAGAGAAGATATGTTGTCACGCTTATTAATTGGTTATTATAAATATTGACATAATAAACGATATTTATCTAAAAAATAATTTATACAATTTCAGTCATTTATTTTTTATCAAATTAAAAAACTTATTTTTTATTTAAATTAAAATATCTTGCAAACAGTTAATCGTCACGTAAAATTAATTATATTATCGTGACGGGAATTATATTATCTTTCTATAGATATACACTTCATATCATTTCGACCATTTTTTTTTAAATTTTCGCCCAAAAAAATCACATGTCATAAGTGTTTTACAAATAAGAAAAATAACAAATCATATGTAAGTTTCTGGGCAGAAATTTAACAAATCAGAAAAATAACAAATCACATTTGATTTTTCTGGACGAAGACTTTGAAAAAAAAAATTCGTCAAAAGTATATAGAAGTGCATATCTATAGAAAGATAATTTAATACTCGCAGTGATGGTGTATTTTGCATAGCTTGAATATTTACCGTTTATAAGATATGTTGTTTTTAATAAAAATGTGAAAAATGGATGAAAGCTAAATGAAAGGCCACGATTGATTGATTTGTTATTTATACAATTGGCGATTGTTGCGGATCTCACCTCATGTTGGCATATAAATAGTTGAATAGATAAGTTACTCAAACTAAGTTGTTAGAGGGCACGGTATAACAACGGTAGATCCGGTGTTATGGTGACGTGGTCGACATTATGGCTGCGTTACCATACCATGTTTACGGTGTTATGGCTCGTGTTGAGCTCCAAGTTACCACAACACCGTGTTGTGAAACGTAGAAATGGACAAGAAAAAATCACTTTACCTCCAAAAACGGCTACGAGTGGATTTCAATTCAAAAGAAAAATAATAAATAAAAATAATTACAATCACCCCCGAATGTTACATAATGGCTAGTCTATAAAAAAAATAGAAATAAAAATAATCTCAAAACCTTTAATAACTTAATATAAATACCGACAACTCACAACTTGTTTTTATAAATTTCCACAACTCAAACTCAAATTCATAAACTTCCATTGTCAAACAAAAAAAATGTCGGGATTCCCTAATGAGAGTTTCTTGAACCTCCTCGGTGTTACTAACCCGAACATGGGGTCTTCTTTAATCCCTTTTCCTAACCCACTCGGCTTGACTTCCGAGGAACGTTACCTACAACATCAACAATTTCTTATGTGGCAACAAAGCCAACAAATGCTAAACTCCAATTTTCAAAATCTACAATTCGAGCAACAATCACAACTGCAAACCCAATCTTCACGTACACAATCCGAAACAAATGAAGAATCTCAAAACCCTACATCTCCCCCATAGCCCAAAAGTCGAGGTAAACGAAAGGCAAAAAAATCCAAAGTTCCCAAACCCTATTTCAATCGAAATCCCGACGTGACCGAGACTACATTACGTTGGAAACCAAAAGAGAAAACACTACTTTGCAAGTGTTACATTTCCGTTTCCATGGATGAAAATGTCGGAATTGCACAACCGGGCAACACGTTTTGGTATCGGGTTATGAACAAGTTTAATAAGGAAAAATTTCAACTACGCAACAAGGATATGTGATTCGCTCCAAACGGTCTATCTTTTATTAGTCAACCACTTGTGAATGGTCAACCATAAAAGTCAAACATTTCGTAACAAAATGCAATTAAGTCCGAGAGAGTTTAGAGTTTCTCCGGTCGTTAAGTCCCAACGAGGTGTGAAAACCGTAATACAACGAATCGTGATCGAGTGATACCGAATGAGAAAAGGAATTATGGGATTTGTAAACTACAAGGCAAGCAATAATAATAAAGGCAACTAAAACTACGGAATCTATGATGTAAACAAGGAATATAAACTAACGGTCGAATTTATACTAAAAGCGCCAAGAACATAATTAAAGAAACGTGAATTAAATGCAACTACTCTAATTTAACCCATGAAAATGAACTACAATATTTCTACAACTAAGGATGTTATTTAAAAATTATTTGAAATTTAAAACTAATTTTTGGATTTTTTTGATTTATTTGGAATTAAAAACTAATTTAAGACATTTGAAAGAGACTTAAAATACTAAAATTAGGAAAACATGCAAGAAAATTATAAAACTACTTTTCAAAAATCAAATTTAACTAAAAGATTTTTCAAAAGCTGACGGTCTATCTTTTATTAGTCAACCACTTGTGAATGGTCAACCATAAAGTCAAACATTTCGTAACAAAATGCAATTAAGTCCGGAGGAGTTTAGAGTTTCCCGGGTCGTTAAGTCCCAACGAGGTGTGAAAACTGTAATACAACGAATCCGTGATCGAGTGATCTTGAATGGGAAAAGGAATTATGGGGATTTCTAAACTACAAGGCAAGCAATAATAATAAAGGCAACTAAAACTACTGAATCTATGATGTAAACAAGGGAATATAAACTAACAATGCGAATTTATACTAAAACGCGAAGAACATAATTAAAGAAACGTGAATTAAATGCAACTACTCTAATTTAACCCATGAAAATGAACTACAATATTTCTACAGCTAAGGACGTTATTTAAAAATTATTTGAAATTTAAAACTAATTTTTTGGATTTTTTCTTGATTTATTTGGAATTAAAAACTAATTTAAGACATTTGAAAGAGACTTAAAATACTAAAAATTAGGAAAACATGCAAGAAAATTACAAAACTACTTTTCAAAAATCTTAAATGACTAAAAAGAATTTTAGAAACTGAATCACATTTTTTGAATTTTTATGAATTTATTATGAATTTAATACTATTGAAAACTAATAAAATGCTAGAAAATATTAATTAAGTCGAGAAAATCTGGAAAAATACTTTTTATCACTTTTGATTTTTCTAAAACTAGGAAAATTGAAGTTGTATTTTTCTCAACATTTTCTCAATTATTTGGATTAAATGCTAATTAAAAAGGCTAGAAAATGACATAAAATGCGTAAAAATAGCAAATGAACAAAGGAAAATATGAAAACTTCCAGTCAACTATAAAATAATACGAGAACCCGTGAAAAATAATGAAACTATTTTGGAGAGTGGAACTATGATTTGGCACACTACTTGTATGAATAAGCACTTGAAAAATAAGCAATAAGCCACCTATAAGCACCGAAGCTACCACAAGCTCAAAATGACCTAAGATAACTAAGAATATACTATCACAAATCGAATGGGATCCTAAAAGCACGGGCTAGAAGCATTTAGGCTAAAAACAACTAAAGACTAACTAATGCCAAACAAATTTTTATAGCCTACTTTAAGCCCTTGTTAAGCTAGCTTATAAAATAACAAAATAAAATAAAATCACCATGAAACCACTACCAACCAAAGTGTTTAAATCCGAGTTTCAAATGATAAGGACAAGAAATGAAGATTTTAAAATATAAAAGTGAAGGCAACAAAGTGAAAAGGATTTTGACTTTTAAAGGAAAACCGAGATTTTGACTTTAATGAAATTTGATCTTGAAAACAGATTGAAATGAAGTTTATAGATGTAATATGACCTAATGAAGATGACTTTAGTGATTCTAATACTAATATGCAAGTTATGCTACTTTAATAACTAACTGATATGAAAACTTGAACCGAATACATGCAATTTTGACTATAGTGATAAAAAGATGCAAACTAGAAACTAAATTAGACTAGATATCACTAAGCGAGACTAGTGTTGCAATAATCCACCACTAATTCACCCTCTAACTCGTGGTTCAACTCATGAACCAAACACCCTCTTAACTATCTCATTTGCACTTTAAACCGATTTAGCTAATACAGCCATAGAACTTGATCCCTAGAAACTAAATAACTTAAAACTAATCTAATTAAATGATTCCAAGGTAAAATAAACATTAAATAAGCTGAATAAGAAAATGGCTAATTTGGACTTTTTTTTTCTTGATTTTAAGCAAAAACTGAATTAAACAACTAAAATGCATTAAATTCAAAGCAATAATCTCTAATTAGACTAAACAAGCTGAGAAATTCCAAAATAAGCAAAGAATAAGTCGTACTATGTTGATGTTGACTTTCTTTGACTTTCTTAGAAATTGGAAATTAAGAACGAAGCTCTAATTTCTTGTTTAAAACAACTTTACTAATCTTAAAAGGACTTATTGAAACTAGTTGGACAACAACACTTAAGAACAAGCACAAATGAATTTGGCGGAAAACCGAAATCAAGAAAGAAACTGAAATTGCTACTTAAAACTTGTGAATTAATCTCGAAACTAACTTGTGCATTACGAAAACATAAACCCATAATTCTTTAACATTCAAACAAATAAAATGATTACAAGAAAATTAAAAGAAATGTCTAAAACAGTGACAACTTGTATCTCGAGTCTTCTTTTTCTTTTATAGGTCTCAAAAGTGTCTCTCATCATTCTTGGCCATTGGATTGGCGGCTTCATCTCACCCTTTGATCACGTTTTGGCGCCAAAACCTTTATCCCACTTTTCCGATTGCTTGAGAGGGAAAGTAGCATTAATTGCATTTGGATGTTGTGGAGGTGGAGGGACATGGAGTAGAGTTGGTGATGGAAGGTGGGGTGTGGCGGTGAAAGTGCAAGTGGTGTGGGAGGTGGAAGTGCAAGGGTGCCGTGCTTTGTTTTGGCTTTTGGGCTTATTTTTGGTTTTGGGTTTGGGGTTAAAAAAGGGTCCGGTTGGTTATTAGCTTAGTAACACAAGGACCATTCTTGCAATTCATCCAAACTAGAGGATCTAAACTGTTCTTTTCCAAAATTATTATAAGGACCATAGATGACAAACTTTATTAACCAAGGACCATAAATAATATTTTCCATTTTGAAAATCACAGGGACTTGTTTTGCCATTTTGAAAGTTGGGGACCGAAGCGCCAATTATGTAAACTTTGTTCGTTTTCTAGTCGTTTTACTCATTTTGCATTTAAAACATATAAAACACAATTTTGGGATATTCTCGTATTTTGATGCATTTAAAGTGTTTTTAAATGTTTTAGATTCAGATTGACCAAAATGATGAGTATTTACACACTCATCAATCCCATTACTAAAACATTGCTAGTCCCTAGCAATCTTTTATGAAAACTTAATGGATTTGAATCTCTTTACCAAAAGCCATCACTTCTAGAGTAGCCAAATGTTTCGATTCAAGTAAGAACTATGGTACATCGATAACCATATGATTTTGAGCAAACCACGAGCTTCCAACGGATTTGATTTGTCTTTACCGAGCCGTTTGCTTCGGACTAGCCAACTCTTAGATAAAATATCTTTGGTGAGTCAATTACCAATTATTGTTTTCCAACTGCCTTTACCACAAGCCATAAACTTGCGGGCTAGCCAACTCTTCACTAATTAAAGATATGGTGAGTGAACACCATACAATTTTGGGCAAATTGCAAGCCGTCAACGGATTTGAGATATCTTTACCAAGAGCCGCTTGCTCTGGATTAGCCAATCCTTATGTGGGTTAGACATGGTGGACTGATTACATTTGTTGTGTTTAGTACATAGTACTTCCACTAAAAAAATTTAAAATTTGGCCATTTTGGGGAAAAAGGGACTAAAAGGGTACATTTATGATCAATTCGCGAAATTTCCCCCACACTTAGAAATGAATATTGCCCTCAATATTCAAAGTACCGTTATGCGAAACACGTAACGTAAAAGGGAAATACTACGGCCATTTTTTTAACACTTTATATACAACAATGGGGCAACTCCCCACACTAGGGTGGTACACACGGGTGAAAACCCATGTTTAATTCTCGTTTTGATTACCGAGTCGCTAGCTTGACTCGACCCGAATTAATTTGTTCATGGGGAAGTAAGTGGAAGAGACAATCTCTATCGGACTTTCATTCAAGATGTTTGTATAAACATTGAAGTACGTGAAAGTTCCACACCGATGAGATATAGAGAGAGACCCCGGCTCACAAATGGTACATGGAAATGCTGTGGTCAAGATGGTATCTTCACTCCCGAATGAGTGAAGAGAAGAAGTCACAGGATAGGTGAAGAAAAGAAAGAAAGTCATGATGAAAATCATGACTAACTCATCTTCATCCATAGGAGAATCCATAATTTCGTGATATGAATCTCATCATTTAAGCTCACGTGATCAAGACATATTATGGGTGTGTCTAGATCAGTAGAAATTATCATACTCGGCGGAGATATGATATGAGTGAGTTCACCGGAGAACTCCTCGTTAAGAGAATCAATCACAAGATGTAAATCTGTGAATTCTTGTTCCATCAGAGACTCATCACTATCCTCAATCCGAGTATCAAAGAGTGGATTCTCGAAATTAAAGTGAATTCAAAGTCGAATTCAAATAGAGGATTGGTGAAAGTAGCTTTGAATGTTTCGGGAACAAAGTGATCAACATTCTCTATTGGATTTGTTAGGGTGAGAAGTGAGTGAACGATCATTATAAGGGAGACTTTCAATCTCCCGGATCGGCTTCGAAATCAAAGAGACCATCGTCACTTCGATGAAAGTGGGTGATGTGAGTGAGTTCATCGGTGAACTCCTCAAAAGAGGATCGAGGCCGTGGGAGTGATGCCTCAACATACTCGATGTTTTCATAGGAAGCACAATCGTCGCTAAGATCGGAGAAAGTTTCAAAATGATCTTTTGAACACTCAAGAGGAAAGAGAATCACACATATGATCGAAGTTCCTGTGACTCTCTCGGGATTGAGACAAGGTTCTCAACACTAGACTTTATGAATTCGTCCGATTCCTTTTCGTGAACAGTGTCAAGATGCTCATCCCCATGTTTAGAGAGTGAGTGGGAATATCGGGTGTGATAACAACAGATGAGGGAGTTGAGAAGGACTAGCATACATATGTTTTACACTTTCCATTTGTTCTTCGCTAGTAATTCCATCATAGTTTTTTCTCCTGATTTTCATGGAAGGAATTTCAATGATGAACTTGATGAACCCGTATAAAATTGACGAATATCAAGGTAACTTCATCATCATCGTCATCGAGAATGAAAGAATCGAGAGCTAGATTTGGTGCTTTTGTATTTAATTAATTCCCTAATAGAGTTTTCACCGCAACTGGGAATCTAATTTAGCGACCGCTCTTCGCCTAACAATTTTTCCATGGATTTTTGATTTGGATTATCTTGGGAATGTTTACATTCCTTCAAATCTTCACTAAATCCAAAAGATCAAGGAGAAGATTTTGAGGAAGTGGCTTAGGTGAGGTGGTGCTGATTCATTTAGTAATTGTAGAGGTTGGTCATGATACGAAGAGTCGTAATTGTTACAAGGAAATGGATTCCTTGTTTGACAATCGAGCTAAAGTGGACCTCCACGAGACTCACAACAAAATGATTGTTGTGGTGGTCATGTGAATAATATGGAATTTGGTCATTTCAAAGGCGGTGTTACCGTAAAACTGCTCATAGACAAACGCGTTTCGGATTGACACTCAAATCCTTGGTGAGGACCTCCACAAAACTCACACAGATATGTCAATATCTCATGATGTGGTAGTTGATGGAATAAATCAATCGTGTCATGGTAAGAATAGGGATCTTGGTTATAGACAGACCCATTTCCTGACTCTACCATGCTAAAACTGAGACAATCATCATCATTATGAGGGCCACCACAAAATTGACAACCAAAAAGGTGAGGATAAGACATAGAAAGAATCAAAGGTTTACAGAGAGGTTGGGATGAAGAATCAAAGATGTGAGAGGGTAAAGATGGATATTTTTGGATTTTTGGATAAACTGTTGTAAATATAAGAAAGAAAATCTTTTGGGTTTTTGTGTTTGTTGAAAACCGATTTTAAAATGTTTTCGGAACCGTTTTGCTTTTTATATGATAATAATAAGAAAATATGAACAAGGATGGTAAATATACAATGGGTGTATATTCAACAACACCGATGCTTCAAATTAAGTAGTACACAACACACCTCCCAAGCAATGGGCGCTAAAATTTGATTCGCTCCAAACGGTCTATCTTTTATTAGTCAACCACTTGTGAATGGTCAACCATAAAAGTCAAACACTCGAACAAAATGCAATTAAGTCCGAGAGGACTTTAGAGTTTCCGGTCGTTAAGTCCCAACGAGGTGTGAAACGTAATACAACGAATCATCACACCCCAATTTACTGCTTTTGCGTGAATGGAATTCACGGGGCATTGACCGTCATAGCACCACATCACAAGTTATATTGAACGACCTAAAGTGTCGTTTAAAACACATCGTTGGATATTTCATAAAACATAATCAGTACAACATCGGTCCCAAAAGGTTTACAAAGTTTAAGGAAATACAAATATGTTACAAATCAAACGATGTTTTGAAATAAAGAGCCATAATGTACATAATGTAAGTCGATCGCCATGACTCAAAATATAGGTCCCTAAACCATGTCATGATGCGAATGCCTCGAGTTACGAAAATACATTGCTAAAACGTCAACAATAATGTTGGTGAGAAATCATAGGTTTATGTAAATGTTTTATACGACTACACAAGTATAGAATATGCATGACAATCCAACACGTAAAAATAATGTTACAATTGCTCTAAGCCCATGACCCCGAAACTAGACTGTTCAATAATGTATGCCCCTGCAGAGTGTTTGCCAGACAACTCCGTAATACCATCAAATGAAATGCATCCGTTTGCTTGGTTGGGATTCACCAACCCGGATGGAGGCGTCACCCTCGATAGATCTATCCACTCATCCTCGCTTCAAAGATTAACGGTTCATGTTCAAGTAATGGGGACTTTCAAATTGGCAAATGTGGTAACTTAAGCAATGTAATGAATTTAACATACTTGGTATCGTACAAAAAAAATGTAGTGCAATGTATTCTCCCCCGTGGGTTTGAAAATAATCGAAAGCATGTAAAAACGGGGCTATGAAAACTCACTTGGATAAACTGGAAATAACGGCAATAGTGAGTACACTGAGGTTTATAATGATGCGTCAACCGGGACCTATTACGAATGATATGATATGTCATGAGTTGCAATGTAATGTTATGCATGCACTTCGTATGTTATTTATACCATTTACGGGTTTTGAAAATATTACTCGTCGATTTAAAAATACTCTTTTGACGTCTTGACCCTTCAAAAATCACTTTACATGTTTTACGTCAAAATGTCATCCTACAATGGTTTTATAATGATTTTGGTGAAATTACCATTTTCGTCGCAAAACAATGTCGTCGGAAAATCATGAAATAAATGGTATAAACTACATAACATGCATATAAGTTCCAAAATGATAAGAAACATATGAAAATGATAAGGAAACTTAAAATGATAAGAATATGCTTACTAGTGCAAGTGAAGAGGTGTAGGTAACAAAGGATTAAACTTAGATATCCTTGGTTTTTATTTCAAAACCATGAAAAGGATATAAACTAGGTTGAAAATACACTTGATTTAGCAAAATCTCTTGATCCCTTGGATTTCTTGATGAGGCGGTTCTATGGAGCCAAGAAAGGAGAGGATTTATTTTTTCACACTTTGATAATATGAGATGTATGTGAAGTGATTTTGAGTGTTAGACTTTTGTAACTTATGTGAATTATTAGCAAGACAAAGTAGTAAGAAAACCATACTTCAAATTAATGCAAGCCCTCCCTTGGCGGTTTTGGGAGGGTTTGTCTCTTCATATATATATTTTTTTAAAACTTGTAACTTGTATATATATGTAAGACTTGTATAAATAAAATGTGTAAGTAAATGAATGTAATGGTAAATGGTGATTTGTGGTACAAGTAAGTTTTAATAGCTCAAAATAGAATGAAATGAGTTAGTAAAAATTGTAAAAATACTTTCCTTGTGAAAATCGGGTGATAAAATAATTATCGTAAAATTTTAAGAAAAACGGCGTAATAATTAAACTTTAACGATAAAATACCAAATAAATGTGAAACACTAGGAAAACTAAAATATAGTTTTATGAACTAAATGTAAGTTTAAAAATACCTCGGGATCATTTTTGAAAGTAACGGGTTAAATAATCAAAATAAAAACTCACGCGATAAAAATTATTAAATATAAAAATTACGCGTTGAAGGGTGAAATGAAATGTCGTGAATGTACTAATGAGATGCACATGATGTCAATGAAATGTAGACTAATCATAGTCCATATGAAATGTACGTGATGTCATGATCATGAATTCGCCGCTAAACCTCAAGGTTACGCGAATTTGAAACAAGTAAACCAAGTTTACTAAAATGTTGAAATAATGAGACATAAGCGGTGTCGAGAAATGACCTGAAAATGCAGATTGTCACATTCGCCCATCAAAAGGAATTCAGTCCACGAATTCAAGCGTTGTTAGGTCTAACGATGTCGGCGAAAAGATGTGGATACTTGCGTCGCATCGGTCTTCCGTTCCCAAGTAAACTCGGGACCTCGTCGAAATTCCAATGAACTTTCACAATAGGAATACGACTGCTTTCAACCGCTTGACCTCGCGGTCCATGATTTCTCTGTGTTCCTCCACAAAGTTGAGTTTGTCGTCAATATGAACTTCGTCCAATGGAATAACGAGCGATTCGTCGAAAGACACTTCTTCAAGTTTGAAACATGAAACGTGTTGTGCACATGACTAAGTTACGAAGGAAGATCAAGACGATAAGCTACAGGACCAACTCGGCTCAAAATCTTGAATGGTCCAATGTATCTCGGGTTTAACTTTCCACGCTTTCCAAAAGCATACACGCCCTTCCAAGGCGATACTTTCAACATAACTTTGTCACCCACTTGAAATTCCAAATCCTTGCGTCTAACATCCGCATAACTTTTCCGTCGACTCCTTGCGCTTCGAGTCTATCACGAATTTGAACTATCTTCTCGGTGGTTTCTCGTACCATCTCCGGGCGATGAGTTGTGCGTCTCTACCTCGGCCCAACAAACGGTGATCGGCACTACGACCATACGGTGCCTCGAATGGTGCCATCTTGATCTTGGTGTGATAACTATTGTTGTACGAGAATTCAATCAATGGCAAATGGTTAGCCCAACCATTTCCAAAATCAATGACACATGCCCTCGATGTCTTCTAATGTTTGAATGGTCCTTTCACTTTGACCATCGGTTTGTGGGTGATCTGTTGTGCTCATCTCTAATCTGGTTCCGAATGAATCTTGCAATGAATTCCAAAAGTTTGAAGTGAATCGACTATCTCGCTTGGAAATGATGGAAATTGGTGCTCCGTGCCTCGAGACTATTTCTTTGACATAAAGTCTAGTGAGTTGCTCCATGGAATAAGTCTCTAATCGGTATGAAATGAGTCGACTTGGTAAGCGATCAACAATTACCCAAATAGCGTCGTAACCTCCGATGTCTTAGGAAGTTTCGTAACAAAGTCCATAGTAATGCGTTCCCATTTCCATTGAGGAATTTCGGTTGTTGGAGCAATCTGACGGCTTACGGTATTCGACTTTTACCTTAGCACGTAAGACATTTGCTAACGTGCGTGGCAATCTCCGCTTTCATGTTCGGCCACCAATAAAGCTTCTTAAGATCTTGATACATCTTATCCGATCCTGGATGAATAGAATACTTTGACTTATGCGACTCATGCATAATCAATTCTCGTATTCCGCCATACAATGGAACCCACATTCTATCCTTGAAACATAGTACTCCATCTGCTCTCTTTACAAAACCATTTGCGCTTTCGGGCATGCCATAAAGCTTTTCACTTGGTCGGTTTTCCTCCTTAAGTGCCTCGACTTGTGCTTCGCGGATTTTCGATGGTAGAGGAGAAATAATCGTCATTCCCAATGATCGAACTCTTAAAGGTTTAGGCCTCTCTTTCCGACTAAGAGCATCAGCCACAACATTGGCTTTTCCTGGGTGATACTTGATTTCACAATCATAGTCGCTGAGTAATTCCAACCAACGACGTTGCCTCATATTAAGCTCCTTCTGATCAAGAATATATTGCAAACTCTTGTGGTCGGTAAACACTGTGCACTTTGTACCGTAGAGGTAGTGTCTCCAAATCTTGAGCGCGAAAACTACGGCTCCTAACTCGAGATCATGAGTGGTGTAATTCTTCTCATGAGTCTTAAGTTGTCGAGAAGCATACGCTATCACCTTCTCATTTTGCATTAAAACAGCCCCAAGTCCTTTATGCGAAGCGTCACAATATACAACAAAGTTCTCAATGCCTTCGGGTAGTGCTAAAATTGGCGCACTGCAAAGCTTTTGCTTTAACAACTGAAAAGCAGTTTCTTGTTTCTTTCCCCACTCGTACTTCTTGTTTTTCTGCGTCAACTTGGTCAAAGGTCTAGCTATCTTCGAAAAACCTTCGATGAACCTTCGGTAATACCCGGCTAGTCCTAGAAATTGTCGAATTTCCGTGGATTCGTTGGAGTAGCCCAATCTTTCACGGCTTCAATCTTTGGGGATCAACTTGTAGTCCTTGACTATCAATGATATGACCAAGAAATTGCACTTTGTGGTTCCAAAATCACACTTGAAAACTTGGCATACAACTTCTCATTCTTGAGTAGCCTTAAAATCGTCCTTAAATGTTCTTCGTGCTCTTCTTTGCTCTTGGAGTAGATCAAGATGTCGTCGATGAAACAATAACAAACTTGTCCAAATACGACACAAACTCTATTCATGAGATCCATGAATACCGCGGTGCATTAGTCAATCCAAACGGCATCACTTGAAACTCGTAATGACCGTAACGTGTTCGAACGCTGTCTTGAATATCCTCTTCCCGAACTCGAAGTCGATGATAACCCGAACGAAGATCAATCTTGGAATAAATACTAGAACCTTGCAACCGATCGAACAAGTCATCAATTTCGGGGTGGATAACGATTCTTCACCGTTAACTTGTTCAATTCTCGATAATCTATGCACATTCGGAAGGATCCATCCTTCTTCTTCACAAACAAAACCGGTGCTCCCAAGGCGAGGAACTCGGCCTAATGAATCCTTTGTCTAGAAGCTCTTGCAATTGATTAGACAACTCTTGCATTTCGGATGGCGCTAAGCGGTGCGGTGCTCAAGCTTGATCGGTGCAGCTCCGGCACTAAGTCAATTTGAAACTCTACTTGACGTGCGGTGGAAGTCTGGTAAATCCTGGAAATACTTGGAAAATTCACGGACAATAGGAACATCTTCAAGTCGCTTCTCCTCCGACTTTTCTCAAGAATATGGGCTAAGAAAGCAAGACAACCTTTCTTAATGTACTTCTCGTTTGATACTCGATATGATACTAATTCGAGTTCCACTTCGTTCCCCACGAATAATCAAAGTTTCGCCATTGTAGGGAAGATGTACAACTTTCTCATCACAAATGATCTTCGCGCGATGCTTAGATAACCAGTCCATGCCGATGACGACGTCAAAACTACCAAGCTCTACGGGCATGAGGTCTATGTTGAAGGGATGATTAAGAAAATTGAATGTGCAACCGCGAACAACGGTGTTGGTGCAAACTACGCTACCATTAGCTAATTCGACGTTGTATGATATGTCTAGTGTAGTTGGTTTAATGTTGAGCAAAGGTGCAAATGCAGTAGACACAAAACTTTTATCGGCACCGAATCAAATAAAACCAAGCGTAACGATTATTGAGAAGAAACGTGCGTAATGACATTCGGGTCTTCTATCTTCTCCGCCTCAATAACATAAACCCTTCCTTGAGCCATACCTCCTTGATTCGATTTGCTTGATTCTTTCCCTTCTTGCAATCCTCTTGTAGTGTCCGGGTTCCCAACCAAAACATGTAACCTTTGGTGCCGTGCAATCCCTAGTACGGTGGCCAACTTTCTTGCAATTCTCACACGGATCGGGACATCGACCGGATTGTGGTGACTCAAACACTTATTACACTTGGCAAAACCCCGAATATCCTTTTCCTTCTTTTTGACCCGCGGCATAAACCTTAGCAACCTCTTGCCTTTTGGGTGGTTGTTGAGTAGCATTCCTACCCCTTGTGTTATCCCACTTGCGCTTGTTATTGTTGTTGTAGTTGCCTCGGTTATTGTTGAAACGGTTGTTGGGGTTGTTGTTGTTGGTTCGGTTAGTGGTGGTGTACTTACCTCGCTTCACCACTTGTGCCATCAACTTCTGAGTAACACGAATAGCTTCTTCAATTGTTTGTGGATCGAATGAAGTCACATCTCCTTGAATCACTTCGGGAAGTCCCCCGATAAAAGCCTCTAGCAACTTTTCATTATCCGATACCATTGACGGGCATAATGCGGCTAATTCCTGGAATCTCCGAATATACGTGTCAATGTCATAGCCAATAGTAACCAATTCATAGAACTCCGTCTCTAACTTTTTGATTTCAGTTCGAGGACAAAACTTCTTAGTCACCAAGCCTTTAAATTCCTCCCACGTAAGCTTAAAAGCATTCTCCATACCAATCGGTTGCGCGTATGAATTCCACCATGATAACGCCCCATCGAGCAAAGTGCTCGTAGCAAATTTGACCTTACTGTCATCCGGACAGTTACAAAGCAAAAATACCGATTCCAACTTTTCAAACCATCGGACCATTGTCATTGCTCTCCTCGGTACCTCGAAACTTAGTGGGTTCACCACTCTTGAAATCTTTATACGAGCATTTCTTAACCCCGGATCCTCCGGCATTACCAAGAGTAGCGGCTAATCTAGCGGCTTGAAGAATGACACGGCTTCAAAGAAGAAGAAGCACCCATCGCTTCCCTTTCGACTCTTAATGCATTAGCAATGCTATCGTTTACCAACTTCAATTCTTGCTTGAGTCATCTCAACTGTAGCTTTCTTGATGCCATAACTCTTCAAAATCACAAGATGAAACAATCATGAGAACTCGTAAGTAAAACAACCATCATACAAATATATCCACAACCACAACATGCATAAAGATAAATGGAATCACAACGAACAATAATGAAATATCACAATATAATCACAACACACGTGGATAATATACATGAAAATTTCGCCTACATGGACCGATATCATACATAATAATAACCATTCCTACATAGTAGAGTCAATACTTGATAATTTGTTTGTACAACAACCAAAATACTACAAGTTCTTTAAACTACGTCACACACCTTGTGACTAGGATAATAATGGTCAAAACTATACATGACAAAAGTCTACATAAGGCACCTCATGGTGCTCCGCCAGCTCTATCCTGGAGATCGCGAACCTGAATAACCAAACTATCAATCAAACTCCTCATCTCATCCATCTGACCCTGCAATGAAACAATACGCTCACGAGCTAAAGCTAACTCCTGTGACTGACTCTGTAACTCATCACGTGCCATATCGTACCACAAACAACTCGGGCATCTCCGCCTCAACTCCGTGATGTGCTCTCTATCCTCAATGCTGTCGGTCTTTGAAGACCCCGAAACTCTAAGTCAATACAAACCACCGCTTAATATCAAACCCTCGACCTCCCTCGGCGATGGGCTCAATCCTATCAACCGATAGCTCCTCCAACTGCCGAGTCAAACTATCAATCAGAATCGCCGTGGCATCGACACGGGCACCTAATGCCTCGTGGAAGGCCGTCGTGCGTGAATGCCCTAGAACTCTCGCCTATCTCAAATCTAGCAGGCGGCTCGGGCTCGGTCGATGGTGGTGTAGGATATCGAAACGTCACGCTTTTTGGGCGGCAAGTCCGATCTTGGTCTGGATCTCTAAGAAAATATGATGATGATGGTGATGATGGTGGTAGTGGTCTGGTGGTGGTGATGGTGCGAGCAACGGGTTATGAACGGGCTAACGTGAGGTGTGGGTGCAACTTCACCTCCTCGAAGGGTTCGGTCTCGATGTCGGTCATGATCAATGGGAAGGCTGCGAGAGATCCAATAGAAGATACAATCTCGTGGAATGTGATGGAACATCATCCATGCTAGGGTCCGATGAAATGGTAATAGGGTGAGAATCTGAAGACATGTCTGTGACAACCGATGTGAAATAAATGTAAATAATCTCGAACAAAGTGTAAGTGAATCCACATCATCAAAATAAATATGTACTATGATGAAATGATGAGATGCTATGATAATGTAGCTATAGTCTAGGGTCAATGATGCAACCTAGTTCTCTATAATCGTAGCTCGTACCAATCATCACACCCCAATTTACTGCTTTTGCGCCGAATGGAATTCTGGGGGCATTGACTGTCATAGCACCACATCACAGTTATATTGAACGACCTAAAGTGTCGTTTTAAAAACACATCGTTGGATATTTCATAAAAACATAATCAGAGTACAACATCGGTCCCAAAAGGTTTACAAAGTTTAAGGAAATACAAATATGTTACAAATCCAAACGATGTTTTGAAATAAAGAGCCATAATGTACATAATGTAAGTCGACGCCGCGACTCAAAATATAGGTCCCTAAACCATGTCATGATGCGAATGCCTCGCCACTGAAAATACATTGCTAAAAACGTCAACAATAATGTTGGTGAGAAATCATAGGTTTATGTAAATGTTTTATACGACTACACAAGTATAGAATATGCATGACAATCCAATCACGTAAAAATAATGTTACAATTGCTCTAAGCCCATGACCCCGAAACTAGACTGTTCAATAATGTATGCCCTCGCAGAGTGTTTGCGGACAACTCCGTAATACCATCAAATGAAATGCATCCGTTTGCTTGGTTGGGATTCACCAACCCGGATGGAGGCGCCACCCTCGATAGATCTATCCACTCATCCTCGCTTCAAAGATTAACGGTTCATGTTCAAGTAATGGGACTTTCAAATTGGCAAATGTGGTAACTTAAGCAATGTAATGAATTTAACATACTTGGTATCGTACAAAAAAAATGTAGTGCAATGTATTCTCCCCGTGTTTGAAAATAATCGAAAGCATGTAAAACGGGCTATGAAAACTCACTTGGATAAACCGGAAATAACGGCAATAGTGAGTACATCGAGGTTTATAATGATCGTCAACCGGGACCTATTACGAATGATATGATATGTCATGAGTTGCAATGTAATGTTATGCATGCATCATTATGTTATTTATACCATTTACGGGTTTTGAAAATATTACTCGTCGACGAAAAATACTCTTTTGACGTCTTGACCCTTCAAAAATCACTTTACATGTTTTTACGTCAAAATGTCATCCTACAATGGTTTTATAATGATTTTTGGTGAAATTACCATTTTTCGTCGCAAAACAATGTCGTCGGAAAAATCATGAAATAAATGGTATAAACTACATAACATGCATATAAGTTCCAAAAATGATAAGAAACATATGAAAATGATAAGGAAACTTAAAAATGATAAGAATATGCTTACTAGTGCAAGTGAAGAGGTGTAGGTAACAAAGGATTAAACTTAGATATCCTTGGTTTTTATTTCAAAACCATGAAAAGGATATAAACTAGGTTGAAAATACACTTGATTTAGCAAAAATCTCTTGATCCCTTGGATTTCTTGATGAGGCCGGTTCTATGGAGCCAAGAAAGGAGAGGATTTATTTTTTCACACTTTGATAATATGAGATGTATGTGAAGTGATTTTGAGTGTTAGACTTTTTGTAACTTATGTGAATTATTAGCAAGACAAAGTAGTAAGAAAACCATACTTCAAATTAATGCAAGCCCTCCCCTTGGCCGGTTTTTGGGGAGGGTTTGTCTCTTCATATATATTTTTTTTTTAAAAACTTGTAACTTGTATATATATGTAAGACTTGTATAAATAAAATGTGTAAGTAAATGAATGTAATGGTAAATGGTGATTTGTGGTACAAGTAAGTTTTTAATAGCTCAAAATAGAATGAAATGAGTTAGTAAAAATTGTAAAAATACTTTCCTTGTGAAAATCGGGTGATAAAATAATTATCGTAAAATTTTAAGAAAAACGACGTAATAATTAAACTTTAACGATAAAAATACCAAATAAATGTTAAACACTAGGAAAACTAAAAATATAGTTTTTATGAACTAAATGTAAGTTTAAAAATACCTCGGGATCATTTTTGAAAGTAACGGGTTAAATAATCAAAATAAAAACTCACGCGATAAAAATTATTAAATATAAAAATTACGCGTTGAAGGGTGAAATGAAATGTCGTGAATGTACTAATGAGATGCACATGATGTCAATGAAATGTAGACTAACATAGTCCATATGAAATGTACGTGATGTCATGATCATGAATTCGCCGCTAAACCTCCAAGGTTACGCGAATTTGAAACAAGTAAACCAAGTTTACTAAAATGTTGAAATAATGAGACATAAACGGTGTCGAGAAATGACCTGAAAGTACGGATTGTCACAGAATCTGTGATCGAGTGATACTGAATGGGAAAAGGAATTATGGGGATTTGTAAACTACAAGGCAAGCAATAATAATAAAAGGCAACTAAAACTACTGAATCTATGATGTAAACAAGGGAATATAAACTAACAATGCAATTTATACTAAAACGCGAAGAACATAATTAAAGAAACGTGAATTAAATGCAACTACTCTAATTTAACCCATGAAAATGAACTACAATATTTCTACAATTAAGGATGTTATTTAAAATTATTTGAAATTTAAAACTAATTTTTTGGATTTTTTTTTTTGATTTATTTGGAATTAAAAACTAATTTAAGACATTAGAAAGAGACTTAAAATACTAAAAATTAGGAAAACAAGCAAGAAAATTATAAAACTACTTTTCAAAAATCAAATTTAACTAAAAAGATTTTTCAAAACTGGACGGTCTATCTTTTATTAATCAACCACTTGTGAATGGTCAACCATAAAAGTCAAACAGCTCATAACAAAATGCAATTAAGTCCAGAGGAGTTTAGAGTTTCCCGGTCGTTAAGTCCCAACGAGGTGTGGCTTGTAATACAACGAATCGTGATCGAGTGATCTTGAATGGGAAAAGGAATTATGGGGATTTCTAAACCACAAGGCAAGCAATAATAATAAAAGGCAACTAAAACCATCGAATCTATGATGTAAACAAGGGAATATAAACTAACAATGCGAATTTATACTAAAAGCGAAGAACATAATTAAAGAAACGTGAATTAAATGCAACTACTCTAATTTAACCCATGAAAATGAACTACAATATTTCTACAGCTAAGGATGTTATTTAAAATTATTTGAAATTTAAAACTAATTTTTTGGATTTTTTCTTGATTTATTTGGAATTAAAAACTAATTTAAGACATTTGAAAGAGACTTAAAATACTAAAAATTAGGAAAACATGCAAGAAAATTACAAAACTAATTTTAAAAAATCTTAAATGACTAAAAAGAATTTTAGAAACTGGAATCACATTTTTTTGAATTTTTATGAATTTTTATGAATTTATTATGAATTTAATACTATTGAAAACTAATAAAAATGCTAGAAAATATTAATTAAGCTGAGAAAAATCTGGAAAAATACTTTTTATCACTTTTTGATTTTTCTAAAACTAGGAAAATTGAAATTGTATTTTTCTGAACATTTTCTGAATTATTTGGATTAAATGCTAATTAAAAAGGCTAGAAAATGACATAAAATGCAGAAAAATAGCAAATGAACAGTGAAAAATATGAAAACTTCCAGTCAACTATAAAATAATACTGAGAACCCAGGAAAAATAACAGAAACTATTTTGGAGAGCTAGAACTATGATTTGGCACACTACTTGTATGAATAAGCACTGAAAAATAAGCAATAAGCCACCTATAAGCACCGAAGCTACCACAAGCTCAAAATGACCTAAGATAACTAAGAATATACTCGCAACTGAATGGGATCCTAAAAGCACAAGCTAGAAGCATTTAGGCTCAAAACAACTAAAGACTAACTAATGCCAAACAAACCACTTATAGCCTACTTTAAGCCCTTGTTAAGCTAGCTTATAAAATCACAAAATAAAATAAAATCACCATGAAAACCACTACCAACCAAAGTGTCTAAATCCAAATTTCAAATGATAAGGACAAGAAATGAAGATTTTAAAAATATAAAAGTGAAGGCGGTTTAAGTGAAAAGGATTTTTGACTTTTAAAGGAAAACTGAGATTTTGACTTTAATGAAATTTGATCTTGAAAACAGATTGGAAATGAAGTTTATAGATGTAATATGACCTAATGAAGATGACTTTAGTGATTCTAATACTAATATGCAAGTTATGCTACTTTAATAACTAACCGATATGAAAACTTGAACGAATACATGCAACTTTGACTATAGTGATAAAAGATGCAAACTAGAAACCGAATTAGACTAGATATCGCTAATCGAGACTAGTGTTGCAATAATCCACCACTAATTCACCCTCTAACTCAGTTCAACTCTTGAACCAAACACCCTCTTAACTATCTCATTTGCACTTTAAAACCGATTTAGCTAATACAGCCATAGAACTTGATCCTTGAAACTAAATAACTTAAAACTAATCTAATTAAACAGATTCCAAGGTAAAATAAACATTAAATAAGCTGAATAAGAAAATGGCTAATTTGGACTTTTTTTCTTGATTTTAAGCAAAAACTGAATTAAACAACTAAAATGCATTAAATTAAAAGCAATAATCTCTAATTAGACTAAACAAGCTGAGAAATTCCAAAATAAGCGATAAATAAGTCGTACATGTTGATGTTGACTTTCTTTGACTTTCTTAGAAAATGGAAATTAAGAACATGAAGCTCTAATTTCTTGTTTAAAGCAACTTTACTAATCTTAAAAGGACTTATTGAAACTAGTTGGACAAATTTTAACACTTAAGAACAAGCACAAATGAATTTGGCGGAAAACCGAAATCAAGAAAGAAACTGGAAATTGCTACTTAAAACTTGTGAATTAATATCGAAACTAACTTGTGCATTACGAAAAACATAAACCCATAATTCTTTAACATTCAAACAAATAAAATGATTACAAGAAAATTAAAAGAAAGGTCTAAAAGCAGTGACAACTTGTATCTCCGAGTCTTCTTTTTCTTTTATAGGTCTCAAAAGTGTCTCTCTCATCATTCTTGGCCATTGGATTGGCCACTTCATCTCACCCTTTGATCACGTTTTGGCGCCAAAACCTTTATCCCACTTTTCCGATTGCTTGAGAGGGAAAGTAGCATTAATTGCATTTGGATGTTGTGGAGGTGGAGGGACATGGAGTAGAGTTGGTGATGGAAGGTGGAGTGTGGCGGGTGAAAGTGCGGGCAAGTGGTGTGGGAGGTGGAAGTGCAAGGTCCGTGCTTTGTTTTGGCTTTTGGGCTTATTTTGGTTTTGGGTTTGGGGTTAAAAAGGGTCCTTGGTTATTAGCTTAGTAACACAAGGACCATTCTTGCAATTCATCCAAACTAAAGGGACTGGCCGAACTTTTCCAAAATTATTATAAGGACCATAGATGACAAACTTTATTAACCAAGGACCATAAATAATATTTTCCATTTTGAAAATCACGGGACTTGTTTTGCCATTTTTGAAAGTTGGAGGACCGAAACCGCCAATTATGCAAACTTTGTTCGTTTTCTAGTTGTTTTACTCATTTTGCATTTAAAACATATAAAACACAATTTTGGGATATTCTCAGTATTTTGATGCATTTCTGAGTGTTTTTAAATGTTTTGCAGTTCAGATTTGACCAAAAATGATGACTATTTACACACTCATCAATATGTTAACAAGCAAGTGGCATACGTTGAATGCGAATTGCCAAAAGTTCAATGCGGTCTTCAAACGGGCACAACATTCGGCAAAAATGGGAAAATGAAGTGGATATGTTGAGACGGGCTAGACAGATGTACTGTGACGAGCATAAAGGAGCCTCATTTACCCAAGAGAATGCGTGGGATATTTTGAAAATGCATGCAAAATGGGACACGCCGAAACAGATGGATTTAACTGACGATATCCCCGGGCAAGGCCACGAGGCGTTATTCGGTCATGATGCAAGAGCACGACCGGCCGTCAAACAACGTTCTGGGAAAAAAGCCAAATCCGAGACCACGACGAGTACCGGGAAAAGTAACTCGTCAGCCAAATTCGGAGAGTATATGTCAAGCGAGATTCACGCTAAACGGGAAACAGCCCAATCAACGTACGAGGTCGCTAAAGAGAAACACCGTACGATTTTGCGTTTAGAAAAGATGAAATTTCTCGGTATTAATATGAAGGAGATGGATGATGAGTACGTATATTGGATCGACATGGAAAAGCAGAAAATCCTTGAAAAATATAATTTGAAACGCGGACCCAATTTGTTTTATTTTATTTCCGTATTGTATTTTTATTCCGTATTTTTTATTTCTGGCTTGTTGTAGTTTTTTCATTCCGTATTTTTTTTGGTGATATTTTTTTTGTTGTATTTTTTTTTAATTTCGTATTGTAATGTATAAGTTTATTAATGTAATGGTTAAGGTTGTTTAATGAGTGGAATATTTAGTTGAGGGGTTGAATTTGAAATTTGAATTGTTTTAAGAAAAGTGAGTCTTAAAAGATGATGTTGAGGTAGTGTTATGATAAAGGGTGTTTTGTTATATTAGCTTTAAAATATTAAATTTGATGTGACACTAACGTGGCGGAAATTTCTTTCATAACTTAAGTTATTATACCTTATGCTTTAGGATGTAACCATTTGATGTTTACTGTCAATTGGAATGAAAAGGTAGTTGAATGGATCAACTGATACAAAATTTAAAACAATGGCTCAACCAGCCCAAGTTGATTTTATGAAACGTGTTTGTAAATTGTGATATTAGAGCGTTGGGTATTATAACGTCACTCAACCGCCAAGTCAACGTGGATGGTTTTGGGCTTGAGCCATTTCCAAACTATTTTACTTGGCGCACGCTGCTTTTTTACTTATTATTATTATTATTATTATTATTATTATTATTATTATTATTATTATTATTATTATTATTATTATTTTTTGAGTTTGTGTTTTAGTAGGGTACAGTGGGTTTTAATACGGCTGTTTAAGCTTGAGGGACGAGTTTAGGGATATTTGGTGTGTGAGTATGAAAAATGAGAATATTGAGGTGGCGGTGATATGACGTAATGACTTGAGCCATGATACCCATTGCTCTTAAACTACTTTCAGTAGTAATACCATTTCACTTTTCACATCAGCGTCACATTAGCTTTATATTTCCTCTCACTTCCTCTCACTTTTCACCCTCAATAGTCACCACTCTCCACTCCCTCGCTTTTCATTAAAGTACATAGTTTTATACAAATATACCCAACCAAATACCCTACACAAACTCGCAAACCAAATAATTAATAATAAAAACATTGAAGGGGCCCACTTTATACAAAAGGTCAAGTAGTGAGCTCCTCACCTTTCGTCCACCGTTTTGCTTGGGCTCACGCAACATACAAACACCTCTCGTTGAGGCTCACGCGTGACATGGGTAAAAAGGAAAAGAGCTCTGTGAATAGCCAAAACAGGTTGCGTCGGAAATATTTTTTTTAAGAGAAAATTACCAAACTAAGGCAAAAGATATTTTTGCAATTTTTTCTCATTTTAATCATGCTCAACTACTCGACTTTACCCATTTTAATGACATGTGTCATGCTCAATTGCTCGACCCCATCTATAGTGGGCCAAAGGTGTTTTAAAAAAAGTACAAGGCAAGGACATGTGTCACTAAATGAGTGAAGTCGAGTAGTGTTGAGCATGACCAAAATAGAAAAATTGTGTAAAAAGTGACCAGGTCTTAGACCAAAGTTTTTTTTTTTTTTTTTTTTTTTTTTTTTAATGTTATTTTCATTTTTTTTGTAAATTAATATATCTGCACTGATTACGATCACGACTTCAACAAAAGAGAATCTTGATTCTTTGAATTTTTTTTTGGAGATTGTATGGATCAAAAATAGAATTGGGAGAATTTTAGTCATTTTGACCCACTTAACTTTATTCGGCACGGAAGGGTGTGGAGCATTTTGTAGTGATAAGCGGTGAGTAATGAGCATTAGGGTTTTTAGCAGTCGTTTTGGCAAAGGAGTGATGAGATTTGTTATTTTTTAAGAATACTCATTTTTTCAATGCTTCTTAAAGAAACGATGAGCGGTGGGCTGTGACTACTGCTCACAGATCACAACACTGTTGGGGGTTATTCGTCCCAAAGCAGGGTGAATATAATCAATAACTGTTCAGCAAAAATAACAAAGAGTCAGCAGTAACATATACCACTTCAATGGTTACCGGATATCACTTGGAATCGTGTGATCACTTTCCAAAGTAAACTATTCGACCCTAATGCCCGGGTATCATGAATATCTACTTGGGATAAGACCAAATGCAGTTAGAGAATTAGACACAATTCTATAACCCTTTCGCTTATAAGTGTTAATGGTTTTCTCTCTCAGATTTCATGCATGAAACAGATCTCCTATTTATAGGAAATACTCTTGGCTAGTCAATGGAATTATGAGTATTAATCGCCCATTAATAGCCTCATAATTATCCCCATAATAGCCGTTAGTGGTTACATGACCAATTAAACGTGGTCATAATGCGATTAAACCGCCACTTGAATAGGTCAAAGCCGTTACAAGCGGTACTATCATCGATGATTTTGATAGTGCCATCGGTGGTTACACCGCCTGGAAACGCCATCGCTTGATGTAAACACAACATCGATGAGACACTACTTCGGTGGAAACACCACTTCATGGAAACATCGACCCGGTGTAAATCGCCCGGTGGAAACACTGATACTCGATGGTAACCACAACAAGATTTCAACAAGCACTACCAATACAAACCACTACAAGAGTTCGTGGTGTTCATGGACCTTATGGGTGTACACTGCACTACCTCCTAACCCATTACAAGGTGTGAACTAATCCCACAAGTGCATTAAATTTTCCAACAATCCTCCCCAAATTTAGTTCACCTCCTTTGCATGAAAACAAACATTAAACAAAACATGTGCATAAATGAAAATGTCACGAGGATTGAATTTCCATCTTAGTAATTACACGCTCAAATATTCGAGAATCGTGGTGTTCTAAGAATTGAACCCTTCAACCCATTTGAATAGTCAAGATAACTACACACAAGCTTTCAAACACTTATCGCCTCCCGACACTATACAAGCCATGTGTCCATATCTAAATTCATAAATGTTGTAGAAGCTAAAGTCCAAAGCTTCACAGCGGCAAAACTTCAACATTTAATTAGGTGGTTCCTCTTTAGTCATGCTCCCGCCAAGCACGTTTTCAAAGAAAATTAACCATTAAGAAGTAAAGACTTCATCCTCCTTTCAAAGAGTTCCGAGCACAACTTTGGGATGTAAATAAAACATGTGCTCCACCATCGAATGTTCGACTTTCCAAATTGAACTCGGCTCCTAAGTTTCCTTAAGAGGAGTTGGGTGTCCTAGCATTCGATGACTAAGTTGGACTTAAACCCATCCCTTTAGCGACTTTATAACCAAGTCTCTAGCTAATCCCTTCGTCAAGTGATCGCCTAAGTTCATTGAGATCTAACAAACTCTATAGATACCACCCCATTCATGATAAGCTCACGAATCATGCTATGCCCGACACCTAAGTGTCTAGACTTACCATTGTACATTTGGCTATAAGCCTTAGCCAATGTAGTTGCACTATCACAACGGATAGAAATAGGTGCTATAGGTTTAGCCATAATGGAATCTCAAGAAGCAAGTTTTCAACCATTCGACTTCTTTACCAAAGACTTCTAAGGCCACAAATTGATTCCATTGTTGAACTGGTGATACAAGTTTGCTTCTTGGATGCCCAAGAAATTGCACCTCCACCAAGTAGGAATACCCAACCACCGGTAGATGAATTGTCTTGATGTTATTGATCCAACTTGCATCGGTGTATCCTTCCAACATCGATGGGTAACCGTATATGAGAGACTATAATCCATAGTTCTCTTCAAATACTTCATGCCCTTTGAACCGCTTGCGTTGATGAGCACTAGGTTACTAGTATACCGCTCAATTTTCCCACCGCAAAACCAATATCGTGTCTTGTACAAGTCATGGCATACATCGTGCACCAATTACCCTAGAATACTCAAGTTGAGATACGACTTTGCCATTATTAGGCATCGACTTCTCACAAGTATCCATAGGTGTACTCACAGAGTACAATCAAAGTAATTGAATTTCCTCAAGACCTTCTCAATATAATGAGACCGAGAGATAGAAATTCTTTACTTTCATGTTTAATCCTTATACCAAGGATAACATCATCCTCCCCATGTCCTTCATGGAGAACCTTGATGACAAAAATTCCTTTGTCGTCAACTGATTTTGGTCGGTGCAAAGATCAACATGTCATCAACATATAGACAAATGATGACTCCTTTACCGATTCATCAAATTTGCTATATACATTTTTCACCTTGGTTAAGAACATAACCACTAGACAAAACCACTTCATCAAACTTTTGATGCCATTGCTTAGGTGCCCGCTTTAGTCCATAAAGAGACTTAATCGGTTTACACCTTGTTTTCATTTCCGACATGATGAAGCCCCGAGGTTGGTTCATATAAACCTCCTCTTCCAATTCACCATTCAAGAAAGTCGTCTTCACATCCATCGATGAATAACCGATTGTGAATAGATGCCAAAGCAATCGCCATCTTATGGTATCGACACGAGCCACGAGGGCATAAGTATCAAAATAGTCTATCCCGACTTTTGTTTAAAGCCCCGAATGACTAGTCTAGCCTTGAACTTTTCAATAGTTCCATCTACCTTCATTTTCCTTTTGAAAATCCATTTGCAACCCAAAGGTTTGCAACGGTGGTAGATCAACCAACACCCAGTGTTGTTCCCCATGATGGAATCCATCTCATCATTGATTGCTTCTTTCCGAAACCAATATCCGGGACTTCATTGCTTCTTCAAATGTCTTGGGATCATCCTCAACAATGAAGCAATAGAGTATTGGTCGAGACCTCATCCCTTGTTCCTTCAACTAAATACATATGAAACTCAGGCCCAAATGACTTTGGAGTCCTAACCCTTTTGCTCTTTACGAGCACGGGTTCATGTTGTTGAACCACAACCTCATCGGGGACCATCGATGGTTCATCATCGAGGACCTCGATACACCGATGTTATGAGTTCCATTAGGAATCCTCATACTTGGTCTAGAACCGATGAGAATCTATTCTCATCAAAGTTTGCATCCCTTGATTAAATTGTTGAGTTAATCAAACATATTCATTAGGTTCTATAACATAGAATCTAAAAGCCTTGGAATGCTCAAGATATCCAACAAAGATGCAATCAATGCCTCTTTCACCCAAAGTTTTCAACTTTGGATCGTGAGTCTTACAATGACCTACAACCCCAAACTTTGAGATAATTCAAGTTGGGTTTCCTTTTAGTCCGAGTTCATAAGGGGTAACCTTGTTCTTTTGTTGGGAACCCTATTTAATAAATAGCAAGTCACAACATAGCTTCACCCTGAACCCTTGACTCGATCCTGAATAGACAAACATGGAATTCACCATCTCCTTCAAGACCATGTTCTTTCTTTCGTAAATACCATTTCTTGAGGAGTATAAGGGCGATCGTTTATGGATTATACCAACAGATCGAAAATACAGAGTATCCATATACTCACCTCCCTATCGATCCTTAATCTTTTGATCAAAGACCCAAGTTGTAATTCAACTTTAGTTTTAAACACTTTGAATTTATCTAATGCTTCATCCTTAGAATGTAACAAATAAACATAACAAAACCTAGAAGCATCATCAATAAATGTCACAAAGTACTTCTTATTCCCCAAAGAAGGAGTAGCATGCAAATCACACAGTCATCGTGAATCGACTCTAAGAGCTCGGTCTCACGACTAACACCCTGAAAGGGTTTCTTGGTTATCTTGGTCAACATGCAAGTTTTACACTTTTCAGTGTCCATGTCAAATGCTGGGATTAACCCATCCTTAGACATATCTTGCATTCTCTTATAATGTACATGACCAAGTCTTGCATGCCAAAGGATAGAGTTAGTCTGATCAAGAGTATACACAAAAGCTGAAATAACACTGTCAGTGGTTACAGATACATTATCAGTGGAAACATTAAGCCTGAACATTTGATTACATAAATAACCAAAACCAATAAAAATACCATTCTTAGATAGAACAAATTTATCAGATTCAATAACTTGTTTATATCCATAATTATTCAAAACACTACTTGAAACCAAGTTCTTCCTTATATCAGGAACATGAATAACATTAAACAAAGTTACAATCTTTCCAGAACTAAACCTAAGATCTACACAACCATGACCATGCACCAAGGTTGTTGACTCATTTCCCATGTAAAGAATAGAACCATCATTCAGTGACTCATAAGTCTTGAACCAGCTACTATCTTTGCACACATGAACTGTTGCTCGAGTCAACCCACCACGCAATATCATCATCCCGCACATAATGAGATTCGAGATACATATGTAACATAATAAACCGGAAAGACTTATTAACCATATTCGACCTTTCAAACAGTTGGAAGAACCACCACCCCGAACCATTAGTGCTCGATCCATTGGCTTTACCACCAATTTTAACACCCTTGCAGTCCCTTTTAATGTGACCAGTCTTGCCACATTTCCAACAAGTAGGTGTTGCCTTCTTGTTAGGATCAGCCGTTGTGTTCTCATGATATTTGCGCTTGCCTTTGTTGTCATTGTACCTGGTGGAATTGTTATGCTCCACCATATTGACAACAGATGCACCAGTAGCATTGCTACTCTTTGGCTTGTCATTATCCTGCACTTTGAGAGATTCCTCAATGCGCAGATGATCGCCTAACTCAACCGAGTTAATTCCTCTTTCTTATGTTTCAAGGTATGGTTGAAATCTTTCCAAGAAGGAGGAGTTTGTCAATTACACAAGAGACCTAAATAGACTCATCCATGTGCATATTATGTTGTGTAAACCTTCCAAGTATTCCAAGAAGTTCATTGTATTGTTCCATGACCGGTCTTGAATCGGTCATTTTGTAATTTGTGAAATTACTAACAAGAAACTTCTTACTTGATGCATCCTCACCATATATTTGGCATCCAAGGACTCCACAGTTCTTTGGAAGATTCAATGTTCTAATAAATATCAAACAGAATCGGACATACCATTGAGAATAAGACCTTTGCATATGTAGTCGCTATTCTCCCATTTGCTCCTCCTCCCGATCCGCTCCACGGTGGCATCATCACCATCATCGAGAATTGGTGTGGTTAGCACATACACCACACTCATGCTTGACAACAAGTGCATCTTCTTCGCCACCTCCTAAAGTCCACCCTTCAAACTTGTCAAGCTTGGCAAAGTTTGAAGCCATGTGTTTCATTGCGCGCTTGCCATTGATTATCACTAAATAGTTTACTTTGATTGTTGGGGTTATTCGTCCCAAAGCGGGTGAAGATAATCAATAACTGCTCAAAGAAAAATAACAAAGAGTCGGCGAAGAATATATACCACTTCAAAGGTTACGGATATCACTTGAATCGTGTGATCGCTTTCCAAAGTAAACTATTCGACCCTAATGCCCGGGTATCACGAATATCTACTTGGGATAAGACCAAATGCGCTTAGAGAATTAGGCACAATTCTATAACCCTTCGCTTATAAGTGTTAATGGTTTTTCTCTCTCAGATTTCATGCATGAAATGATCTCCTATTTATAGGAAATACTCTTGGCTAGTCAATGGAATTATGAGTATTAATCGCCCATTAATAGCCTCATAATTATCCCCATAATAGCCGTTAGTGGTTACATGACCAATTAAACGTGGTCATAATGCGATTAAACCGCCACTTGAATAGGTCAAAGCCGTTACAAGCGATACTATCATCGATTATTTCATAGTGCCATCAATGGATACACCGCTTGGGAAACGCCACCGCTTCAAGTAAACACAACATCGGTGAGACACTACTTGATGGAAACATCGACCCGGTGTAATCATCGTCATGGAAACATCGATACTCGATGGTAACCACAACAAGACTTTCAACAAGCACTACCAATACAAACCACTACAAGAGTTCAGGGTGTTCATAGACCTTATGGATGTACACTCCGTACCTCCTAACCCATTACAAGGTGTGAACTAATCCCATAAGTGCACTAAATTTTCCAACAACCTGCTCACTCACTGGTGCTCGCTGCTACTTATAACAAACACACCTTAAAGCTCTTATTCAACCCATCGACTCTTCTGATATACCACACAACATAACTCGACACACTCATTAATTTGCCACCTCGTCCATTTTCATAAATATAATGCTTTTTTTTTCTTTTGATTGTTGCTCTTATACTTGATCAGACCAACGTAAAAAGAAAAAGAACTCCGTGAATAATCAAAAAGCCGTGGATATGGATATAGATTTGCATCAAGAAAGTGTTCAAGAGAATGATTTAGTAGTGTCGACAGTGAGTGTGCAAATATCTTGAAATATCTTGATATTTATTGTCAACCAAAAACGAAAATGTAGTTGAATGGATCAACTAATACATATCTAAGTCATGGTTTGACGCCCAACTTGATGGTTGACAACTGCAGTATTCTATCTATATATACGTGTCATTCGCTTCATGTCAGCACGCCAATACGAGTTATACCGGTATTTTATTTGAATTTATACGCTAAAAACTGTACTTACTAAAACACATGCTAAAAGGTAGTGTAGTCCAAATGACGTGGCCAATAACGCTGACTTTGACACTCAATAACACTAAGAGGGGAGGGTATTCAACGATATGAGAGGCGTTTTTCAGAAAATGCAACACGAGCACGTCACAACAACGTCGGCCTTGCGTTTTCGCGTCTTGAGCCGTCATGACCAGCCCAAATGGTCCCGTAAAATGCGACGGGACGGCGCGAGGACGGTAATGATCCTCGTGTTTTCCCTTTTATTTTTTGGCGTTTTCCCCTATTTTGGGTTTTTTTTTTCAATTATGAACGTTGCAATAATTTGAAAATAATTGAGATGGCCTTGCGATTCTTGTCGAGATGATCTGAAAAATGGAATGTTAAAATAATGTTTGAGTTATGGTTATGGTTGAAGGTGTGTGACGGCGGATAAGATTTGGAACTTCTACTATAGATATGGATTTACGATATGGATGATTATGAGAGTGTTAAATAATTGAGATGTCGATTACACACCGGGGGTTGCTAAGAACCGAGGGACAATGCCCCTCTAACTTAAGTGGCCTACCCGCGAAGCAACTGGTACTTGGTCTTCCTCTTTCCTTTGATCCATGTATCATAGCTAGCAAAAATTTAGAGCCTTCGGGATCTCTCTTGAACGGCGGCCGGTCAATATTTTTGTTTTCCATTTGCTTCCAATAATTCGACCTATCTTGGCCTACAACTGTGTTTTCGATCCTTTCGGTGATGCCAGAAGTTTCTTTGATATACGAAAATAGTAGAAGTCTCCGGAACCTCGTATACTTCTCTGTGCAAGAACTCCAATCAAAGGGGACCAGTTGGATAAAATCCATGAATTCATTCAAGTCCACCTACTAGACTCACCTTTGGCTTTCGTCTCGGTAGGTGTATTATTCTATGGCCTTACAGATTTATGATTTGGATGATGCGAGGAGTTGATTTGACGGTGACAGATGTGTTAATACAAATAAGCCATAAAAACGTTTATTTATATTTTACAATCTTCTAATGTTTTGTCGATAAAAAACGTAAAATTATTTTAACGAAACAAATAAAATACGTAATGGTTTGAGCCAATAGTTTACTAACACACTTATATTTTCATATAAAACACTAAACAAGTTTAATTGTTTACATTTTATAGAAATGCATATGTATAACAACTAGTGTTTACATAATATGAAAATTAACATATATACTTGGTATATATTGTAATGGGTAATGTAATGGGTAAAAATATAAATTCTTGACCCATTGACTAGGTACAATGAATGTTGTTGGGTAAAACCCAAAGTCCATGACCAATACCCATGCAGCTTGATCCGTAACCCATGACCCATTGTATGACATCATGCATGAACCAAGACCCATGACCCATTGTCTAGATACATTGCATCTTGTTGGGTATCCATAATTCATTACCCATAACCCATGGTTCATAACCCATAACCCGGTTTGCAACCCAAAATCCGGACTTAAGCTGAGCCAGCTGCCGGATCCCTTGGATTGCACTAGCCGGATCCCTCTGGGGAGGGATCCGTGTGAACTGTGGAACAGTAGAGAATTTTGCCTATAAATAGTGAGCCATTTCTCTCTTATTACTCGCCTCTTTTACACATACTCTCTCTTAGTATTGTAATATCTCTAACGTCATATCCAAAGGGTCTTTCTATGTAGTTTTGTGTTTGTGTGATTCTCTAGGTTCCTCTTAAAGGCGAGATCACCACCTCTTGAAGACGTGCAAGCTCAAGGTCATGAGTTGCTAAGCTTCGTCATCATCAAGACCACTGAAGTGTCTCTTGTTGATAGTTCTTTTCGCCCTCTATAGAAGTGTAGTGTTGAAGGCATTAGTGAAAGGTGCTGAAGGGTCATGTCGAAGGCATTAGTGAAAGGTGCCAAAGGGTCGTGTCGAAGGCATTAGTGAAAGGTGCCGAAGGGTCGTGTCAAAGGAATTAGTGAAAGGTCCCAAGAGTGTACATTCGATATGGTGCATCGATGTACAAGATAAATAGTTTGGGTTAAAAGATATTGATATCCTTATGATGTTGTAATAAGGAGTGTGTCTCATTTGGGGTAGTCGTGTATTGGTGTAGTGTTGGGTAGTAGTTCCTCCTTTGTAATGAAATTCGGTATCTAGCCTTGTACAGAATAAAGTGTAGGCGACGTTGTGATTGGTTTGGTCCTACCTCGTGGAAGAACCCGGTGTCTAGCCTTGTATAGGATAAAGAGTAGGCGACGTTGTGAAGGCTTCTCAGCCACATTAAGGAGTTTGTGTGGTGTAGTGCTTACGAACTCTCGAGTGGAGAACTCGGGGAGTGGAGTAGGGAAAGGAAGGTGTCCTTGTAGCCAAATTCCAAATCATGGCCAAAACAGACACTATTACCATAGGTACTAATCTAAAATAGACCCATTTGCAGTATAAAATACACCCTTTTTCCTGGACTTTAAACAGACACTAATACCATAGGTATTAGTCTAAAATGGTCCCATTTTCAGTCTAAAATACACCCATTTTCCTGCACTTTAAACAAACACTAATACCATAGGTATTAGTCTAAAATAGACATTAATACAATAGGTATTAGTCTGATACCAAGTTGTTACGCCCTTTCCCGACTCGTTTTTTTTAAACAGATGCTATTACCATAGGTATTAGTCTAAAATAGACCCATTTGCAGTATAAAATACACCCTTTTTCCTGCACTTTAAACAAACACTAATACCATAGGTATTAGTCTAAAATGGACTCATTTTCAGTCTAAAATACACCCATTTTCCTGCACTTTAAACGACACTAATACCATAGGTATTAGTCTAAAATACACCCATTTCCTAGAAAATAACTTTTCCTACTCCGACAATACATAAAAACTTCCGTATTTCATTAACTCAACATAACACTCCATTTCCATAACACTCGTGGTCTCAACGATCCACAGAAACGTACTTTACAAGCATATGAGGGTCTTTTCCAAAACGCCCGTTTTGACCCGTTTATTTAAACTTTAATACCACACTCTAACAATTAATTCGATAACTTTAACTTAACACTTATACGTTACTTTGTATGAACCATTTTAAGACTTTCAGGGGTACAACATTTGGTTCATACATTGACTTGAGCTTGGTTTCTACCTAAGCTCCTACTTCTTTACCGTCCTTCTAACTTTTCGCACTCACTATCCTTAAACCTTTGCCATAGCTTACCATCTCCATCACACATAAACCTACAAAACATTGACAACTTAAGACGTAAGTATAAAGCTTAGTAAGTAAAAGACATAACTTGTTGTTATATACTCCCGCCGCCCTATATTAATTGTTCATTTTCACCTTTTATAGTCTTTCTTCTTCAACTTTGACTTTTAATATTTTTGTTTGTGTTATAGTTTCATTGGTATAATTTTTATCAAATATTATATCAAATAAAATAATTTAAAGTCAAAGTTGAATAATAAAGACTACAAAAAGTCAAACATGACAATTAATATGGGACGGAGGTAGTATCAATTAACATGTAAGTATCAAACATTAAAATCCATCATATTGCTATGAGTACATAACCTTTCATAACTAAAAACATCCACAATAACTTTAGCCACCTTCGTTGCTTACAAAATATGATCAACCTATAGTAAAACTAGGTCGATCCTACCTTAATTCTTTCTACTCCAAACATAAAACATACAAAAAGTTATATACATGTTAAAATCTAGATAATTGCATCTGAGTGTCCTTTTACTTACCTTAGCTCCAAGCTAAGCAAGTCAAGGCATCATCACTATCATCACTGATAACATCAAATGAACATGATATTTTAGTGTCAATTTCTCCCTAAAATGCTCATCATTTGTATTATTTTACTTGAAAATATACTCTTATTTCTTAATTTATCATTTTCATGTCATTAATGAACATAGACATAAAGAGACGTGAATTTGGAAGGTTATTAAAGTAAATATACAAGAGTATGCTGGCCAGACGAAAGTTACGGCGTAATTCCATACTCTACTTACGCCATAACTAGGATTTACACTAGAAGAACAAAGTTAACGCAATTCAAGGTTATGGCATAACTTCACAACATAGTTATGTCGTATATATTTACAGACTTAAAAGAATTTTGATTGTCAAGATACTTACCTCGTAACCTATTTGCAAGGTTAAGGCGTAAAAGTGATGAAATTCACTGCGAGAGTTTTACGGTCGTAACCCATTCTTAGGTTACGCCATAAATATTTTACTATGGATAAGATCATCTGAGATACGATGGTTATGGAGTAACCAATTAACAAGGTTACTCCGTAACTTTGATGAGGCTATAAATACAAGCCCTAATTCTGCATTTTAACATCAGCTTCCCAACACACGACACCAAGGGACGAAAAAGACTTCTAGAGGGACGGTATTAACAGCATACGGAGCATTTCAAGGGAGAATTCACGCCAAACTTTTGTATTTAAATCAATTTGTTTCAGTATGATACTGAACATTGAACTTTCTGCATTATTTAATATGATCGGCTAAACACCTTTGGTGTTAGCCTAGTTATGAAATTGTTATTGCCATGATTTAGTTTTCTCGTTTTCGTATCGCTTTATGTGCATAATTTTTTTGCTTATTTGTGGACACTTTGTTTCGGTAGTATTAATGTTTGGTAGTATCTAGGAAGCTAAGTCAATTGACCATCGGACTCTAGACAAATAGGTTGCGAGTAGTGGTAAGAGTTGACCATAGGACTACCACTATCTTGTGTGGGAATTTCCCAAAGGATCACCTACCAAATGGAAATGCTTAAGAAGTTAAGGGGAGACCTAAGTTTCGAGAGGCTAGGTTTCCTTAGAATAAGTCCAGATTATAGCTAGTACTTAATGAATCAACATAGGTTAACCCACAAACTCTGGTAATCGTATGGTTACGGAATAGGAACCTATAGAACATAGGCTAGACGAATTTACCCCAGGAGTCTAGTGACATTTACCCCCACATGGAGCGATAGAAAACGTTAATAATAAACCTTAATTATGGTGTAACAAGATTAGTAACTAGGCTAGCACATTTCTCTCTATTGATTGTTCGAAACTTTTATATTACATTCATTTCATTTCGTTTAATTTAGTTTAATATTAATCTATTTTAAACCACTTTAAAATCAGTGACATTAGAACTTAAGTTAGATCCACATTCATAGCTCTTGGGACGACCTCAGCTTTACCAATTACTACACTACATACGGCCAGGTACACTACCCGTTAGTGCATTAGGTAGACCTTAGGTAGACGAGTTTATAAATATTAAAACCTGGTTTGTAAATCCAACATCATTCACTGAACTCTCTAAGCATCCTAACCATTATCATAATAACATAAATATTTAATTACATAACCAAATAACCATAACAATGGTTATTCAACCATAACTCACTTCTTAATACTTAAATTCATCATATAATCATATATTGGTTATATGATAGCCAACTAATGAAATTACTACTTTAAATCAATATCATTAGTCTTATAATCTTTAAACCCATTTATTATTTTAAACATTACTTTTAGAAAAATACATAGCATCATATGATTACACCTTGATCATATGATGAAAACCTTCCATTTCACTAGAATCACCAATTGACCTTTAACCCATCATCACAAATACTTTAATTCTTGTTTTAGTTACATAATTTCTCAAAACCCCAATTTTAGTTACGTGAACCCTAATTCCTCAAGATTCCAATAAAATCCAAATAAGAGTTACCATAACCCAATACATACCCAACTTTGTCACTAGACCATCGCATATGATCATATCTTGGTCATATGATGGAATCCTAGTAACACTTTCACAAATCCTAACCTCATATGAGAATCAAGATAATAGGTCACTTACTTGATAGAGACATTAGCTAGGACTTAACCCATGATATAGGAGTATAATCTTCATCAAACCTCAAGCTTATGGTTTCCCTCTGTATTCTCTCTCTCTTTGCCGACACAAACACACATACATGCACATTCCTGGAACTCTTTAGAAAATGTAGGAAGATATGAAAGCTTTTAGCTTAAGTTAGTTAGAAGTTTTCCTGTATGGCAAGAATGGTCCCTCAAGTCCCTTTCTCTTATATTGTAGCCACAAATAACTTTATTACATATACACTACATGACAACTTTGGTCCCTTAAGTCTTATTCCTTATTATTTGTGACACATTAATCTTTCTATAACCATATTACACATACTTTGACTATTAATTTGACTATTGGGTTTGACTATAACTTAAATTTCATTGACTAACCAATCATATTGATTCTCCCGTTTTATAAAAGTCATGATCAAACATATTCAATGGCACTTTTGTAAGTAAACGCTTAAAACCCGGTTTTGGGTTGTAATATGAATATATTTGGCTACTATTGATAATTGGAAGGTGTCACATCCTGAAAGCAAGAATGATTTAACTGAAAAGTTAGGAAAGGTTCTTTCAAGGATAAGGATGAACTTATTAGAGCTATCAAGATCTACACCATCCGTAAGCATAGGCAATATGAGGTGGTAGAAATGTGTCCTACTATTTGGAAAATAAGATGCAAGTTATGGTCGCAATATAGCTGCAAATGGCAAGTACGTGTGTGTAAACGTAAACGCAGTGAATATTTTGAAATCGCAGTATACGGGTCCGCATACTTGTTTACACCACTAGATAACTCTAGATCATCCAAACCTAGATTTAGATTAGATCACTCATAAAACCCAACACCTTATAAAGGAACAACCATCTTTTAGTATCTCTACTTTGAGAGCTAAAATTATTGATAAATTTGGTTATACTCCTTCATACAGGAAAGTATGGTTAGGAAAGCAAAAACCAATTGAAAGAATCTTTAGGAATTTGGAAGAATCTTATATTCTTTTACCCAAGTTTCTAGCCGCACATAAATTTTTCACCCTAGATACTATAGTTGAATGGCACACCGAGAGAATTCCAGATACATATGACGTGGAGTTTAGGCGTGTTTTTTGGGCATTTGGTCCATCTATCAAGGGATTTGAGCATTGTCGGCCTATAGTTAGAATTGATGCCACACATTTATATGGAAAGTATATAGGTAAGATGATGATTGCAATAGCAGTTGACGGTAATAAACAAATATTGCCACTTGCATTTGCTATTGTTGAAAATGAATCTTATAATAGTTGGTTTTGGTTTCTATATTATGTCAAGAAACACGTGGTGAAAGAACATGAAGGAATTTTTCTATTATCTGATCGCCATATGGGAATCCTAAAGGCAGTTAATGAATACGGATCTCCTTGGTTGGAGCCACATGGTTTTCATAGGTAATGTTTATAAAATCCTGCGTAACAACTTCTTATTATTAGCTTTAACAACTAACATAAACTTTTTTCATATAAGTATTGTTTACGACATTTTGTTAAAAACTTTCATGATAACTTCCACAAATCAAGTTTGAAAGCTTTAGCCTACCGTGCTGGGAGTCAAAATCAAATTCGTAAGTTCAACTTCATTGTGGACGAAATTGGGAAACTAAATCCACAAGCTCGTGAGTGGCTTGAAAGACATCCACTTTGCAGATGAACACTTGCACATGACGGTGGGAAGTGTTTTGGGATATTGACTACAAATATGTCTGAGATTTTTAATTAAGATTTTTAATAGTGTACTTAAGTGTGCTCGTTTCTTACCTATCACGACATGTGTTCAACTTACACTCTATAGGGTCGTGCACTACTTTGATGTAAGACATTCTCTTGGACATAACGCTTTAGCTAATGGAGATCTGTTTACTCCACATGTTATTTCAAAACAAGCTGGCTCAATGTTAAAAGCTAGTGGACATAGCTTGAAATCGTTTAACAGAGAAACATGAGTATTTAAGATAACGACTCGACGAGGAAAATATGTGTAGGTTGTTAATATTAAGGAAGAAATTTGCACATGTGTTCAATGGGAAATAAACAAGTTTTTATGTTCTCATGTATTGAGTGTGTGTATTTATCTTCATTTGAACAGCTCACAGTTCATTCATAGATAATATTCAATTGTGAAGTATTCTTCAACCTGAGCATATGAGTTTTCCCCACTTCCACATGAAGCATATTGGCTGTCATCTTCTACCACATTGCTTCCAAACTCAGATTCAATATGCAATGAAAGAGGTCATCCTCGATCAACTAGGCTACGTAATGGAATGGACAATAAATAAGGAAAAAATAAAAACTGTTGTGGAATCTGTAGGATCGTATGTACGGTTGATATGGTGAATTGGGAGGTCGGGGATGATGAAAGAACATCATCTCCATGGTTAGAGAGAGAGAGAGAGAGAAGGGAAACTATGTGTTTTATTAATAAGATGAAAGGTGGAAATTACAGTAAGAGTCTCATCCTTCTAGTGAAGTCTAGGAGAGTATTTATAGCTTAACACAAACATAACTATTACAATATTACATAACTAGCCCATGTGTTTCGACTAAATAAGATAGATATTGTAATCCCGTAAATGTCGTTCCATTTACGTGTTAGGAGCGATCCCAATAATATTCCCCTAATGGACGACATGAGGGATTACTTACGACATTTCCTACAAGTACAAAAACAAATAAAGAAAGATCCTCATGAGCTCTTCAAATGTTGAGGATGATGACAATTGGCTCTCTTTGTCTTCATCTTGTACCTCGACATGAGAACTTTTTCTTCACTTGTAGGCAAATGATGTAATTTGCATGAATTGGATTAACTTCCCCCTAATCATGCTGCATATCTTTAATAGATTCTCCGTACACTTCTTTTTGGCGAAGTTTCTAAATCAGCTTCCCACCAAACTGACAACTGTCTTCAGCAGATTCGAAACTTTGATGTAGTATACATGTCTTCTAACTTTTGAAGTTTTCAGTGCGCAACGGAATTTGTAGATGAGCAGTAAACCACAACTGGCAAATTTATCTTGTCACGTAATCACAGTTATACACAATGCGGAAAATCCGTTCGGGGTAACACACAAGAATCAACAAGATCTTCTCACGTATGTAGACGCTTCACACCAAACAAACCACAAAAGATGAAGTAATACAACTTCCACCTGATTGTTGCGGTCTATCGAAATAATAATCACCTGTGAATATGCAAATACTTGATAAACTGACAGTGTGTGAGGCATCATAATGCGGTTAAGACATCATATGTAGGTAACTTCACATAAAATAACCCCGTGAAAGTTGAGATGATAACACCGAAGTAAGACGTTTGAACCATAGATCGTCTTATTTCTTCCCCCTGATTGCAAAAACTCATGAAGGGAAAGGGTTTTCGAAAAGAAGGCAAAGACAGCACAATACAACCATACTATCTTCACCCCGCTATTTTCGATGAATCGGAGACATACACCACGTATTTTGATGATGAAATTGGAGACAGCGTAACCATGTATGACCAATTAGTCGAACAAGTGTGAAGTACCATAAATATCCTGTGAGAATCAACTGCTGATAATACTTCTCTACTCATTTATACTCTTCTCAGCTAACTCTTTACCGACCCCATTATCATTCTGACGGCTCTTTGTAGGGACTACTGATAGAGAAAACCCAATATGACGAACTTGAGACTGAAGTAACAAAACCTGAACTTGTGACTTAAACTTGCAGTATTGTCAGACGAAGAACCAATACTGAGAATTTCAATAAAGGTAGAATCATATACCATCCATCCATCCTTAATTGTATATGAATTTCTCTCAAATTATCCACAACTATTTGTAACACTTGAGCTCTACAACGTAACTCCTTTAAAGTGATAATTATACGCTGTGAGCACAACAACATAACTCTTTACATCAGGTATAACTAGATAACTCAAGTCTTTGTCATTCGTAACAGTTAAAAGCTCGAACAAGGATCTTGAAAAATCATGCATCCAACCAATCCCGATATCTTCAAGATGCTAAGTACACGCACCCATGATATCCCACTTTAACCTCAAATAAGTAATAATGAATTAACGCCGTAGTCACATCTTGGGGTTACATGCTCAAAAACTAGCCTTCGTTACTTGGTTCAAATGAACTATGATAATGGTTAATCCCGATCTTGTCTAAAGATTGTATCCCCGTGAAAACTTGTACACCCAAAATATCATTCTTTATGCCAACAATTATACCAAATAGGAACACTCTGTATTTAAGAACAGTACATTTGAATAATGAAAATTCAGCCCAATGTGTTTAATTTTTCATATAGCTGTTTGAATCCAAGAGCCCAATGCCGATCCAACCGACAAGAGTTATAACACCCGGGTCTAAAACAAGAATTGTGTTTGATGTAGATTAAGCTCGGTTGTTGTAGTAAAAATTAGGCCTGAATATTTAAAAACGTCAATAACTTCTGTTTGGAGCGATTTTGGGCCTCGAAGGTTGACCTAAATAGAATTTAGTCGATTCAGCTTGTCGTTCTTCTCGTTTTCACGGTAGTTTTGATAGGTAGATCGCTGAAAACGGAGTTACGGATCAAAAGTTATTGTCATTTGAAGTTTTGTAGAAAAAAACTTGTCCAAATTCGGGAAAAATTGGTCTTAGTCGTAAAGATATGTTTCTTATTCGTAAAACCAGTACTTATTCGTAACCTTACTCGTAAACCTTACTCGTAAACCCTTATTCGTAAACCTTAATTGTAAAAGCTTATTCGTAAAAGCTTGTTCGTAAAAGCTTATTCGTAATCCCTTACAAATTTCTTTCCAAGAAATTCGTAAACTTATCTAAAGAGTTAGTCGTAAGGAACTGATCTAATTCGTAAGATTAGGGTCTTACGAATAAGCATATTCGTAAGATGGCTCCAAATTAGTAAAAAGAGGGTTTTGACCACTTTTGTTAACTTTTTTGTTTCGACCGCTTTTACGACCAATATTCCGACCACTTTTCCGACCATTTTTTCCGACCACGTTTTTTTACCACAAGTTTCACGAGATGAAACAAAAACATAACCACGAGCAGATATTCAACCCATATTCGAACCAAAAAATACGGCTTTGACAAGAAAATACCACAAAAAAAAATCAACCAATAATAAAAAACTTTGGCTTCGATGCCACTTGTAGGATCGTATGTGTGGTTGATATGGTGAATCGGGAGGTCGGAGGTGATGGAAGAACATCATCTCCATGGTTAGAGAGAGAGAGAGAGAGAAAGGAAACTATGTGTTTTATTAATGAGATGAAAGGTGAAAATTACACTAAGAGTCTCACCCTCCTAGTGAAGTCTAAGAAGGTATTTATAGCCTAACATAAATATAATTATTACAATATTTCATAACTAGGCCATTTGTTTCGGCTAATCTCATAAATGTTATTTCATTTACGTATTAAGAGTGATTTTATGCATATATGTATTTTCAGCTTAAATTTGTTGTCTCTTGGGTCAACTAGATTAAAAAAATAAAGATTTCCCCCATCATATTCCTTTTGTTCCTCACATGTTTTTCATATAATATATGTATATTCAGCTTCAAGTCGTTCCTTTTGTTCCTCACATGTTTTTTCATATAATTATATATATACTCATTTGGTAAAGAACTTATGGAAACGTGCCCCGAAATTACTAAATTATAACTTATGGAAACGTGCCCCGACCCTCGAAATTACTAAATTATTCGCTGCTTCTTCTCGGTTGGGTCCTTCTTTTCACCCGTTATTCGGTTGGCGGTGCGGCCATTAAACTTATCCCGCTTTTTTTCCTTTCTTTTTTTTCGTCTTTACCCTTTACCACCAAACCGCCTAAACTTTCACTAATACTTATCTTCTTCCTTCCTGACTTCTTTCTCGAATTGCGTACCTTCCTGTTTCTGGGATTCATCTATGTGATTGCTTAACGATTTGTGTTTTCATGTTGTAGGTAAATTCGAGGTTAGTAGTGGTGGTTTTTTTCGTGCTTGTGTTTTCATATTTTGCATCACCGGATCGATCTATAGCTACATCTTTTGTTTTTTTGGTTTTAGAACTTCTGTGACATATGTGTTTATACATGATTTTGTTTGTTGTGTCTGATATGTCCTTTTTCCGGATTTGTTCAATTGTTCTTTTCTATACCTAAGTTCATGTACTTAATTATGTCATGTTTTTGTCGATTCGATTATTGTATTAAGTTTTAAAGGAGTATGATATTAATCTGCGTTATCAGGTATGAGTTTGAGATTTGCTATAAATGTATAAACGAATTTAGTTCTATATGAATATGTCATTAACTATCTGATGCACACCTACTGTTTGATGAAATGTGTAAATGAAAAAACAGTTTGATTTGCTGAAAATTCTTTTACATTTTTGTTATTTGGAGTTATAAAATGAATAACCATGGGTCACAGTACTTTTTTTGCATTGTTTGGGTATATGTCAAAGTTTTAGGTTTTGTTGCGGTATATGCCGCTGGGATTATGGTATGCCCATGGTTATGGCATTGCTTACAACGCCTTTTTTATCATACCGTATGCAGATGCAACAATTGGCCCAGTTGTATTGGATTTAGTTTCTAAGACTATTCGGAGGCACAACGTCACGGTGACTGCTCATATAGTTGCAGACGAGATGCAATGTTTTAAACGGCTTGCCTCATGAATTGAACCCTTTCCAAGTGGTCGTAGCCAATCACAACAATTAGCACATAACAAGGGTAAGGAAAAAGTAAAAGGTTTCATGATGGTCTTAGCTAATTGACATTTACATGTTCAATATTTGATTCCGAAAATGTGTGATGGACTTATGTGTAAGCCTTCTTATTGGTTTTATACCAATGTATGATGACTAGGAGCGTGGTTGCAAATGCGCGTAAGAGGAACAAGACATATTTCACCTCGGTTTGGGTAAGGACGACTTTGTCAGAAACCACATTGTCATTATTTAATGACTCCTCCAGACGTGCATCACGTGAATGTTCTTATGGTAGCGCTTGTTCATCCGACCACATCGCCATCGGCGAAAGGAATATTCAAGGTCATGCATGTGTTGTTTGCAAATTTAATATACATACACTTCAAAACGCTCATGCATTTTTTCAAAATCCTTATGAAACATCTCATGTTCTTATCATTTTAGGTTACCCGACTTAATCATACCACATGCAATACAGGATGGTGCATTGCCAATGACAATAATGACGACCACCAACGCCGGCCACACATGCTTACTTACCTGTTATGTCCGGCTCATTTGGCTACCGGTCTTTGTAATATGACTATTCTTTATTTTGCCCTTACTTGAAATAGCCATAAAAAATTACATTGTTGAGTGCCATTTCTTTTTTACACACTTTTACAATTTTTTCATCAAACATTTATCATGATTTTCAATAACCATTAACGAGAAAATGGTGGACGATGCCTTATATGTACTTGATATTAGGCGATTCACACCTTGAAGGTTGCATATGTGGTTGACTACCTTCTTAGGCTAACTCTTATGTCATCGTCATTTCGTGGTCCGGTCATTCCGTATGACAAGTCCAAGAACAAGTTCCGAAAATGAACAACAATAGTACCAACGGCTTCAACAACACCGCCAACAAGTGAGCTAGCGCAGCGAGGTCACAAGCAGTTAGGAATATGCGATTCTGATCCAAATTATTTATGTTAGTTTATGATATGTGTTCGCTTTTGAACCCAATTATTTCAATTTTTTCATTAAACATTCATTACTATCGCCAACAACCATTAAGGTTGGAAAACGGTGGCAGTGCCTTATATGTACTTAATATTATGCTCATTTACATGTTCAAGTTTGCATACGCGTTGACCGCATTCTTAGGCCAACTCTTATGTCACTGCTGCTTTAGGGTCTGCTCATCCCGTATGACAAGTCCAAAGAACACGCCTAGAAATAGGACAAGAACATCGCCAAAGTAGGCATGCGTCATTTAGATGCAAGCAGTTAGCAATATGTAGTTACAAAGATCCAAATTAGTTGCGTTACTTTATGATATGTGTTAGTGTATACAGTTAATTACTTATTTTCTGCCTAACGCAAAGACCCTTGAACAGTATAAAGCATTCTAACCTTGCGACAACAGTTATTGCCGCTATCATCATAGGTGCTAACACTTTAAAGACCGAGGGTCGCCCAGTCACGCCAAATACCGGTCAGCGCACCTAATGAGACAAGGTTATGCGACTACTTAACACACTACGCACTATGTCTTCGCGAGTGGCATCGTGATTTACTTGCTATTACGTATTTTTACATTGCAAACCCACTTTGAAAAGCTTATACTAAATGATAGTCGTTGTTGTTACGGTACATAGAGAACAAATGGCAACGTGTTGTAGAAGTTATTGCTCGTTAATTCAATGCGGTATGTCCCATTTGATTCGAAGTAACAAAATGGTATTTTCCCATTACACGACCTTTACGCTTATAACTACGCCTACCGTTGGAACCAACGAATTTTCCTTCTCGCTCCGTGATGGGTTACCGATAGCGGTTTTATGATGGTAACACCTCCGGTCGTGGTTGTGCAACAAAGTAAGTAGGAACGAATTGGTATTTGTACTTTGTGGTGGTGAGGGTTGTGTTTTGCGGAATAAACAAGCAAGATTTGAGATGCAATAGTGGGTCACGGATGAAGAACCTATCCTTGAGAATGATTGAGACATGTCCAAATGTTTAGCACCTCCTCGTTGATGATTACATCGACGTAAGACATTACGCGAGGCGGACACGTTTGATGTTCTCTTAATTAAACAAGTTTCCATTACATGTAATTCTTGAGCTAATATAGAAGGTAACGATATCGGATGGTTTTTTTTTTTTAATTTTTTTTAATTTTTTTTACGTACTAGATCGGCTTATGGAGAAACCGAAACTTAATGTAACAAATGTCGACGATAAATGGTCAGTGGTACGTGTCTTTTGCATAAAGTAGATGCGTGTGGTATAGCCTGGTATAGCCAACTCCGACCTCTTTAACACACACCGCCTCTTAAAAATTAGGATTACAATATCAAAAACTTGATTGAAAGGAAAAAAAATGTTGCGGCGGTGAATAAATTTCAACAAAAGACATCTAGCGGGTAACATCCGCCTATGAGTGTTGTCTTGATGATTTAAAGTTTTATTCTTTGGGTTTTTGGTATGATTTTATGGGTTTTGTGTAGCTTAGATGATTTGATTGTATATGTGTTAATTGGGTTTTGATATTTTTTCCTGTGTTTTGGTTATACTAAATTGGTGTGGGTTAATGTATTTAAATGTAAGGTTTCATCATGGTATATTGTTGCCATGGTTTGGTTTTGTTAGGCAAGATGGGGCAATCGAAAATTTGTGGCGATAATTAAAATGAAGCGAAAGGAGCAGGGCAAGTAGCACATGTTTAACACGACCTTTTCGCTTTTGTTTATCTTTTTCTTTATTGTAGCGTATAATACTTACAAGGTCGTATGCCCCAGACGTGCGTGACAACATAGGTACGAGACGGTACTTCGGTGCTCGCAAAAGGAATTTCACCGAAATGCGGAGGTATGTTACGCCTTTGTTTTAAACGATATAAATTTCAACTCCTGTGCGTTTGCATACTTTCATTAGAGGTTTCTTTTACCGACAACGGGTTCTTCTTACCGATTTCAATGGTTTGTTAGTCCAAATTATTAACCCTCGCTTTGCGCTTTGTATATTAGCGGTTCACAAAAGTATAAACCTTTAGGGTAAACATAACGAACCAAATAAGCTACTCATATGTATATGTGCAATATAAATTTTATATGAAAGAGTGTTCTAAATTAATGATTGATAGCCATTGTAATGTATGAAGCCAATAAAAAGATTCAGCCAATATAGTTACAGGAGGTGTATTTGGAACGCTTAAGAAAGCTATCGTACTACCAAACTATATGTATATAACATTATTTTCATGCATACACGGCCGAGAGGGTCGCTTGTTTGTCTCCGTCACAACCCATCGTGGACGCTTATTTCGCTATTTTCGCTTCATCGGGCGTTTGGATCTGCTTATTTTCAACCCAAACAGGGTGTATGATTGTGCTTATTTTCAGCCCAAACCGGGGCATTTGGTTGCTTATTTTTCTCGCACAAAATGGATCGTTTTGTTTGCCGATTTTCTTTGAAACAGGCGCGTATTGTTTGTCGATTTTTGCACAAAAGGTGCAATTGGTTGTCGATTTTTCTCGCACAAAAGGGTGAGTTTTATTCTTTTTTTTTGTACAAAAGGGTCGCTTTGGTTTGTTGTTTTGGATCGTGTAAAGATGGTTATGTGAATGTGGTGTTTTGGCTACGATTGTTTTTCTTGGACTCGCAGGAGAATACTAAGACGAAACATCCACAACTTTTGTATGAAGCCAAGGTATACAAGATTCTTCGAGAGGAAAGCTATGCCTAACTCAAGTCGCTTAAGTTTGTTAAGTCTAATTTAATTGTGAGTTACCGCATCGACTATATTATGGATGTATTTTTAGCCATATCGCACGCACCAACATTTATATGAGATATGTTTTTCCCGCTTAGGATTAACGAGTAGCTTTCACACGGCAATAAGTACTTTCTTCGGATGTAATAAATATATTTTAGTTAATTGTACATAGGAAATGATGCAACTTACGTTTTGTGGCACAATTAGATTTAGTGGGTGCATATTTAATATTGTTATCAATCACTAATGTGATATAACGTTGTGTATTGTTTGTTCGTTTTCTATAAATATCAAAAGAAACCACATCGAGCAATGTACTAAACAGAAGCTCCCAAAAAGATGAAAAGCGCCCCCGCCGCAACGCGGCGGGTCACATGCTTGTTTATGTATATTCAGCTTCAAGTCGTTGTCACTTGGGTCAACTGAATTAAGGAATCAAGACAATGAATATAATAGTCCTATTACCGCCATCAAGTCGTTGTAACAGGGTCGTAAGGCTTGTACATCACTTATCCACGTTCTTTATTATCCCACGTTCTTTAGTATACGCTTTAGTATTGCGACAAGATAATTTTTAATCATTTTTGTTCGGTATATTTTGTCTTATGTTATTACTATTATTACTATTTGTATAATATACTAAAAAGCGTACACTATGTACGCAAAGCAAAGCTCAAGAAAAGCAAAGATTTAACGCAAGTTTTCTAACTTGGCGAAATAGTCATGAGGCTCAAGAATACCGCAGTAAGTCCAAACATTAAATGCAAAGTTTTACAACTTGGCAAAACAGCCCCTAAGGTTTAAAGGCGTTGCAAGGTAAGTCATGTAGAATTAATTACAACCATAGCAACTCGGCAAAATTAGTCCCTAAGGTTTAAGTGTCGCTACAAAATAAGTCCTTTGAAGCCAATCCCACCGCGTCGCGGGCTTCCACACTCGTTATATATACTAAAAGGCGACATCAAGTTTTGCAAAGCACGCATTAAATGCAAATTTTCCCAACTTGGCAAAAACAGGTCCTCGAGGTTCAAGTGGCGCCGCAAAATAAGTCTCGCATCATTAATTGCTAACTATAGTAACTGGCAAAATAGTCCCTAAGGTTTAAGCGATGTTGCAAGGTAAGTCCTCAGAGAATTAATTGCTAACTATAGCAACTTAGCAAAATTAGTCCCTAAGGTTTAAGTGTCGCTACAAAGTAAGTCATTTGAAACCAATCTCGCTGCATCGCGCGGGTTTCCACACTCGTATATACTATAAAGCAAGACATAAGTTTTGCAACATTAATTGCTAACTTTCGCAAGTTGGCAAAAATAGCCCCTAAGGTTTAGGTGTCGTTGCAAAGTAAGTCCTGTAGCATTAATAACTTTCGCAAGTTAGCAAAAATAGCCCCTAAGGTTTAGGTGTCGTTGCAAAGTTAGTCCTGTAGCATTAATTGCTATCTATAGCAATTTGGCAAAAATAGTCCCTAAGGTTTAAGTGTCCTTGCAAAGTAAGTCCTTTGTAGCCACGAAAAATAGTCCCTAAAGTTTGAATTGTCTTTGCAACGTAGGTCCTTCAAGGACTAGCCAAATAAATAGACAAACAAATTTTCCGGTCATTCATCTGTTCCAAATTCACGTCAACAAAAGCAATCCCGCTGCATCACGCGGGTTTCCACACTCGTTTATGGAGTAAAAATGGAGCAAAACATACCAAATAATGGATGTTGGAGATTGGAATTTTAGACACATGTGTAGATGACAGCCGACACCAAATTAATTGATCTCAAATAATTATGGAGAATAATCATCTATAAAATATTCTATATATTGTATCTATATACTATTTAGCGTACACAAGTTTTGCACAAGCAAAATGTGTTCACACTAGCACGCATTAAATGCTGTTCACACTAGCACACATTAAATGTCAAGTTTCACAACTTGGCAAAAACAGTCCCTAAGATTCAAGTGTCGTTACGAAATAAGTCCTTGAGCATTAATTGTTATCTTTAGCAATTTGGCAAAAATAGTCCCTAAGGTCTAAGTGTCGTTGCAAAGTAAGTCCTGTAGAATTAATAACTATCTATAGAAATTTGGCAAAAATAGCCCCTAAGGTTTAAGTGGCGTTACAAAGTAAGTCCTTTGTAGCCGCGAAAATAGTCCCTAAGGTTTTAATTGTATCCAAACAAATTTTCTGGTCATTCATCAGTTCCAAATTCACGTCTACAAAAACAATCCCGCTGCATCGCGCGGGTTTTCCAACACTCGTATATACTAAAGATGGGGAGTATATTCCACCCAAAGTGCCTAGCATTAATTGCAATCTATATCCAAATAGCAAAAATAGTCCTTAAGGTTTAGTTATCGTTGCAAGCTAAGTCCTTTGTAAGTTTATAGCATTAATTACTATTTATAGCAATTTGACAAAAATAATCCTTAAGGTTTAAGTGTCCTTTGCAAACTAAGTCCTTTGTAGCATTAATTAGTATGTATAGCTATTTAACGAAAATAGTCCCTAAGGTTTAATTGTCTTTGCAAACTACGTCCTTCAAGGACTAACGATGTACCATAATTAAACTTTAAAGGACCGCTACATAAAAAAATAACGGGGTCACAACACTTCCGCAGCAACGTGCGGGATCACCCGCTCGTATATACTATACATCAAGACGTGTGTTCACACTTGCAAGTGTGAACACATTAAATGCTAAGTTTCGCATGTTGGCAAAAATAGCCCCTGAGGTTTAAGTGTCGTCGCGTAGTAAGTTCAAGTTGGCAAAAATAGTCCCTAAGGTTTAAGTGTCGCTGCAAAGTAAGTCCTTTTGAGCAATTTGGCAAAAATAGTCCCTATCCAAACTCACGTCTACAAAAGCAATCCCGTTGCATCGCGCGGGTTTCCACACTCGTTTTGACTTTATGGCTTATATTATGCATATTTTCGAGTAATATTATTCATTTTATTAACCGAACAAAGACAGTTTTTATGATATTCTGCTTCGTGTTTTTTGTGTTAATTTAACTTATCGAACTTTATAATTTTTGTCATGTATTTTTATTTGGCAATTTTATAATAGAAAAATAAAATAAAACATAAAAAATTTAAAAAATGTGTGAATCCTATTTTAATAATGTGTGAACAAACAGCCCCTTCATCTTTACTATCTAAAATGGAAAAATGGTCAAAGGGGAAAAATGAAAACTTGAATATTGAATATTGAAAGTCAAATCTTCTTGAATTGTTGATTTAAGCAAAAACAGTCAAAGGTATTTGTGAAAAATTGAATATTGAATGTTGAAAAGTCAATTTTCTTGAATTGTTGAACGTATTGGCTGGAAATAATTCGGATGTATATAATGGAAACAATTCAGGAAACTATCGAAACAATTCAAGGCTGGAAATTGGGCAACTCTTTATTAACGGAAAGTATTGGCTGGAAATTTCGAACCCATTCAAGGCTGGAAATTGGGCAACTCTTTAATGGAAATTTCAAACATCTTCAAAAATTATTTCAAACACATTCAAGGCGGGAAAAATGAAATTGAAAATTACCTATATAAATAACCCCCAACATGTTCAATTGCGTATTTCACTACAGGAAAAGGGAAATAATGGAAATGCAAAATCAAAAGAATGTTGATGATGATCTTGAGGTTAGAAAATTGACTTCTTTTTATGATCTTCATTCGCACACCTTGTGCATGAATACTTGTGTTGCTGCAAAAGATATCTTTTATTGGTGTTTATAAATTGTCATTCCGATGTAACTATGATTTCTTATTCTTCACTGTTTGTTTATATGATGTAACTCAGAATAAAATCCATTCTCTTTCGTTAGTTCTTCTTTACTCATGCACCTGCATAAATGATTTTGAGGTTCATTCTAATCTTTCATTTATCTTTTATTGTTTTCTTTGACTTCTTCCCAATCCTATGATAAAGATCGATATGCAGGAGATTAACAAGGCCAAAGTATTATCATGCAAAAATTGAGCACACCCGAAACAAATAAAGATCGTATATGTATTGATGTTTTGGAGCGAGAGATTAGGAGGAATCCGATGATACGAGATGTTTCCGTATGTTCATCGGAAGTGGTTGATGATTTACACATGAAGTTACTCAACTTAGAAAACCGAGGTATATTTCTTAACTCCTAATCTGTTTTGACGTTAATTTATTCATAAAAACATGTCGATTCTTGCAAGAAAATAGTGTGTTACCACTGTATAATTGTTTAGATAATTATTGGCGACTCTAGCGTATAGGTTCTATGAACAGTTTCTATAATGTGGTATAAGTTTTAATAGCACTGCATGCTGCTTCACGGCTGGAAATAGAACGAAAAGTCTCGTTAAATGGGTGGAACATGAAGTACAATGATCCAATAGTAGCATCTGAATGACTAATAATTCAAAAAAATTTATGTGTTCCTAGAGTTGCGTTTGCGCGACTACTGTTTTCTTCAGAAGTAAAACTAGCCATGGAAATTGCCCATGCCCAAACAACCTCCGAGTTTCCTGGTCTCTTGGGATCAAAAGGCTCAAATGGTAATTTGAGAGAAATGGATTGAACGAGACACCCTTGGCACAAAACAAGAGATTGCTTTCAAGAATGGAAGCCTCACGAGGATGTACATCATCTTTAAATTCATAGCGTTTACATTTTGCGTGAAAATGGCCAATCGCCTTTCATTTTCCGCTTCGCTTTTGTTCTAACGGTGCATATTCACGGATTGAAGTTGTTGGCTGATCCAAGTGCTTTCGTACTGATTTGAATTTTTGTGTGGATGCAGTGGAGATGGGTAGGCGTTATTTCCCTCATTGTTCAGAATTTCTTGATAATTTCATGGAGGATGAGCGTCATGAACTTTTTTACATCGAAAATGGTACATTAGAAGAGCAAGAAATCCAAAGGACTCGATATGTTGAGCTTCATCGTGGTTTGTCATCATCAATGTACACACCAACAGGGAGGCATAGTGGAAAGAATAAAGCGCGAAAATACTCATAAACTACACGCTTTACGTGTTTATTTCATTAGATTTTCAGCATTCTTAAGTGCATAATCTCAGGCTTACAAAAGTGTGAAGAATTATACTTCAATATCTTGTTTAGCAGTTAGTTAATGTGTTGCAAATCCTCTTTTTGTCATCAAAGACGTTGATCTCTGGGTCGTATATTTGGAGTTGTAGTTTAAGTTTTATACCTATGTTTTCGAGGTCTAGCTCATAAGGTATCAAGACGAACTATTTTAGTGGGCATATGTGCCCTATTCATTTTATGCATTTGTACACACTAGCTAGATACCCGCGCACAGCGGCGGCGATAAACATAGTAAATGAATTGTTAACTCAACTCTCCTCGCAATTCCCTACCCGCTTAGTGAATTCATTTCACAACACTCCAAATGTATATGTGTTAGTTGTATGTGTTTTCCGTATCTTTCCCGTGACATCATTATTCCCGCATATAAAAAGACATTCACAATCTCTTTCCCGTCAAACACTTTCCCAAAAGTAAATGATTTTGATAAATAAAGTTTGTATTGATTGAAATAAAGGTTAAAGTTATAAAAATTTGAATCAAAATAAAATAAACCTACTAAAAATGTAAAAACTAAAAACTAATAAAAATATATCAAAATGGATGTTAAATTAAAGAGCACAAAATTTTTTAAAAATATGATGAAATTAGATCATAAAAAAATTAAACGAATTAAAAGATATTTAAATTTAAAAATAAATGTGATTAATTAGTTAATAAGTGACATGTGTCACCCCATTATTGTCTGTGATGAATTTTTTAATGAGAGAAGTACGACACATACAAAACTTAAATAGGCCATTTAACCACAAAATTTTTTCTTAGAAAGATTGAAAAAAAAAATATTCTTCTAAGTTGGCTTGAATCGGCCGGATTTATTAAACCAGGTCAACCCAGGTTTACAAAAACCTGGCGGTTTGATCCAGTTTTAAAACAAGGAAAAAACCGGTCACTTCCGACCCGGTCACTCATCCGGTTCCCGGTTCAACCGGTAGAACCGGTCGGGCCATCCCGGGTTTTACAAACATTGGCTTATAGTTTCTACAAAGGGTATTTGAATTTTATTTTATTTGGAATAGTTGAAATTTAGCTTAAAGAACTTAAGGTTTAAAAGCTCACCGGTCCAATATAGCCTTCAAATGTCTTTATTGTCATTACAATTGTTGCAATATATATATACATTAATCTCTTTTATGATAAAGATGCTACTATGATCAATACACTCTTTCGGGTTTTGTAGCATGAAAATAAGTTCTTTGATAAGAATAGATACTGCTGTTATATTTGACTTATTTCTTCTACGAGAATTTGGATATCGAGATACAAACTAAACTTAGAAACTCTACTTCATTGTTATTCTTATGCAGATTTACCCCAAACTTTATGAGCCAATGAATATTTTCAGAAGTAGTGTGCCTTCTAACTTTGTTAACCTTAATGGCTTATGGTGTAAACAATATGGGGACCCATTTTGGTTCAAAACAAAGGATTTAGGCCTTTTTTACTTGTATCATTCAAAAGTCAAACTTGCATTCCTTCTTCCGATTTATTTGTAGAACAACAAAGGTATTGGTTAAACTATTTAAAGAGTTCAGTCAAGCAGGAATCTATACCTCAAATGTTGTGTATCAAGAAGTTTTACGCAACGAGTAACATGCGTTGTTAGTTATTATTTCATAATTGATGTAATATTTATTTTAAGTTTCATTAAATATTTTTATATGTCGTTTGATATATGTTAAGAATTTTTGCTACAGTTGAATTATCACATGTTACAACCGTTTGTAATTACATTTTGATATTTTCACGTTCTATTTTGAACGTTATACGAAACACTTACCACAATATCGCATATCGTTAATTGCTGCCGCTAGAAAGCGACGCCGCATTGCGCGGTCATCGCCAAGATAATATATATGTATTTTGAGCTTCAATTGTTGTCTCCGGTCAACTGGATTAAGGAATCAGGATAATGAATGCATATCCACCATCATATTCCTTTTGTTCCTCACACGTTTTTTATATAATATTGATGCAATTTATTTCTTCTTTGCATAATTGGATTCTCTTAATTGATATTAGTTATTCAAGACAAGTTTTAATGATTGTCGTTTACATATATTGGCCAATTTTAATATTACATAGGTGTATATAAGTATTTTTGCTAATTACAATTTTAATATCTCGAGAGAAAATGAGTTTGTTTGATAAAATTGCATAATTTATCCGTGAACAAATTAAAAGTGCTAAATAATTAAAAGTGTTGAGTTAACATGTTTCTCAACGAAAATAAATGTTTGAAGCATCTTACCAGGGACCGATCAAACACAACTGTCTATTACTACTCTATTTTATTATAATACAGTTTATTGGCACGTGAATGTTACAAAATTAAAAAGTATACTATGTAATCAATCGAGAAAATAATTGTTTACCATTTCATTAAGGACCAATCAAACACAAGTGTCTATTTCAACTCTATTTTATTATACTATTGGACACCACAAGACAAATGCAAGATAAATATAGTTATATAATAAATATAGAAATGAATTCTAACCCAACTCTCATTGCAATTTCTACCCGCTTAATAATTCATTTCACAACAAATTCAAATGTATATGTGTTAGTTGTATGTGTTTGTTTGGGTTTTCAGATCTTTCCGTGACATCATTATTCTCGCATATAAAAGACCTTCACAATATTTTTCCCACAAACACTTTCCCAAAAGTAAATGATGATAAATAAAGTTTGTATTGATTGAAATAAAGGTTCTGCTTATAAATTTGAATCAAAATAAAATATACATACTAAAATGTAAAACTAAAACTCATAAAAATATATCAAAATGAATGTTGAATTAAAGAGCACAAAATTTTAAAAATATGGTGAAATTAGATCATAAAAAATTAAACGAATTAAAAGATATGTAAATTTAAAAATAAGGTGATTAATTAGTTAAGTGATACGCATGTCACCCCATTATTGGAGCTCTTTACTTTAGTTTGTTAGAGATCCTCCATTTTTGTTATTTTTAGTTAGAGGTGACACACGTCACCGAGGATTACGAGCCCTTATCTTAATTTTTGTGGTTCCACAACTTAAATGTTTTATATAGTAGTATAGATGAGTTTTTCGAACTTGTGTCTTATAAGCACAAGCTAAGCATATTAAAAAGACTCAGAAACTTAAGAAAAAAAAATCAATGACTTACGGAAAAGTACAGAAAAATTTACTTTTATGTGAGTCTTTGAGTCTTTTTTCGTGAGTCTCTAAATCCGTTTGATGTGTTTACTCGTGCCCTAAACCAGTGGCGGACCAAGAAAACTTGAAGATGGGGCAATTTTTATTTTCTTTTTACAAAAGTCGTTGTGCACACAAAATAAAGATAAATATATAAGATTTTTACATTGTTTGGCTTCAAAGTAGGGGCAATTTAATTTTGTGAAGGGTGCACTTTAATAAAAAGGTTTATTTTTTTAAAAAAACTAAAATGTGATTTTTTTTAGCGAATCGTGAAAGGCACTGCCCGCCATGCCATGCATGTAGTTCCGCCCTTGCCCTAAACCACAAGTTAGAAAATTCCTTATTACTCTGTATAATATAGTTTATAGTTTATTCACTTTATTGCAATTTTGTTATAATACAGTGTATAGTTTATTGCATGTTTTTCATCTTTGATGTCTTTTTTTTTTATGTGCATTGATATTTACATCATCATAATTGATGCATACACTACAACTATGCACATACCATGTTGTACTATATGCATTAATAGTGTAATATTATGGTGTATGCATCAATTGTGATGATGTAAGTATCAATGCCCTTCTTGTATAAAGTAATTGGCACAATTGTTACGAAGCGAGTATAAATATATACAAGTGCATGTGCGTTAAGAAAAGTGATACGAGATGCAAGCAAAACAACAACTGTATGCAATAAAAGATGATATACATATTTAATGTGGAAAACCCCATTAAGGTAAAAAGTACGAGCAAAGAAAGATACGTTTCACTATATAGAAAATTAAACAAACCTAAGGTGGCGTACTACAACCGCCAAATGACTAAAGCAACGGATGGTAATGGGGAGGCATCGACTTCGAAGCCTCAAGTCAGCAAACAAAATACTACAAGTGCGGATTCCACATTGCAAAAAAAGGTAACAGTAACATTACTTCGCCCATTCTAAATAGTAATATGGAGAAAAGTATGTTTCTGGATCAAAATAATTCTTATCCCACTTATGTCATAAATTTAGTTTCTCTAAAAAACTCCTTTGATGCTCTTATGAATGAAGATAATATATTTGATACTAGTAATATTAATCGGGTAAATACGGATGGGTCGAACAAAGTCATTAGTAAGTCAAGTTTTGATAGTGATAGTAAGGAACTTTGCTTAAATTGCGCACATCGTTGCGCTAACATCGCGCGTCAGAGTGATGCGTTTGAAAAAAAGCAACGGGAAACCTGATGTGAGGTTGTTCCAGGATGCGGCCTAATGCGAACACATCATGTCGCACGAGTGTGATGCTCGCAATGAACGCAATGGACGCATCATGTCGCAACAGTGTATTCTCTCATAGTAAATAGTAACTGACTTTTGAAATTGTCGTTACTCGCTAGGAATATGTATGTAGGTGACATATTTGATGTTATAACATTAAGTAGTATCAATATGCGTGAGACTTATTTCATATTTAATCATTTACTTGTCAGTAATTTAAGTAGAAATATTTTATATTTATTACCTAGCGTCGCGCGTCCGTGATGCGCTCACAACCACATCGTGTATCACACATTAGTCTTTTGGACCTCCAGCGCAACGGAATCGCTGCATGCAATTTTAAACCAAGGTGAGGAAGTAGATGAGTAGATGGTAGTTAATGACATGTCTACGGGTGATGCTAAGTTAAATGAAACAAAGGGGCAAGCACTCCCTCTATTGACGTTCATGAACCAAATTAAGGTTTGTCTAATTATTAATGAGAATAATCTTTCGGTTTGTGCTATTTTGTAGTCGCATGGTGCTTTATGCGCTAAGGGGTCTTGCATTATTTTGGGTTGGAATTCGGATGATGTGGAAATTAATATTGTTTTGAAAGATTATCAAGTCATTCACTCTTGTATTTACTTCAAGGCTGACCAAAAAGATTTTTTTGGGCTTTTTGGCGTAATCTCGACATTAATAAGTTGTATGTGAGGGGTAGGCCTTGGTGTCATGTTTATTAGGTGACTTCTCTTCACTTGGATGACAAGGAGACTAGTTCTTCTTATGTTGATATCGCGATGAGACAATTTCAGGAGTGTGTCCAAGATATTGAGGTCTCAAATGGTAATAGTTCAGAGCTGAAATTCACATGGAACCAAAAGCCGCAAGGTGGGGATGGTATTCTTAAGAAGATTGATAGGATTATGGCCAATATGGAGTTTAATGATTTGTTTGCGGGAGCTAGTGCTTTGTTTCAGCCTTATCATTTTTCGGATCACTCCTCGGCAATTCTTAGACTTCTTGGTCCACAAGGTTTGAGTAAATGACGAAATCTTCCTACTAGTATCAAGGAGAGTAACAACATCATCCAATAATACCATTTGTACTTTCAACGTGTATAAATCTTTATTATAGAATCAAAAGATTTACAATTGAATAGCTCTCTGATAACATCAAATAGTCCTTAATATTAAGTGTCAATTTCCCCTGATAATGCTCGCATTTTATATCATTTATATGGATTTACGTTTGTTTTCCTTTATATTTCATTTTCAGGTAAATTACGAGCATTGGAGCTAATGAGACGCGGATTTGGAGATTTTCTTAAGAGATTTATGATAATATGCCCACTGTGAAGAAGTTACGGCGTAACTCCATCTCTCACATTATGTCGTAGCTAGCGCGTGACTCAGAAGACCAACTCAACAATCAATTACGGCATAACTCCTAACTAAGGATTATGCCGTAACTAACTAGGTCAAAGGATGTTCCACGCTACCGTCAGATACGCCGTAACTCCTTCCAAGGGTTACGGTGTAATCAATACAAATGTAACGTATACCAAAGATACGGCGTAACCCATTCCTTGTGTTACGCCGTAACCAGCTTTACGAGAGCATTATTATGGAATTATAGAGGTTATGGCGTAACTCTCAACTTAAGTTACGCCGTAACTAGATCGTGCCTATAAATACAAGCCCTAATTTCTGCATTTCACATCATTCACTCCACACCAAAAGCAGAGAACGTGAAGAGGGGTCCAAAGGCAGATCTTGAAGAGCATACGGAGCCATCTCCAAGGGAGAAATCACTCCCTAATGATAAGCATTAGCGATTATACTTTCTTTTACTTTCGATTCATGTATTTCATTATGTCAAACATTGAATCTTTGGTTTCGTTTAATATGATCGGCTAAGCAACTTTGGTGCTAGCCTAGTTATGATTCCTTAATTGTTTTGTTTAGGTTTACATGTTTCCGTATAATTTTTTCTAGTTTATGCATGCATAGTTCGTTGGTAGCTACCCTAGTTTCGGTAGTTTTGAATGGCGGTAGTGTCTAGTTGCTTTGGATAATTGACCAACTGACCCCAAGTAGGTAGACTGAGCGGGAAGGGTAAGAATTGACCAACTGAAGACCCTTCCTCGCTTGTGCGAACTGACCAAATGATCACCTGCCGTTTAGATGAACTTAAGAAGTATGGGATGAGTGTCTAAGATGCTAGCGCCCGGGCACTCATTGTTGCGAATCTTGCATGTAGAGGAACTTAATGACTTGGATTAGGGGACTAAAAACAACTGGACTTTCAAGGGTAATAGCTTGATCTCCGGTGGAAACCTTTGCTGATAGGTTAGGACGAACTGACCAAATGCTGTTCTAGCGACTTAAAACACTACTTGAAACGATTAGAAGTAGTATGGCATGACATAACATGATAAGATGAGTAACTAGGTTAGCACACTTTACCTCTCTTGATCACAACATCTATTTACTTTCCGCATTTTATTTCTTGTTAATTAGTTTAATAATCATTTCAAACCTTAAAAAATTAAAACTAGTGACACATAGACTTAATTAGAATCCGCTCACAAAGCTCTTGGGACGACCTCGGTTTTACCGATTACTACACTACACACGACCGGGTATACAGCCCGTGAGTGCATAAGGTGGACCATAGGTAAACGAGACTTTATAAATATTAAAACATGGTCAGAAAATCTGCATCAATTTTTTGGCGCCGCTACCGGGGAGTTATAATAGGATTTTTATTAAGTCTTTTACTTTTGTTTTATTCTGAACTTTCTTGTTCTCTCACGATTTCTTTTTAAGTTTCAGGTACTATGGAGGTTGTAAACATTGATGACCTTACTCTTGAAGATTATTTGGCATTCACTAGGGATGAACAAGGGTCGGAGCTCGTTAGGCCGGCTATTAGAGCTAATATCTGTTTCGAGATCAAAGAACTGTTTATGAGGGAGCTACGAGCTAACCCTTTTTTGAACATGTGGTCGTCTGGATATTATATGACGTTTGGCAGTGATCTTCCATTTGGTTATGCTCCCAGAGTGGAGTGCCAGTTGAGAGATGTACTTTTTTTTCCATCTCCAATGTTTTTTCCACTGGGTTTTTCTTGGGAAGGTATTTTAAAGAGGCAGTCTCAGCTGGCGTATTATACTCCTAGTCTAAGGTGGTGGCCTTGTTTGGTGTTTCTTGCCCATCAGTGGTTTTTTCCTATTGGTGTTCTTGTTATCGATTTAGCTAGTTGTTCTCGAGCTTTGGCATGTCACAAATGAGTTTTTATTTTTGGTAGTTAAAGCATTGCATAAGGTTAATGTGGTGTCTCAGCCACATTCCATTGTACTTCAATTCTCTGTGGTTAATATATATTTTACCGGGGTAATCTCCTTTACCAAAAAAAAAAAAGAAAATTAAGAATTACAATACTCTCTAATATCAAGGATAAACACTTTTATATCTCTTGTAACTATGAGATATTCCAAAAATTCTATAATAAGCTCATAACTACTAGGAGAACTTTTGCTATATTTTGAATGTGATAGGATGTTGAAATGAGGCAAAGAATCTTTCTTTATTGGCCACATTGAGAGCCAAAAGAAAGGGTAAAGCCAAAAAGCATTAAGAGCCAAAGCTCTTCATGCATTCAAAAGTCATACTTCTCCAAAAGAAAAAGAAGTACATGAAAATCAAGTACATAAAACCTCATCATCATCTCATTTCATCCGTAAGATAACTAAAATCTTCTATAATACTAATCTTATACATATCCTTCTAACTTTATACAATATACGTATCTTTCTAACTATATACAATATATATTGAATAAGTCAATACAAATCACTTGACACGTCTTTATCACTTTAGCAGTCTTAATCTTCATCTGTAGTCTTTAGTACTTCAGCAGTCTTAAGTTAGTACTAATGATATCGTCCAAACCGTCAAGTTATCTCACACAAGCTAGCCACTTGTGAATGACTAACCGTAAGAAACTTAAAACAGTTCAGACAAACCAATAATAAGAGAAGTGTAGTATGTTGGGTAACTCAAACGTGTTAGGTTTGAGCACCGAGATCGTTCGAACGAGGTTGAATGGAATTTCCAACTCACGCCTCAATTATCGGATTTGAATAAGAGAAGGATAATATGATATATTCTAAACTACGGATAAGGAAAGCATATAGGATTAAAATCTATGGGAAAACCTAAGAATTATGGCAAACTACGCAATTCTACACTAAAACGCAAATACTGAATTTAAACGAAACGCGAATAAAAAGCAATAACGACTATTCTAACTCCTAAAAATGCCTAAAATTACTTTTATGCTAAAAATGATATTAGAAAACTATAAATGAATTAAAACTAATTTTTAGGAATTTTCTGGATTTTATTAGAATTAAAAACTAAATTATTAACTTTAAAAATAAGACTAAATAACTAAAAATTATAAAAACAAAGGGGAAAATTATGAAACTAATTTTATAAAATATAAAATACCATGAGAGAATTTTCAAAACTATTTTTTTATTTTTCAGATTAATATTCTATTTTCTACTAATTTAATACTATTTAAAACTAATTTAATATGTGAAAAATACCAAATAAAAGGAGAAAAATAGGGAAAAATCTTTTTTATGCTTTTTATATTTATCTTAAACTGGGAAAATTGAAAATTATTTTTGGAACTTTTCTTAATTAATTGCAATAAAAGCTATTTAAAATGATTAAAACTATTTTTAATAAAGAAAAATACCAAACAATGACCAAAATTATGAAAAATTCAGGAAATTCTGAAATCTTATTCTAAAGCTATGAAAATATAAAACATGGGCTTATGTGAGAGAATTGAGGGCTGTAATGCAACTGATGTGGGAATAAGCTAAGGTAAATAAGCTAATAAGCTCTAAACAGCACCAAACTACTACAGAAGCTGAGTTATGCTAAAACTAACTAAAATCAACTAAAGGCAGCTATTCCTAATACCTAATAAGCAATCTACAACTGATTAAGCTAACTGCTACTATAAGCAAAACAGTGAATCTGGCCCCTACTTTGAGCTACTGCAACTACTTATCCAATAAGCTAAAGCTAAAACCAGATATGTGGACTTGAAGACCACCCAACAAACTGCAAATGGACCAAAAATGAGACCCTAACTAGCTGTATTGGACTCTGTGCAAGAGCTGCAAGTTCTGCATAAAACTGATTTTCACATGAGATTTAAGACCAAAAGTAGAACTGATTAAGATGAAATATAATGTAAAACAGTTATAGCAATCTAGATTTTCAACTCTTACACCTATATGTAGAATCTCAACCACTGATTTTAACAGTTTTGAGCACAAGAACAGTTTTTATGAAATGTTGACTTTGAATGAAACAAGCACAAAACAAGGACAGATATTGATGCAACTAACTATAACAATCCTTAAGCTACTGATCTAATCCAATATTATAACCTCTAACACAGATTTAGGCATTAAACCAAACACCCTCTTAAAAACAGTTTAGAGAAAATTAAGACTATTTCAGCTTTAAAACTCAAAAGACTCAGAAGCTAAGTAACTCAAAATGACAAATTGATGAATTACAAGCTACTTATAACAAACCAAACCAGGAATTAAACCAAACAGTTTTTAACTTGGAGATTTGACTTTCGTTGACTTTTTAAAGAAATTGAGTTTAAGATCAATTTGATTCAGAAGTAACCTCACATAAGCTCACATAAGCTTATGTGAGCTTGATGAGTGACAAACAAAGCTACAAAACAGTTTTGAAAAGGAAGTAAACAGGAATTCAAATCGACAAGAAATTACATGAGAACTTAACTTGCATTAATAAAGTGAATTACAGAATTACATTGAAAAGAACAAGATTACACTATGAAAGCAGTTAAATGACAAGTAAAATGGTCAAAATTTCTTTAAGACATAAGAAATTGGACGACTATAATGTGAGCTCAAGGGTCCTTTTTATAGCTGAATAGAGCCTTGGGATCCTCTTGGAAGAGCCTAGAAGGCTTATCCACAGCCACATATCAATCCATGAATCATCACCACCACTCACAATGCTCCATTTGTCCATTTGAGGTGTTACGGCCAATCAAGGAGCTCCATTTGGCCACGTGTCATTCTATCTGACATGTCAGAGGCTCTAGAAGGTATATAGATTCTTAGTACGAGGATAGGTGGGTGATTGGGATGGGTAATTGGTGGTAACAGTGGGTAAATGGGAAACTGGGTGTGTTTGGTTTGGTTTAGGAGGAAGGGGAAGATTAAGGGCGCGTTTGGATTTATTAATAGTATTTCAAAGATGTTGACTGGGTCATGGGTGTTTGACTTGGGTTAAAAGGTCGGGTAAATGGGTAAAGTGGGGTATTCGGGTTGTGTTATTAATAAAAGGGTGGCCGGGTCTTGTTGTTGGACCAGGTAGGATTATAGCATAATGGGCCTTTGGCTTTTGTTTGTTGGATTTGGACTTGGATAAAGGATTGGTTAAATGGATTAGATAAATGATCCAAGTGAATTATAGGGACCAAACTTGCACATGCTGAAATTTGAGGGACCATACATGTAAATCTGAAATCATTTTCCAAGGACTGATTTTGTCAATCTTCAAATAAACCAAGGGCCAATTTGCAATTTCTGAATCTTCAGGGGCCATTTCTGCCAAAAACTTAAACTTGGTTATAACTTCCAAAAATCATCCTCGGAGAATAAAATCATCATAAATGCTCAATTTTGATCTTCCGGCTTAGCTAAAGCTCTCTTGATCTCCCGTGCTCGGATTTATGTCTGATTTGGTTCCTTTTTGCGTGTTTTTGCATATCCGTACCTGCACAAGCACAAACTCAAGAAAACCATAAATATTAGCAATAAACGGCTCTTTCTTGGTTATTTTGGGTCTATTTTGATGATGAAAAGGTATGTATTTTAGCACATACCAAAATACCCCAGACGAGACCATTGTCGTGTCCTCACGCAATGCAATCAACTCACGTTTCTAAAACCAAGGATTTCAATCTCTTTCTACTAAAGCTATGAAGAAGTAGTAAAGATTCCTCAAAAGAGATTAAGAAAGCCTTAATTCTAAAAACGCCTGCTTACCTTTTATTTCACATGTATAGATATTACAATTAAGCACATTCTAATTATGAATGACGGTTTGTTGAACTTTCATGTCGATCAATAACTCCAACATTTTTCAAACGACACGTTAGGATCACGGAGTAGAAAACACAACACGTGAAGTGACCATACGGATAGAATACATCGTCCCTGATTTTTCACAAGTCCCAAACTAAGCGTAAAATCGAAATCATTGTTACATACGACTCTAGATGCTAACACTACCCATGGAAGTTACTTGTGTAATTACCTTTTGTTCCCATTTTCCTATTTTCCTCTAGATTTTTTTATTTTTGTGAGAAATGAATTTCTTCAAAGTCTCGTTTCGATAACTTTTATTCCGATAAAGATATAAAGCTAAGTCGATAATTAGTTATCCGCCTTCTCTCAAGAACCATTGTCGTAGAAATGAGGTCCACATCAAGGAATTTTTATTCACTTATACTTTTGACTTTTTCATTTTTCATACATCATTTTTTTTTTGAACTTATACTTTTGCTTGATATGAGCTATGAACTACGGAGCTTCACGGGGTAATTCCAAGACTATAGGCTTCATGAAATGAGGATCCCGGCTGGCTAGGCTAAGACCTCATTCAATCCCGGCTAAAGATCCAAGGGTCCGATCTCGACACCGCAGCTCACAACTTTACTTATTACTTTTTCACTTGTCACTTATTTCTTATTTATTACGGATCCTTGATGTGTACCCAATTTTTAAAACAAAGATTCTTTTAAGAAGATAAAGAACTAACTATCGCCAAAGACTCGACATCTCTAATTATTTAGACAGATATGGGTGAAACAATTTTGTGGGAACAAAAGCCATAAGTACCTTCATGGGCTCTAAAGAGAACCAACTACTCCACGCTTAGCATCTAAACTCATAAGTAACTCTATCATTTCTCGATCTCTGCAAATTTAAAATCCCAAATAATGAGATCCGCAGATGCTTAGCCGATAATTTTAGATTATCTATGGTTAAGGAACAAGCTAGGGCTCAACACGCCCGTCAAGTCGTAATTCTATTCCTACTCACCAATGGAAAGTCAACAAGGTATCAAAACATATATTAACTTAGCAAATGCTTCGTCAAATGAAATAAAGTTATGCATATTTAAAGTCACTCAGGAAACTTGCAAAATCTTGGCCTTGTGAGCTAGAATTGCATTTTATAGCTTCTTGTCTAAGAGACTAGCAAACTTTTAATCAAAAAGACTTAACAAAAGCTTACAAAATTTTTAAAATTTTTCACATTTTGCACAATTTTTCATTTTCTAAGGAAAACGGGTTGCGAGTATACGACGAAAAACAAGCAAGTGCGGTCAAATCAAATCAAGATTACCCACCCCAGATTAAACGAAACATTGTCCTCAATGTTTAAAGGCAAGGGTAATAACGAAAATCTAAAAGCCGTTTATTAAGTATGCTAGAAGATAAACGTTAGTCGATAAGATTAGGATATCGGATTTCCATCAAAGATCGATCATGAAACTCGAGTGGAGAAAAGACAAACTTGAGCACGAGAGTCTTCATATCGGGAACATCCTAAACACAACATCACAAACAACCAAACACGAAAATCAAGAGGCGCACCCTTCGTCACTTATTAGAAAAATAGAAAGAAGATAGATGGATACGCATGGGGTGCCTCCCACTAAGCGCCATCGCTTTTTCTTCACCGAGTCGCTAGCCCGACTCATCCCGAATTCATTTGTCCTTGGGAAACAAGTGGGAAGGATACCCGGATCAAAAATGGTATCCTCACTCCGAAGGGAAAGAGAATGGGTGGGTTGGGAGGGAAAGAAAATGTCGGGCTCAAGCACATAAAAGATAATTCCTCCCAAACTCACATGAGGTATATCAAGAAAGAATGATCCATCATCCGGCGGTTTTGCGGGCGGACGAAGGGATGACGGATCAAAATGAGAATACTCCAAAGAAGTCGGGAGTACATGGTAGAGGATAAGAGGTGAAAGCTCAATACTGAAGGCATCCATCGAAGGATCCTTATCTCGAACAACGTTTCTAACAAAGAACTCATCAATGCATATCCCGGGGTTAAAAATTTTGACTTCACATGAGGGCTCAACGGGATAAGTGAGGGTCGACTCAACAGAGGAATGAGAATCATCATCAAGCAAGCTTTCAAGAAAAGGATATCTTGATCGTAGTCGCACTCACACCTCAATACCCGCGGTATTGGATCATCAAGAAATAAGTCGATTTCTTCCATATCAGAATCATAAGGCGGATAATCAAGAATATCATCTTCAACCACTTTAGTCAATTCATAAATCTCCATAATATCTTCAGTGTCAGATTCATCACTTTCTTCATCTTGCATAACATCACATGACGGGAGAGAAAGATCGGAACACAGAGATGGGACAAGTGGTGTGCTCTGAGAGCTAGCAATATCAACCACTTCCGTTGTGGTCTCTGAATCGGACTCAAAATCTTTGTCGAAAAGAGGATTAACTTCACAAAAGTTATAGTCATTCTTGAATTCAAAAAGTAGATTTGAGAAAATCCCGGAAGTAACCTCGGAGATGTCAAGAGAATCACACAAAAGCGAATCACAATCACCGCCGATATATCCTGGACTCACTGGGATTGGGTCAAGGCTCTCAAGAGAAGATTCCGCTTCCGAATAGTGCTAAGAGGCTCGCCCCCATTATGAGAGAGTCAACGGATCAACAACTATCGAATACATAGAATCATCGACCTCTTCCAAAAAGACTTCACTTCTCTCACCCGGCGCGAGTTCAGAAACGGGAGTGGGTTCAGCCGACAAACTCTCATAATATTCTTTCATTTGAATGGAATCCTCATCATCATCGAAAACGAAAGTCTTGCAATATTGGGTTGTTGTGTAGACATCGTCATCGGAGGCTTGACAATCGTAAAAAGGATGGGGACCACCACAATAATCACATCTTTTGGAAACAGTATCAACGGGCTCTGGTTTTTCCTTTATGCATTGAATATCATTGGTAAGCTCGACCATCTTAACCGGTTTATTTCTTGATGTCGGAACTTTCGATTTGTTCTCGATGATCGTCAATATATCCCTGGGTACGACATAAGATATTGCCACCGCGGTCAGATTAAGTGAATCTTGATCGGTTTGCGTTAAAGCATTGTAGAATATATCGATCCGAGTAATTCAAAACCATGATGTGGGCATTTTCGTAGGAGATCTTTGAATCTTCCCATGCCTCACCAAAACTTTCATCAAAACGCTTTGGAAGTTCGTAATTTCGTTGTTAAGATTTTTCGCTCTAGAATAAGGAAAGAAACGATTTACAAATTTTGAAACGAGATCTTCCCAAGCAGTGATCGATCAAGGGGGTTCTTTATCGAGCCAATTCCGGGCTGCCCCCTCGAGAGAAAATGAGAATAACATCAACTTAATTGTGTCATGAGGAACATCCTTATATTTTATAGTCGAAATTATATTATCAAACCATCGGATGTGAGCATAGGGATCTTTCCTCTCAAAACCATAGAATGGATTCGACAGAATTAGCTGAATTAAACCGGTTTGTATCTCGAAATTTTCGGACAGAATCTCCGGTACAACGATAGCATCTTCGTAACCCTCGGTGGGTACTTGGAGCAATTCCGACATCGTACGCGTGTCCGCCATTAGAATTAAACATATAGAGGGATAAGAGGAAAGAATTATCGGTTTAGAGGATAAAGAAGATAGAATTAAACGGTTCGAGATGGTAAAGAGATAAAGAATTGACGGTTAAGAGGATAAAGACTATTATTTTTGGGTTTTTAATAAAAGGGGGTATTTACAAAAACAACGATAACTTCTGGGAAGGATCTTCAAATGCACACGAATCGAGACGGAATACGAAACTCAATTCATGCCTCCCAGTGGCGCCTAAAAATTTGATATCGCCCAAACCGCTGTTATCTCACACAAGCTAGCCACTGAATGACTAACCGTAAGAAACTTAAAACAATTCGCACAAACCAATAATAAGAGAAGTGTAGTATGTTGGGTAACTCAAACGTGTTAGGTTTGAGCACCGAGATCGTTCGAACGAGGTTGAATGGAATTTCCAACTCACGCCTCAATTATCGGATTTGAATAAGAGAAGGGATAATATGATATATTCTAAACTACGGGATAAGGAAAGCATATAGGATTAAAATCTATGGGGAAAACCTAAGAATTATGGCAAACTACGCAATTCTACACTAAAACGCAAATACGGAATTTAAACAAAACGCGAATAAAAAGCAATAACGACTAATCTAACTCCTAAAAATGCCTAAAATTACTTTTATGCTAAAAATGATATTAGAAAACTATAAATGAATTAAAACTAATTTTTAGGAATTTTATGGATTTTATTAGAATTAAAAATTAAATTATTAACTTTATAAATAAGACTAAATAACTAAAAATTATAAAAACAAAGGGGAAATTTATGAAACTAGTTTTATAAAATATAAAATACCATGAGAGAATTTTCAAAACTATTTTTTTATTTTTCCGATTAATATTCTATGTGAAAATACCAAATAAAAGGAGAAAAATAGGGAAAATTCTTTTTTATGCTTTTTATATTTATCTTAAACTGGAAAAATTGAAAAATTATTTTTTGGAACTTTTTCTTAATTAATTGCAATAAAAGCTATTTAAAAATGATTAAAAACTATTTTTAATAAAGAAAAATACCAAACAATGACCAAAAATTATGAAAAATTCAGGGAAATTCTAAAATCTTATTCTAAAGCTATGAAAAATATAAAAACATGGGCTTATGTGAGAGAATTGAGGGCTGTAATGCAACTGATGTGGGAATAAGCTAAGGTAAATAAGCTAATAAGCTCTAAATGTAACCAAACTACTACGTGTGAGTTATGCTAAAACTAACTAAAATCAACTAAAGGCGGCTATTCCTAATACCGATAAGCAATCTACAACCGATTGCTAATCGCTACTATAAGCAAAACAGTTAACTGCCCCTACTTTGAGCTCGCAACTACTTATCCAATAAGCTAAAGCTAAAACCAGATATGTGGACTTGAAGACCACCCAAGAAACGCAAATGGACCAAAAATGAGACCCTAACTAGTCAGATTGGACTCATGCAAGAGTCGCAAGTTCTCGCATAAACCGATTTTCACATGACTTTTGACTTTTAAGAACAGCTTTGGAAATTTGACTTTGATGAGATTTAAGACCAAAAGTAGAACCGATTAAGATGAAATATGATGTAAAAGCATTATAGCAATCTAGATTTTCAACTCTTACACCTATATGTAGAATCTCAACCACTGATTTTAACAGTTTTGAGCACAAGAACAGTTTTTATGAAATGTTGACTTTGAATGAAACAAGCACAAAACAAGGACAGATATTGATGCAACTAACTATAACAATCCTTAAGCTACTGATCTAATCCAATATTATAACCTCTAACATAGATTTAGGCATTAAACCAAACACCCTCTTAAAAACAGTTTAGAGAAAATTAAGACTATTTCAGCTTTAAAACTCAAAAGACTCATAAGCTAAGTAACTCAAAATGACAAATTGATGAATTACAAGCTACTTATAACAAACCAAACCAGAATTAAACCAAACAGCTTTTAACTTGGAGATTTGACTTTCGTTGACTTTTAAAGAAATTGAGTTTAAGATCAATTTGATTCGTATAACTCACATAAGCTCACATAAGCTTATGAGCTTGATGAGTGACAAACAAAGCTACAAAACAGCTTTTGAAAAGGAAGTAAACAGAATTCAAATCGACAAGAAATTACATGAGAACTTAACTTGCATTAATAAAGTGAATTACGTAATTACATTGAAAGAACAAGATTACACTATGAAAGCGGTTAAATGACAAGTAAAATGGTCAAAATTTCTTTAAGACATAAGAAATTGGACGACTATAATGTGAGCTCAAGGGTCCTTTTTATAGCTGAATAGAGCCTTGGGATCCTCTTGGAAGAGCCTAGAAGGCTTATCCACAGCCACATATCAATCCATGAATCATCACCACCACTCACAATGCTCCATTTGTCCATTTGAGGTGTTACGGCCAATCAAGGAGCTCCATTTAGCACATACCAACTAACTTACTCTAGAAGTACTAACTGATTAGTACTGGCAGTTGTAACTTGAACCGTACTAACTCTTGGCTTGGCAGTACTAAGTATGAAGAATTTTAATTCCCAACAATCCTCCCCTAAACTTGTGATTTACCTCCAAATCATTAAGTTTCTTGAATTAAATCTAGTTCTCTGAGAGGATTCTTCCAAACACTTCACCTTCTTGGTCTTTCAGCCTGCACGAGTATCTTCCTAAGAAGTTCTCTTGCTATCTCATTATGCTCATCCACTAAGAGCTTTGCACTGATCCTCAATGTGAGTGTTTCCCTTGACAATGGATACTCTTTTTCCACTAGCATGTAAATATGCATTCCAGCCTTTGTAGACACATGATTCACTCCACATGAATTATACAATTTCCATGTCAAATCATAAATACCAGACTGAAATTTCCATAATTTATCATTTGCATATGGTTCAAACAATCTTTTCAACTCTACCCATAGCACTCCTTCTTTGTCATTTGTTGGTTCTATTGAGTTGAACTTTTCTTTAACTAGACTCTATAGCTTTTCTAATTCATCCCTGTCAAAAGCTTTCCGCATATAATCAAAGAACCGATATACCTCAGAATGGTTTCCAACTCTGATGATACTCCATTACTTCCTTATGCCTTCAGAATAAATCTCCCAGTCTATAATTGGATACTTGGTTTGTAAGGCTTCAACATTCATTCCTTCTTCTGGAACTATTATCATCAGCTATTATAGCTCCTCTTGTGACAATTCATTAGCTTTTTTACCTTGTTGTTCTTCAGCTGATACCGAGTCTTCACCAGTCTTTTGCCTCTTAGAACTTTCTTGATTAATTTCTTCACCTGCATCCCTTTTTTAACTTCCAGGTGCTAACTTAGGAACTATTCTTTCAACTTCACTTTCCACGGGAACAAATATGCTTACTTGTTTGTAAACCTTGTCAAAAATTTCTATGACCTCAACAAAAGTTTTACCTTTGAAATACTTCATCTTGTATCCAGCCATGCTCTTCATGTAAACACATGTGGTCTCTCTTTGTTGAGTTATGGTAGGTGGTTTATGATGCGCGTATAACGCGTTCAGGGTCAAAGGAAACTTCCTTTTTGTCGAGCAAGTTTTTCAACACCCTAGGCAGTGAACCTAATCGTTGTAGTGTAGTATTGGGTAAGCCTCGGGTATTGATATCGTTCTCTAGGGGAATAGGAATGCTAGTAAGAGATGTACTACGCTAAGGTTTGAGGTTGAGGAAGTTTATTTTTTTATCTTTTATATTTTTTAGAAAGCTAAGGGTAAAATCTCGGGTTTGAATTTGGGGTTGGTACTTCACCGATTACTCTACTTATCTAATTATCTAAACTAAGGGGTAGTCTATGTCTATTGATGTGTCTTCGTATGAAGATTAAAAATGTGTTTACCTAGATACTATTACTCCCTAGTTATCTTTTATTGGTGGTTGAATTGTCACGTCCTTATTCTTAACACGTTGTGTCTTCTAAGGTCATAGGGTATGCTTTTATTCCTAACTCTATGAGAATACCTTAAGGTTATTTCCTACGAGATCTCTAGGATTTATAAACTAACACTAAGGTTATCTCTGGATATTTAGCCTACAATTACGCTAGGTGGTTATAAACTAAGGATCACAAAGATTACTCAAGCATTAAAAACACAACGATGACCTAGTGCAATCCTAAGCCAATTACAATTAAGATAAGAGACAACCAATCAATAATTAATAACTAGGTTTCATAGATCTAAGAAAACACACAAGAAATTTAGCCGGACATGTTAAACTTGCAAACATACACACATACAATTGAAGAAATAATGAAATCAGTGAAGTTAATTACTTATCTTGATGTAAAATAGGATATGAGAACCCTAAAATATTGTCCAAACCAGGTTTTTACTCCACAAGTTTACCTCTTCAAAGTCTGAAAATTCGATTTCTATATATAATTTTACATATGCGACGGCGTCACCTTATAGTTGGGACGCTGTCAGATCGCCGTCATTAGTGTTTCGTCTTGGCCAAGTTATCATTGGGACGGCGTCACGTTGTGGTTGTGATGCCATCAGTCTTCAGCTGCGACGTCGTCTGAATCTAGATCTAGGCCTTCTAAGACGAAAAGTCTTTGTGACGCCTTATTCTCAAAGCTCGACGTCAGTGCAAAATAGCAAATTCGCTCCCGAGTCATCACAAAATAGGGACGGCGTACGCCTGCTTTGGGACACCGTCGGTGTAAATCCAGCACTAAGTGTCTTGATCTTGACTAGGGGTGAAAGCAGTGAGCCGAGCTCGAGCTCGCTTAGGCTCGAGCTCGGCTCGCTTATATAAAAGCTCGAGCTCGAGCTCGAGCTCGCTTCGAGCCTCACATTTTGAGCTCGAGCTCGGCTCGTGAAATTTTTCAAGCTCGAGCTCGGCTCGAACTCGCTCGTTAACACAAAGCTCGACTCGTTAACACAAGGCTCGAGCTCGTTAACACGGTTATACGATAGAAAATATATATATGTATACTTTTAGGGCTCGCTTGGGCTCATGAGCCTAAACGAGCCTTTGTATAGAGCCGGGCTCGAGCTCGATTATTAAATGAGCCCAAACTTAGGCTCGAGCTCGGGCTCGAGCTCGTTTAGGCTCGGCTCGTTCGAGCTTTTTACCGATCCGATCCCGAGCTTTTCACGAGCGGCTCGGCTCGTTTCCACCCCTAATCTTGACTTAGCCATTTTCTTCATATATTCACTCATTTTCGTCCAAAAATGCATCATTCCATTAATTTGCTTCCAAGAGACCTAAAAAGTGAAAAGGAATGAAATTAAGTAGTAACGAATATAAAAGTGGGCGATTAAGGGATTAAATGACCCCTTAAAAGTGTCGTTTTAAATCCTTATCAAATATCCTTACTCTTGGTATTTGGTTGTCCTCAAGCAAATGTGCTTTTGGCCAATCAATTTATAAGTTAGGGGGCATAAAGCATTGGTTTAACATAATTCATAGCAAGTAAAAGCACCGCAATAGTTATAACAAGCACGAAATTATATACTAGCACCTCACAAGTGGTGTTTGATTCTCTCATCTCGGATGTATATGAAATATAGCAAATGAAAATGGAAGATAAACACTCATTAACCAGTCATAGTACATAGATTACAATAGGCTTGAGACTAGATCAAACCTCCACCGCTTTGGCGTAAGCACCTAGGAACAACTATCTAAGAGGTCTTTTAAAGGGTTGTAACGTTAGGCTTACGGTTAGGGAAACAAAGGGTTTTGTTGGATAGGCGATTTAGTGGTGGCAAGTCAAAATCTTTATGTTACAAGCATGAAAAGAATGGCGTTGCTAAGCCAAGACTCGACTCTCTAAACTTTAGATAACTTTGAAACAAACAAACAAAAATATAAAGATAGATGTAGGATGGTAGCCCGTATATATATATATATATATAAGCTCTATGCCTATGTATCAATGAGATATGAGATTTCACTCATATCCATTGTACTTAAACATTTATTTGGTTAATATATTTACCGAGTGCGGGATTACTCCCTTTACCCAAATATATATATATATATATATATATATATATATATATATATGCATACACTTTACTCTACCATCCTCTACGATAACATCGAATATAAGGATTTATACACATCCCTACACTTGAGTTTTATTACTCTAACACTAATTTGACCCGAATTGAAAAGATAAAACACTTGGAGTACATTATTACATAAATAAAGGGAATTTGAATTTAACGCTCTTTCCTACGCTCCATAAAAATTTAACTTTACCCATGAGTCCCAATCGTCCCAAAATCAGTATACAAAGATATGACTCGACTTAGCAACCATGCAAGTAACTAGATAATTGAACCAACAATAATGCACTAAAAGTGAGTGCATACAAGGTAGGCTAAGGCGATTTGGGTGTACATTCAAAGTGGATTGTAAAGAATGCTCTTCATTGACATTCCGAAAACCGAAACATCACGAAAACCGCGGAAAGGATAGGCTCGAGGGGTTAACTAGGGTATCGTGTACTAAAGATGAGTACATCGCAGGGTGTGGGGAATTACTCAACCGATGTGGAAGAAGTAATTATAATACGGTATCAAACAAGGGTTATCCTAATGCCTATTATCATTTAGTTATTCCTAACTACACAAGTGTAGTCTCACTAGCGATCTCGGAATGCATCACAAAACAAGTTCTAGAATCTATTATACCGCCGGTACACTCTCGAAGCATTAAAGGTGAATGCTTTAATTCCTATAGGTCTAGGGGCGAACCTCACATTTTGGGGGTGGAATTTGAGTGGTAAAGGGTTTTTGTGCTAGTCATATAACTCCTATCCATGAGATAATGTATTAAGAGTAAAGACCCAACCGTACAAGTCATGAAATTTTTTAAATTTGGCGCTAAAATTACCCTAACAAATATCTCTCATGGTTTATTACACAAATAAAATAGGACAAGACAAATGATCAAGGATAAGCATAGTTTCAAAGTTCCCATTTTATTCTCCACGTATTTTGATGATGAAATTGGAGACAGCGTAACCATGTATGACCAATTAGTCGAACAAGTGTGAAGTACCATAAATATCCCGTGAGAATCAATCACGATAATACTTCTACTCATTTATACTCTTCTCGCCTAACTCTTTACCGACCCCATTATCATTCGACGGCTCTTTGTAGGACTACTGACAGAAAACCCAATATGACGAACTTGAGACCAAGTAACAAAACCTCGAACTTGTGACTTAAACTTGCAGATTGTCGATCTAAGAACCAATCTTGAGAATTTCAATAAAGGTAGAATCATATACCATCCATCCATCCTTAATTGTATATGAATTTCTCTCAAATTATCCACAACTATTTGTAACACTTGAGCTCTACAACGTAACTCCTTTAAAGTGATAATTATACTATGTGAGCACAACAACACAACTCTTTACATCAGTATAACTAGATAACTCAAGTCTTTGTCATTCGTAATGCTTAAAAGCTCGAACAAGGATCTTGAAAATCATGCATCCAACCAACTCGATATCTTCAAGATGCTAAGTACACGCACCCATGATATCCCACTTTAACCTCAAATAAGTAATAATGAATTAACGCCGTAGTCACATCTTGGGGTTACATGCTCAAAAACTAGCCTTCGTTACTTGGTTCAAATGAACTATGATAATGGTTAATCCCGATCTTGTCTAAAGATTGTATCCTCGTGAAAACTTGTACACCCAAAATATCATTCTTTATGCCAACAATTATACCAAATATGAACACTCTGTATTTAAGAACAATACATTTGAATAATGAAAATTCAGCCCAATGTGTTTAATTTTTCATATAGCTGTTTGAATCCAAGAGCCCAATGTCGATCCAACCGACAAGAGTTATAACACCCGGGTCTAAAACATGAGTTGTGTTTGATGTAGATTAAGCTCGGTTGTTGCAGTAAAAATTAGGCCTGAATATTTAAAAACGTCAATAACTTCTGTTTGGAGCGATTTTGGGCCTCAAGGTTGACCTAAATAAAATTTAGTCGATTCACTTGTCGCTCTTCTCGCTTTCACTATCGCTTTGATAGGTAGATCGGAAAACGGAGTTACTGATCAAAAGTTATTGTCATTTGAAGTTTTGTAGAAAAACTTGTCCAAATTCGGGAAAAATTGGTCTTAGTCGTAAAGATATGTTTCTTATTCGTAAAACCAGTACTTATTCGTAACCTTACTCGTAAACCTTACTCGTAAACCCTTATTCGTAAACCTTAATTGTAAAAGCTTATTCGTAAAAGCTTGTTCGTAAAAGCTTATTCGTAATCCCTTACAAATTTCTTTCCAAGAAATTCGTAAACTTATCTAAAGAGTTAGTCGTAAGGAACTGATCTAATTCGTAAGATTAGGGTCTTACGAATAAGCATATTCGTAAGATGGCTCCAAATTCGTAAAAAGAGGGTTTTGACCACTTTTGTTAACTTTTTTGTTTCGACCGCTTTTACGACCAATATTCCGACCACTTTTCCGACCATTTTTTCCGACCACGTTTTTTTACCACAAGTTTCACGAGATGAAACAAAAACATAACCACGAGCGATATTCAACCCATATTCGAACCAAAAATACGGCTTTGACAAGAAAATACCACAAAAAAAATCAACCAATAATAAAAACTTTGGCTTGATGCCACTTGTAGGATCGTATGTGTGGTTGATATGGTGAATCGGAGGTCGGAGGTGATGGAAGAACATCATCTCCATGGTTAGAGAGAGAGAGAGAGAGAAAGGAAACTATGTGTTTTATTAATGAGATGAAAGGTGAAAATTACACTAAGAGTCTCACCCTTCTAGTGAAGTCTAAGAAGGTATTTATAGCCTAACATAAATATAATTATTACAATATTTCATAACTAGGCCATTTGTTTCGGCTAAATAAGATAGATCATGTAATCTCATAAATGTTATTTCATTTACGTATTAAGAGCGATTTTATGCATATATGTATTTTCAGCTTCAATTTGTTGTCTCTTGGGTCAACTAGATTAAAAAAATAAAGATAACGAATATAGTATAGTCCTATTTCCCCCATCATATTCCTTTTGTTCCTTACATGTTTTTCATATAATATATGTATATTCAGCTTCAAGTCGTTCCTTTTGTTCCTCACATGTTTTTTCATATAATTTATGTATATTCAGCTTCAAGTCGTTGTCACTTGGGTCAACTGAATTAAGGAATCAAGACAATGAATATAATAGTCCTATTACCGCCATCAAGTCGTTGTAACAGGGTCGTAAGGCTTGTACATCACTTATCCACGTTCTTTATTATCCCACGTTCTTTAGTATACGCTTTTGTATTGGGACAAGATAATTTTTAATCATTTTTGTTCGGTATATTTTGTCTTATGTTATTTTGACTTTATGGCTTATATTATGCATATTTTCGAGTAATTTTATTCATTTCATTAACCGAACAAAGACAGTTTTTATGATATTCTGCTTCGTGTTTTTTGTGTTAATTTTAACTTATCGAACTTTATAATTTTTGTCATGTATTTTTTTTTGACAATTTTATAATAGAAAACTAAAATAAAACATAAAAATTTAAAAAAATGTGTGAATCCTATTTTAATAATGTGTGAACAAACAGCCCCTTCATATAATATATATGTATTTTGAGCTTCAATTCGTTGTCTCCCGGGTCAACTGGATTAAGGAATCAGGATAATGAATGCATATCCGCCATCATATTCCTTTTGTTCCTCACACGTTTTGTATATAATATTGATGCAATTTATTTCTTCTTTGCATAATTGGATTCTCTTAATTGATATTAGTTATTCAAGACAAGTTTTAATGATTGTCGTTTACATATATTGGCCAATTTTAATATTACATAGGTGTATATAAGTATTTTTGCTAATTACAATTTTAATATCTCGAGAGAAAATGAGTTTGTTTGATAAAATTGCATAATTTATCCGTGAACAAATTAAAAGTGCTAAATAATTAAAAGTGTTGAGTTAACATGTTTCTCAACGAAAATAAATGTTTGAAGCATCTTACCAGGGACCGATCAAACACAGCTGTCTATTACTACTCTATTTTATTATAATACAGTTTATTGGCACGTGAATGTTACAAAATTAAAAAGTATACTATGTAATCAATCGAGAAAATGATTGTTTACCATTTCATTAAGGACCAATCAAACACAAGTGTCTATTTCAACTCTATTTTATTATATTAGTTGGATATTCACAACAAATGGCAAGAATAAATATAGTTATATAATAAATATAGAAACGAATTAGAACCCAACTCTCATCAGAATTCCCACCCGCTTAATAATTCATTTCACAACAATTCAAATGATATGCTAAGTAGATGTGTTTGTTTGGGTTTTAGATCTTTCCGCGACATCATTATACTCGATATAAAAAGACCTTCACAATCTTTTTCCCACAAACACTTTCCCAAAAGAAATGATGATAAATAAAGTTTGATTGATCAAATAAAGGCTACTAGCTTATAAATTTGAATCAAAATAAAATATACATACTAAAAATGTAAAACTAAAACTCATAAAATATATCAAAATGAATGTTGAATTAAAGAAAGACAAAATTTTAAAAATATGGTGAAATTAGATTATAAAAAATTAAACGAATTAAAAGATATGTAAATTTAAAATAAAGGTGATTAATTAGTTAAGGTTTATATGTGTCACCCCATTATCGTGAGCTCTTTACTTTATTGTTGAGATCCTCCTTTGTTATTTTTTAGTTAGAGTCGACACGTCACTCAAGGACGGAGCTCCTTATCTTAATTTTTGTGGGCCCACAACTTAAATGCTTTATATAAGAAGATAGATGAGTTTTTCGAACTTGTGTCTTATAAGCACAAGCTAAGCATATTAAAAGACTCGAAACTTAAGAAAAAAATCAATGACTTACGGAAAATACGTAAAAATTTACTTTATGTGAGTCTTTGAGTCTTTTTCGTGAGTCTCTAAACTGCTTTGATGTGTTTACTCGTGCCCTAAACCAGTGGCGGACCAAGAAAACTTGAAGATGGGGCAATTTTTATTTTCTTTTTACAAAAGTCGTTGTGCACACAAAATAAAGATAAATATATAAGATTTTTACATTGTTTGGCTTCAAAGTAGGGGCAATTTAATTTTGTGAAGGGTGCACTTTAATAAAAAGGTTTATTTTTTTTTTTAAAAACTAAAATCTGATTTTTTTTAGCGAATCGTGAAAGGCACTGCCCGCCATGCCATGCATGTAGTTCCGCCCTTGCCCTAAACCACAAGTTAGAAAATTCCTTATTACTCCGTATAATATAGTTTATAGTTTATTCACTTTATTGCAATTTTGTTATAATACAGTGTATAGTTTATTGCATGTTTTTCATCTTTGATGTCTTTTTTTTTTATGTGCATTGATATTTACATCATCATAATTGATGCATACACTACAACTATGCACATACCATGTTGTACTATATGCATTAATAGTGTAATATTATGGTGTATGCATCAATTGTGATGATGTAAGTATCAATGCCCTTCTTGTATAAAGTAATTGGCACAATTGTTACGGCGAGTATAAATATATACAAGTGCATGCGTTGAGAAAAGTGATACGAGATGCAAGCAAAACAACAACTGTATGCAATAAAGATGATATACATATTTAATGTGGAAACCCCAGAAGGTAAAAAGACGAAAGAAAGAAAGATACGCTTCACTATATAGAAAATTAAACAAACCTAAGGTGGCGTATTACAACCGCCAAATGACTAAAGCAACGGATGGTAATGGGAGGCATCGACTCAAGCCTCAAGTCAAGAACAAAATACTACAAGTGCGGATTCCACATTGCAAAAAAGGTAACAAAGAACATTATTTCGCCCATTCTAAATAGTAATATGGAGAAAAGTATGTTTCTTGATCAAAATAATTCTTATCCCACTTATGTCATAAATTTAGTTTCTCTAAAAAACTCCTTTGATGCTCTTATGAATGAAGATAATATATTTGATACTAGTAATATTAATCGGGTAAATACGGATGGGTCGAACAAAGTCATTAGTAAGTCAAGTTTTGATAGTGATAGTAAGGAACTTTGCTTAAATCACAGACATCGCTGCGCTAACATCGCTGCCGTCAGTGATGCGTTTGAAAAAGCAACGGAAACCCGATGCGAGGTTGTTCCAGATGCGCCTAATGCGAACACATCATGTCGCACGAGTGTGATGCTCGCAATGAACGCAATGGACGATCATGTCGCAACAAAGGTATTCTCTCATAGTAAATAGTAACCGACTTTTGAAATTGTCATACTCGCTAGGAATATGTATGTAGGTGACATATTTGATGTTATAACATTAAGTAGTATCAATATGCGAGACTTATTTCATATTTAATCATTTACTTGTCAAGAATTTAAGTAGAAATATTTTATATTTATTACCTAGCGTCATGTCCGTGATGCGCTTGCAACCGCATCGTGTATCACACATTAGTCTTTTGGACCTCGAGCGCAACGGAATCGCTGCATGCAATTTTAAACCAAGGTGAGGAAGTAGATGAGTAGATGGTAGTTAATGACATGTCTACGGTGATGCTAAGTTAAATGAAACAGTGGGCAAGCACTCTCTATTGACGCTCATGAACCAAATTGAGGTTTGTCTAATTATTAATGAGAATAATCTTCGGTTTGTGCTATTTTGTAGTCGCATGGTGCTTTATGCGCTAAGGGTCTTGCATTATTTTGGGTTGGAATTCGGATGATGTGAAATTAATATTGTTTTGAAAGATTATCAAGTCATTCACTCTTGTATTTACTTCAAGGCTGACCAAAAAGAATTTTTTGGGCTTTTTGGCGTAATCTCGACATTAATAAGTTGTATGTGAGGGGTAGGTCTTGGTGTCATGTTTATTAGGTGACTGCAATGATTCTCTTCATTTGGATGACAAGGCGACTAGTTCTTCGTATGTTGATATCATGATGAGACAATTTCAGGAGTGTGTCTAAGATATTGAGGTCTCAAATGGTAATAGTTCAGAGCTGAAATTCACATGGAACCAAAAGCCGCAAGGTGGGGATGGTATTCTTACGAAGATTGATAGGATTATGGCCAATATGGAGTTTAATGATTTGTTTATGGAGCTAGTGCTTTGTTTCATCCTTATCATTTTCGGATCACCCTCGGCAATTCTTAGACTTCTTGGTCCACAAGGTTTGAGTAAATGACTAAATCTTCCTACTAGTATCAAGGAGAGTAACAACATCATCCAATAATACCATTTGTACTTTCAACGTGTATAAATCTTTATTATAGAATCAAAAGATTTACAATTGAATAGCTCTCTGATAACATCAAATAGTCCTTAATATTAAGCGTCAATTTTCCCTGATAATGCTCGCATTTTATATCATTTATATGGATTTACGTTTGTTTTCCTTTATATTTCATTTTTAGGTAAATTACGAGCATTGGAGCTAATGAGACGCGGATTTGGAGATTTTCTTAAGAGACTTATGATAATATGCCCACTGTGAAGAAGTTACGGCGTAACTCCATCTCTCACATTATGTCGTAGCTAGCGCGTGACTCAGAAGACCAACTCAACAATCAATTACGGCATAACTCCTAACTAAGGATTATGCCGTAACTAACTAGGTCAAAGGATGTTCCACGCTACCGTCAGATACGTCGTAACTCCTTCCAAGGGTTACGGTGTAATCAATACAAATGTAACGTATACCAAAGATACGGCGTAACCCATTCCATGTGTTACCGTAACCGCCTTTTACGAGAGCATTATTATGGAATTATAGAGGTTATGGCGTAACTCTCAACTCAAGTTACGCCAGAACTAGATCGTGCCTATAAATACAAGCCCCAATTTCTGATTTCACATCATTCACTCCACACCAAAAGCAGAGAACGTGAAGAGGGTCCAAAGGCGATCTTGAAGAGCATACTTGAGCCATCTCCGGGAGAAATCACTCCCAATGATAAGCATTAGCGATTATATTTTCTTTTACTTCGATTCATGTATTTCATTATGTCAAACATTGAATCTTTGGTTTCGTTTATATGATCGGCTAAGCAACTTTGGTGCTAGCCTAGTTATGATTCCTTAATTGTTTTGTTTAGGTTTACATGTTTTCGTGATAATTTTTCTAGTTTATGCATGCATAGTTCGTTGGTAGCTACCCTAGTTTCGTAGTTTTGAATGGCGGTAGTGTCTAGTTGCTTTGGATAATTGACCAACCGACCCTAAGAGGTAGACCGAGCGAAGCGGTAAGAATCGACCAATCAAGACCCTTCCTCGCCAGGCGAACCGACCAAATGATCACCGCCGTTTAGATGAACTTAAGAAGTTTGGGATGAGTGTCTAAGATGCTAGCGCCCGGGCACTCATTGTTGCGAATCTTGCATGTAGAGGAACTTAATGACTTGGCTTAGGGGACTAAAAACAACTGGACTTTCAAGGGTAGTAGCTTGATCTCCGGTGGAAACCTTTGCTGATAGGTTAGGACGAACTGACCAAATGCTGTCCTAGCGACTTAAAACACTACTTGAAACGATTAGAAGTAGTATGGCATGACATAACATGATAAGATGAGTAACTAGGTTAGCACACTTTACCTCTCTTGATCACAACATCTATTTACTTTCCGCATTTTATTTCTTGTTAATTAGTTTAATAATCATTTCAAACCTTAAAAAATTAAAACTAGTGACACGTAGACTTAATTAGAATCCGCTCACAAAGCTCTTGGGACGACCTCGGTTTTACCGATTACTACACTATACACGACCGGGTATACAGCCCGTGAGTGCATAAGGTGGACCTGTCACAATTCTCAAATTCCGGTCATTTCTTAAATTAAATATGCATCATGTTAGTTCATTCATGATTTTTCATTTCACATTAAACGCGAAAATTTTATATTAAATAAACGTTATCGCGTGAGTTATTATTTTGAACAATTAATCCGTTGTTCCAAAATGATCCCGATATATTTTTATACTTACATTTAGTTTATAAAAACTATATTTTGAGTTTACCTGTGTTCTAAATTTATTTTGTACATAAATCGTTAAATTTATATTATTACGACGTTTTTCTTAAAAACGACACGATAATTATTTTATCACTCAAATTTTACAAGGAATGTATTTTTACAATTTTTATGATCTCATTATACTCTACTTTGATTTATTAAAAATTACTTTTACCTAAAACTACCTTAAATACACTAATGTACCTACAATTTTACAAAGTTACCTTTGCTTATACATTTTTCCTACACTTGTTAACAATTGTACATTATATAAAAGAAAAAAATATTTTGAGATGCATCCCCCAAAACCGCCATGTGGGAGGGTAGCATTAATTTGATTTGGCAACAATTTCTTATATAAAGATCTACACTCAACTTTTTTCTTACACTCATTCATTTTCACCTCAATTATTCAAGTAGATCAAGTTCTTTTCTCTTGCTTCTTTCCTCTCAAAACCGGTTCTATCAAGAGTGTCAAGGGATCATCAATTTTTTCTCAAGCTCAAGTTAATCAATCTAGCATACACTCTTAGTTAAGGTTTTGAAATAAAACCTAGAGTGTTTAGGTTAAACCTTTGTTCTAATCACCTCATCAAGTTTACTTGTAAGCATATTACTATCATTTTACATATTTCATCTTCATTTCATATTTATTTCTTCATTTTTCTAGCAAACATGCAAGACTTGTGTTGTTTATACCATTTTTCTATTGATTTTAGAGTTATATATATAAGGTCATCATATAATTATCCCTTGGTATATGTTGGTCTTGATGATGTTTAGGAAACCATGACACCCTAAGAAGGTGTATGGTAGGATTAGATTAGCTTTGGAGTTGATTTGAAGGGATTGGAATAGGTTTAGTACGAGAAAACTATTTTCGATAAGTATTAAAAGTGGTCTGTCCTTATTTTGATTTTCTGGAAAATCCGACAGTAGGCACGAATTTTTGGTCTTGATATTTAGAAAATATACTTTAAAACGAATCCGTGGCGCTTGAACGGAATAAAGCGGAGTTATAACGAAGAAGTTATGAATTTTCAAGTTTGACGACGAAATATATATTTTTCGTAAATTTCAAAGATACTATTTTTGGTTTAGACGAGTCAAAAACGAGCCTTAAGCTTCACAAATTATTTCGACTTATCAAAAATATACTAGTATACTTTGATACGGTTAAGGACATATAATACGTAGAAAACGGATTTGAAACAACTAAGATATACACGCTTTCATAGAATTGCCGTAACTATTATTTTTAGAAAAACTATATTATTTTTACGAGATAAGTGTTACGGTAACTAAAACGACCATGTTGACTACTGCTTTTATCAATGATGTGGAACTTTTGTAACGAGATGTCTTCTAATGAAATTAAGATCACCAAGCATATTTTCAAAACGACCAACCGCTTGTATAGCGGAGTTGTAATAAATTATTTACGGATGCTTAAACTTTGCCGAAACTCATTTTTAAACCACATCTTAGACAAAATCACCATCTTTAACCCTTATTATCTTTATGTTCGAGACCTTTATGTCGAAAACTCATGAACTGAAACTTCTAGATTTTGATACAACTTTCCAAAACCGTCGAGTTCGCTTTCCTAACGATCGACGTACACCATTTTACGACTAGTTTTTCAAAGCCATTTTTTCACTTTCATGAAATTTCCAACGACATTATTTTACTGTAAAAGTGATAATTTCACAATAAATCATTAAGAAACTATTATAGGATGACATTTTGACGTAAATACTTGTAAAGTAATTTAAGAATGGTCAAGACGTCAAAAGAGTATTTTTCGACGATAAGTATTATTTTCAAAACTCACAAATGGTATAAATATCATCCAATCATGCGTGCATAACATTACATCATGACTTATTGCATATCATATCATTCATAATAGGTCGGTTTGGATTCACGCTACATTTCGTGTAACCACTTTGTCATCGCATCTATTCATCAAGTGAGTAATCACACCCCTTTTACCGCTTTACTATATTTTGGGGCTAAATGCATGAACCGTTCTTGAGCTAAATTGTTTACTACTTTTATTAACTAGTTTGACTAGAACTTGTGAACTTGAAACAAATCCTTGAACTAAATTATAAAATAATGCCTTACTTGAACTTATTGAACCGTACATGTTATGACCTTGACCTAAAGTCTCCTATGTTCTGAGCATCACTATAAAGTCTATAATGTTCGAGCATCACTATAAAGTCTCCTAGGTTCGGAGTATATCTTGGGAAGAGGCACCCATTATATCTTTGGGAAGAGGCACCAAGATATCTTTGGGAAGAGGCACCCATTATATCTTTGGGAAGAGGCACCCAACCTAACTTTAGGTAGTGGCACCCAAATTTTAATTTGGCTTCATCAAGAGTATCCCCAATTATTATATTCATGGTAATATATTGTGAACTATTATGACCGCTTATACTTGACTACTTCATACGCTATATTTTGTGCAATGGGTTGTGAATACACAGGTTGCAAGTTTTGTATGGGCGGAACTTGGAACTGAGTGGATTTACAATGCCTTTGCTTTGTGGACTATTTTTCGTTGACCGAAAGCTTTGAATATTTCTTACGAGTTTTCTTATTTTGATAAACATGTTTACTCACCAACTATTTTCATAGTTGACCCGTTTTTCTCTCATGCATTTCAGGTGATCGTTAGTAAGTTTTTCTACCGGGTCTTGCATAATGAAGTTTTCACTTGTTACTACAAATCATTATGTAATAGAACGCAATATTTTGGGAACTAAACTTTGTAATATATTTGCCGATGACGGCTAAACAAGTATTGTAATGGCGATTATTTCTTTTAATCTTAACGCTGGTATGTTCTATTATCTTGTGCTTATGTTCCTCCGTTACACCTCGTATTTCCGCCTCCGGCGGTGTGACAGATTGGTACCAGAGCCAAAGGTTATAGAGAATGCCGATTTTTCAAAAATAAAAATCACAATATAACCGAAATAATTTGTGAAGCTTAAGGCTCGTTTTTGACTGTACAAACCAAAATAGTATGTCGAAATTTCGAAAAATATATATTTCGTCGTCAAACTTGAAAATTCATAACTTCTTCGTTATAACTCCGCTTTATTCCGCTCAAGCGCCACGGATTCGCTTTTAAAGTATATTTTCTAAATATCAAGACCAAAAATTCGTGCTTCATCGTCGGATTTTCCGAAAATCAAAATAAGGACAGACCACTTTTAATACTTATCGAAAATAGTTTTTCTCGTACTAAACCTATTCCAATCCCTTCAAATCAACTCCAAAGCTAATCTAATCCTACCATACACCTTCTTAGGGTGTCATGGTTTCCTAAACATCATCAAGACCAACATATACCAAGGGGATAATTATAGGATGACCTTTATATATATACTCTAAAATCAATAGAAAATGGTATAAACAACACAAGTCTTGCATGTTTGCTAGAAAATGAAGAAATAAATATGAAATGAAGATGAAATATGTAAATGATAGTAATATGCTTACAAGTAAACTTGATGAGGTGATTAGAACAAAGGTTTAACCTAAACACTCTAGGTTTTATTTGAAACCTTAACTAAGAGTGTATGCTAGATTGATTAACTTGAGCTTGAGAAAAATTGATGATCCTTGACACTCTTGATAGAACCGGTTTTGAGAGGAAAGAAGCAAGAGAAAAGAACTTGATCTACTTGAATAATTGAGGTGAAAATGAATGAGTGTAAGAAAAAGGTTGAGTGTAGATCTTTATATAAGAAATTGTTGCCAAATCAAATTAATGCACCACCCTCCCACACATGCGGGTTTTTGGGGATGCATCTCAAATTTTTTTTTTTTCTTTATATAATGTACAATTGTTAACAAGTGTAGGAAAAATGTATAAGCAAAGGTAACTTTGTAAAATTGTAGGTACATTAGTGTATTTAAGGTAGTTTTAGGTAAAAGTAATTTTAATAAATCAAAGTAGAGTATAATGAGATCATAAAATTGTAAAATACATTCCTTGTAAAATTTGAGTGATAAAATAATTATCGTGTCGCTTTTAAGAAAACGTCGTAATAATATAAATTTAACGATTTATGTACAAAATAAATTTAGAACACTAGGTAAACTCAAAATATAGTTTTATAAACTAAATGTAAGTATAAAATATATCGATCATTTTGGAAGCAACGGATTAATTGTTCAAAATAATAACTCACGCGATAACGCTTATTTAATATAAAATTTTCGCTTAATGTGAAATGAAAATCATGAATGAACTAACATGATGCATATTTAATTTAAGAAATGACCGAATTTGAGAATTGTGACATTCACAACATGATTTTTGAGTGCATAACTTCCTTCCGATTCATATCACGCTCACGACATTGATTAATTTGAGACCTATTGATATCAACCTTAGTTGTTATATATTTTGTTGATTTGATTTGATTTGTGTAAGCAAATCGAATATCGAGCGAATCTTTCAAAAGACTACATTCAAAAGACTTGTTTCCTAGCTTGATCTAGTGACGCTCTTGTTTGATGAGTTGCGAAAGTCGAGCTAAGAAACAAATTTACTCAAGTCACTACCTAAAGGTCTTTTGAGGGCTACGTCGATATTGGGTAAGTTTACCCCATCAAATCTAATCACGGGCATGTAATTAGTTGGATGAGGAACCCTTATGCATGAGCATTGACATGATCATTTAGACTATTCGTACGAGCATGAACTTTTAGAACTCTTGTCGAGGTTCGGACCATAGTATCGTTAATCGAATCACGAGGACGTGATTCCGCTAACATGGGAAGAATGTCACAATTCTCAAATTCCGGTCATTTCTTAAATTAAATATGCATCATGTTAGTTCATTCATGATTTTCATTTCACATTAAACGCGAAAATTTTATATTAAATAAACGTTATCGCGTGAGTTATTATTTTGAACAATTAATCCGTTGCTTCCAAAAATGATCCCGATATATTTTTATACTTACATTTAGTTTATAAAAACTATATTTTGAGTTTACCTAGTGTTCTAAATTTATTTTGTACATAAATCGTTAAATTTATATTATTACGACGTTTTTCTTAAAAACGACACGATAATTATTTTATCACTCAAATTTTACAAGGAATGTATTTTTACAATTTTTATGATCTCATTATACTCTACTTTGATTTATTAAAAATTACTTTTACCTAAAACTACCTTAAATACACTAATGTACCTACAATTTTACAAAGTTACCTTTGCTTATACATTTTTCCTACACTTGTTAACAATTGTACATTATATAAAAGAAAAAAAAAATATATTTTTGAGATGCATCCCCCCCCCCCAAAAACCGGCCATGTGGGGAGGGTAGTGCATTAATTTGATTTGGCAACAATTTCTTATATAAAGATCTACACTCAACCTTTTTTCTTACACTCATTCATTTTCACCTCAATTATTCAAGAAGTAGATCAAGTTCTTTTTCTCTTGCTTCTTTCCTCTCAAACCGGTTCTATCAAGAGTGTCACAAGGATCATCAATTTTTCTCAAGCTCAAGTTAATCAATCTAGCATACACTCTTAGTTAAGGTTTTGAAATAAAAACCTAGAGTGTTTAGGTTAAACCTTTGTTCTAATCACCTCATCAAGTTTACTTGTAAGCATATTACTATCATTTTAAATATTTCATCTTCATTTCATATTTATTTCTTCATTTTTCTAGCAAACATGCAAGACTTGTGTTGTTTATACCATTTTTCTATTGATTTTAGAGTTATATATATAAAGGTCATCCTATAATTATCCCCTTGGTATATGTTGGTCTTGATGATGTTTAGGAAACCATGACACCCTAAGAAGGTGTATGGTAGGATTAGATTAGCTTTGGAGTTGATTTGAAGGGATTGGAATAGGTTTAGTACGAGAAAACTATTTTCGATAAGTATTAAAAGTGGTCTGTCCTTATTTTGATTTTCTGGAAAATCCGACAGTAGGCACGAATTTTTGGTCTTGATATTTAGAAAATATACTTTAAAACTAATCCGTGGCAGCTTGAACGGAATAAACGGAGTTATAACGAAGAAGTTATGAATTTTCAAGTTTGACGACTAAATATATATTTTTCGTAAATTTCAAGATACTATTTTTGGTTTGTGCGAGTCAAAACGAGCCTTAAGCTTCACAAATTATTTCGACTTATCAAAATATACTAGTATACTTTGATACGGGCTAAGGACATATAATACGAGAAAGCGGATTTGAAACAACTAAGATATACACGCTTTCATAGAATTGCCGTAACTATTATTTTTAGAAAACTATATTATTTTTACGAGATAAGTGTTACGGTAACTAAAACGACCATGTTGACTACTGCTTTTATCAATGATGTGGAACTTTTGTAACGAGATGTCTTCTAATGAAATTAAGATCACCAAGCATATTTTTCAAAACGACCAACCGCTTGTATAGCGGAGTTGTAATAAATTATTTACGGATGCTTAAACTTTGCCGAAACTCATTTTTAAACCACATCTTAGACAAAATCACCATCTTTAACCCTTATTATCTTTATGTTCGAGACCTTTATGTCGAAAACTCATGAACTGAAACTTCTAGATTTTGATACAACTTTCCAAAACCGTCGAGTTCGTTTCCTAACGATCGACGACACCATTTTACGACTAGTTTTTCAAAGCCATTTTGTCACTTTCATGAAATTTCCAACGACATTATTTTACGGCGAAAGTGATAATTTCACAATAAATCATTAAGAAACTATTATAGGATGACATTTTGACGTAAATACTTGTAAAGTAATTTAAGAATGGTCAAGACGTCAAAAGAGTATTTTTCGACGATAAGTATTATTTTCAAAACTCACAAATGGTATAAATATCATCCGAATCATGCGCATAACATTACATCATGACTTATTGCATATCATATCATTCATAATAGGTCGGCTTCGGATTCACGCTACATTTCGTGTAACCACTTTTGTCATCGCATCTATTCATCAAGTGAGTAATCACACCCCTTTTACCGCTTTTACTATATTTTGGGGCGAAATGCATGAACCGTTCTTGAGCTAAATTGTTTACTACTTTTATTAACTAGTTTGACTAGAACTTGTGAACTTGAAACAAATCCTTGAACTAAATTATAAAATAATGCATTACTTGAACTTATTGAACCGTACATGTTATGACCTTGACCTAAAGTCTCCTATGTTCGGAGCATCACTATAAAGTCTATAATGTTCGGAGCATCACTATAAAGTCTCCTAGGTTCGGAGTATATCTTTGGGAAGAGGCACCCATTATATCTTTGGGAAGAGGCACCCAGTATATCTTTGGGAAGAGGCACCCATTATATCTTTGGGAAGAGGCACCCAACCTAACTTTAGGTAGTGGCACCCAGCTTAATTTGGCTTCATTTGTAGCATCCCTGAATTATTATATTCGTGGTAATATATTGTGAACTATTATGACCGCTTATACTTGACTACTTCATACGCTATATTTTGTGCAATGGGTTGTGAATACAGGTGTTGCAAGTTTTGTATGGGCGAACTTGAACCGAGTGGATTTACAATGCCTTTGCTTTGTGGACTATTTTTCGTTGACCAAAGCTTTGAATATTTCTTACGAGTTTTCTTATTTTGCTAAACATGTTTACTCACCAACTATTTTCATAGTTGACCCGCTTTTCTCTCATGCATTTCGTGTGATCGTTAGTAAGTTTTTCTACCGGTCTTGCATAATGAAGTTTTCACTTGTTACTACAAATCATTATGTAATAGAACGCAATATTTTGGGAACTAAACTTTGTAATATATTTGCCGATGACGGCTAAACAAGTATTGTAATGGCGTATTATTTCTTTTAATCTTAACGTTGGTATGTTCTATTATCTTGTGCTTATGTTCCTCCGTTACACTCGTATTTCATTCCGGAGGGTGTGACAGACCATAGGTAAACGAGACTTTATAAATATTAAAACATGGTCGAAAATCAGATCAATTTTTGGCGCCGCTACGGGAGTTATAATAGGATTTTATTAAGTCTTTTACTTTTGTTTTATTTTGAACTTTCTTGTTCTCTCACGATTTCTTTTTAAGTTTCGTGTACTATGGAGGTTGTAAACATTGATGACCTTACTCTTGAAGATTATTTGGCATTCACTAGGGATGAACAAGGGTCTGAGCTCGTTAGGCGGCTATTAGAGCTAATATCTCGCTTCGAGATCAAAGAACTGCTATGAGGAGCTACGAGCTAACCCTTTTTGAACATGTGGTCGTCTGGATATTATATGACGTTTGTTGATCTTCCATTTGGTTATGCTCCCAGAGGAGTGCCGGTTGAGAGATGTACTTTTTTTCCATCTCCAATGTTTTTTCCACCGGGTTTTCTTGGGAAGGTATTTTAAAGAGGGCCTCGCTTGGCGTATTATACTCCTAGTCGGTCGGTGGCCTTGTTTGGTGTTTCTTGCCCATCGAAGTGGTTTTTTCCTATTGGTGTTCTTGTTACTGTATTTAGCTAGTTGTTCTCGAGCTTTGGCATGTCACAAACGAGTTTTTATTTTTGGTAGTTAAAGCATTGCATAAGGTTAATGTGGTGTCTCAGCCACATTCCATTGTACTTCAATTCTCTGTGGTTAATATATATTTTACCGGGGTAATCTCCTTTACCAAAAAAAAAAAGAAAATTAAGAATTACAATTCTCTCTAATATCAAGGATAAACACTTTTATATCTCTTGTAACTATGAGATATTCCAAAAATTCTATAATAAGCTCATAACTACTAGGAGAACTTTTGCTATATTTTTGAATGTGATAGGATGTTGAAATGAGGCAAAGAATCTTTCTTTTATTGGCCACATTGAGAGCCAAAAGAAAGGGTAAAGTTAAAAGCATTAAGAGCCAAAAGCTCTTCATGCATTCAAAAGTCATACTTCTCCAAAACGTCAAGAAAAAGAAGTACATGAAAATCAAGTACATAAAACCTCACCATCATCTCATTTCATCCGTAAGATAACTAAAAATCTTCTATAATACTAATCTTATACATATCCTTCTAACTTTATACAATATAATGATCTTTCTAACTATATACAATATATATTGAATAAGTCAATACAAATCACTTGACACGCCTTTATCACTTTAGCCGCCTTAATCTTCATCTCGTAGTCTTTAGTACTTCAAGAGTCTTAAGTTAGTACTAACTTACTCTAGAAGTACTAAGCGATTAGTACCGGCAGTTGTAACTTGAACCGTACTAACTCTCGGCTTAAAGATTAAGTATGAAGAATTTTAATTCCCAAAATCCTCCCCTAAACTTGTGATTTACCTCCAAATCATTAAGTTTCTTGAATTAAATCTAGTTCTCCGAGAGGATTCTTCCAAACACTTCACCTTCTTGGTCTTTCACCGCACGAGTATCTTCCTAAGAAGTTCTCTTGCTATCTCATTATGCTCATCCACTAAGAGCTTTGCACCGATCCTCAATGCGAGTGTTTCCCTCGACAATGGATACTCTTTTCCACTAGCATGTAAATATGCATTCCACCTTTGTAGACACATGATTCATTCCACATGAATTATACAATTTCCATGTCAAATCATAAATACCGATCGAAATTTCCATAATTTATCATTTGCATATGGTTCAAACAATCTTTCAACTCTACCCATAGCACTCCTTCTTTGTCATTTGTTGGTTCTATTGAGTTGAACTTTTCTCTAACTAGACTCTATAGCTTTTCTAATTCATCCCCACAAAAGCTTTCCGATATAATCAAAGAACCGATATACCTCGTAATGGTTTCCAACTCGATGATACTCCATTACTTCCTTATGCCTTCGTAATAAATCTCCCACTATAATTGGATACTTGGTTTGTAAGGCTTCAACATTCATTCCTTCTTCGAACTATTATCATCGCCTATTATAGCTCCTCTTGTGACAATTCATTAGCTTTTTACCTTGTTGTTCTTCACCGATACCGAGTCTTCACCATCTTTTGCCTCTTAGAACTTTCTTGATTAATTTCTTCACCGCATCCCTTTTTAACTTTCGTGTGCTAACTTAGGAACTATTCTTTCAACTTCACGCCCATGGGAACAAATATGCTTACTTGTTTGTAAACCTTGTCAAAATTTCTATGACCTCAACAAAGTTTTACCTTTGAAATACTTCATCTTGTATCCAGCCATGCTCTTCATGTAAACACATGTGGTCTCTTTGTTGAGTTATGGTAGGTGGTTTATGATGCGCAGATAACGCGCTCGTGGTAAAAGGAAACTTCCTTTCGTCGAGCAAGTATTTCAACACCCTAGGCAAAGAACCTAATCGTTGTATTGTAGTATCGGGTAAGCCTCTGTATTGTATCGTTCTCTGGGGAATAGGAATGCTAGTAAGAGATGTACTACGCTAAGGTTTGAGGTTGAGGAAGATTATTTTTTATCTTTTATATTTTTTAGAAAGCTATGGGTAAAATCTCGGGGTTTGAATTTGGGGTTGGTACTTCACCGATTACTCTACTTATCTAATTATCTAAACCAAGGGTAGTCTATGTCTATTGATGTGTCTTCGTATGAAGATTAAAAATGTGTTTACCTAGATACTATTACTCCCTAGTTATCTTTTATTGGTGGTTGAATTGTCACGTCCTTATTCTTAACACGCTGTGTCTTCTAAGGTCATAGGGTATGCTTTTATTCCTAACTCTACGAGAATACCTTAAGGTTATTTCCTACGAGATCTCTAGGATTGATAAACTAACACTAAGGTTATCTTTGGATATTTAGCCTACAATTACGCTAGGTGGTTATAAACTAAGGATCACAAAGATTACTCAAGCATTAAAAACACAACGATGACCTAGTGCAATCCTAAGCCAATTACAATTAAGATAAGAGACAACCAATCAATAAATAATAACTAGGTTTCATAGATCTAAGAAAACACACAAGAAATTTAGCCGGACATGTTAAACTTGCAAGCATACACACATACAATTGAAGAAATAATGAAATCAGTGAAGTTAATTACTTATCTTGATGTAAAATAGGATATGAGAACCCTAAAATATTGTCCAAACCAGGTTTTTACTCCACAAGTTTACCTCTTCAAAGTCCGAAAATTGATTTATATATAATTTTACATATGCGACGGCGTCCACCTTATAGTTGGGACGCCGATCGCAATCATTAGTGTTTCGCCTTGGCCAAGTTATCATTGGGACGGCCACGCTGTGGTTGTGATGCCATCGCCTTCACCGTGACGTCGTCTCGAATCTAGATCTAGGCCTTCTAAGAAAAAAGTCTTCGTGACGCCTTACTCTTCAAAGCCTCACGCCGTCAGTGCAAAATAGCAAATTCGCTCCCGAGTCATCACAAAATAGGGACGGCGTCGCCTCTGTTTGGGACACCGTCGTGTAAATCCAAAGACTTAAGTGTCTTGATCTTGACTTAGCCATTTTCTTCATATATTCACTCATTTTCGTCCAAAATGCATCATTCCAGATTTTGCTTCCAAGAGACCTAAAAGTGAAAAGGAATGAAATTAAGTAGTAACGGATATAAAAGTGGGCGATTAAGGGATTAAATGACCCCTTAAAAGTGTCGTTTTAAATCCTTATCAAATATCCTTACTTTGGTATTTGGTTGTCCTCACAAATGTGCTTTAGCCAATCAATTTATAAGTTGTGGGCATAAAGCATTGGTTTAACATAATTCATAGCAAGTAAAAGCACCGCAATAGTTATAACAAGCACGGAAATTATATACTAGCACCTCACAAGTGGTGTTTGATTCTCTCATCTCTCGGATGTATATGAAATATAGCAAATGAAATGGAAGATAAACACTCATTAACCAAATATAGTACATAGATTACAATAGGCTTGAGACTAGATCAAACCTCCACCGCTTTGGTAAGCACCTAGGAACAACTATCTAAGAGGTCTTTTAAATGGTTGTAACGTTAGGCTTACTGTTAGGGAAACAAAGGGTTTGGTTGGATAGGCGATTTAGTGGTGGCAAGTCAAAATCTTTATGTTACAAGCATGAAAAGAATGGCGTTGCTAAGCCAAGACTCGACTCTCTAAACTTTAGATAACTTTGAAACAAACAAACAAAATATAAAGATAGATGTAGGATCGTAGTCCCGTATATATATATATATATATATATATATATATATATATATATATATATATATATATATATATGTAGGGTTATTTTCAAAACCAAGAAAAGGTCGAGAACCGCGAGAACCACCTTCTTACTCTTAATAATGCATAATGTACATCATATCAATGCAAGATGGCATTTTTGAAAATATCAACAACTTATTTCAGAAAAAAAATAAAAAATAAAGGGCAAATTAGGTATTGTCATTCTTCATAAAAATAGGATCCCATAAAAATAGAATCAGTTACATATTAAAATGACTCACCACATCCATACGTCTTTATCCATTCTTCCTAAGACCTAACAACCACCACTCCATTTCATCATCACAAAATCACTGGAAAAATCCACCACACGAGTTACCACCACCATCCTTAGCAACATCCATACGTCTCTATCCATTCTTCCTCAAGATCTAAGTAACATTCAATTAATTTGGGTTGTCTGCTGAATTGTCAAAACCTTTTAAGGTTTTTCGATTTTCATTTATTTGATTCTAGTAACAGATCCATGATTGAGTATCTCCGGTAAAAAAATGGAACACTATACTTTTGTTTAACTACGGTTGTATACTTGTTGGCTTTTTAATTAAGTAATCTAAATATGTATTCTAATTGGGTATTTGGTTTCATATGTGGGTTTCATTGTTTTCATGGTTTATTCACTTGCAGTTCGTTAGAGATAAAACATACTAGATTTGGTATTTATTATTATTATTATTATTATTATTATTATTATTATTATTATTATTTTTAATATTGATGAACACCAATTGTTGTTACCAACATTGCAATTTCAATAAGACAATCATACGTGCACTATATGATTTTCTTGTTTATATTGTTATTGATATGTTGACGGTTGCACGGAGATGGAACATTTATCTAGGTATAGCATTAGTAAATTTGTTAGGATGTTTTAAAATAAATATTGTTTTTCTTTCTTGTTGTTTGGAACAAAAAATCTGTATTTTGATCAACATGCACATGTATTTCGGTCAAGATGCACATGTATTTTTATGCAATAGTCGGTTTAAAAGATTAAGCACATGTATTTTTTTTGTCTATTTACTTTCGATCTCAAGATTCTGCAAGGTTTAATTATGTTTAAATGGATTCTCATTGTGAAATAATTTAGAATTTGTATTTCTCCTTTTCAGTTTCTATAGTTAGTAATTACCAGTTTAAAAGCATTATGTTTTGATTTCATAGGTCTTTTGTTTTATTGTGTTAGAAAAGATCACGGAGAAGATACATACAAGCGGATGCGGATGGACAAAAGTGCATATGTGCATGCAATGCAATCAAGAGTGACTAATGAGAAGAAATACATGTGCATCCGTGTAACCGAAACCCAACCGTGTTAAATATTACGGAGTATTAGTTCACACGTGCATAGACATTTACAACGTATTTTTATTTTATATGATGTTAGATACATGTATATCTAAGGTACAATGCAGTATAAAGATGTATTTATTTTTATGCACATGTGTATGGTGGCTAGAATAATAAATTGGTCATGAATGGAACTTCCTTATTTTTTAATCTACTACTTCACGTATTTTTCAGTATAATGCTCTTTTTTCTAGCACATGAACATATCTCATTTTTTTCTAAGCTTGTAAAAAAGCAATGCACATGTGCAAAGCCCATTAAGAGAAGACTATACATGTGCACACAAAAAAATAATAATTAAAAAAAAAAAAAAAAACTTGCTTAAAAAACTCAGGATCATAAAAAACGTTTTCTATAAAAGAAATTTTCAAAACTAAAAAATATATTTTTACCATTATACCCTTTTGAATTAAATAAAAAAGTTAATATCCAAAAAATATGATTGGTTGACGCTTGCTTACGCAGCTTCGACCTTTTTACTGCTCGAAAAGAACCCTTCCCTATATATATATATATATATATATATATATATATATATATATATATATATATATGCATACATTTTACTCTACCATCCTCTACGATAACATCAAAATATAAGGGATTTATACGCACATCCCTACACTTGAGTTTTTATTACTCTAACACTAATTTGACCCGAATTGAAAAGATAAAAACACTTGGAGTACATTATTACGTAAATAAAGGAATTTGAATTTAACGCTCTTTCCGGCACTCCATAAAAATTTAACTTTACCTATGAGTCCCAATCGTCCCAAAATCTGTATACAAAAGATATGACTCGACTTAGCAACCATGCAAGTAACTAGATAATTGAACCAACAATAATGCACTAAAAGTGAGTGCATACAAGGTAGGCTAAGGCGATTTGGGTGTACATTTGGGGTGGATTGTAAAGAATGCTCTTCATTGACATTCCGAAAACCAAACATCACGAAACCGCGGAAGGATAGGCTCGAGGGGTTAACTAGGGGTATCGTGTACTAAAGATGAGTACATCGCAGGGTGTGGGGAATTACTCAACCGATGTGGAAGAAGTAATTATAATACGGGTATCAAACAAGGGTTATCCTAATGCCTATTATCATTTAGTTATTCCTAACTACACAAGTGTAGTCTCACTAGCGATCTCGGAATGCATCACAAAACAAGTTCTAGAATCTATTATACCGCTGAGACACTCTCGAAGCATTAAAGGTGAATGCTTTAATTCCTATAGGTCTGGGGCGAACCTCACATTTGGGGTGGAATTTGAGTGGTAAAGGGTTTTGTGCTAGTCATATAACTCCTATCCATGAGATAATGTATTAAGACTAAAGACCCAACCGTATAAGTCATGAAATTTTTTAAATTTGGCTTAAATTACCCTAACAAATATCTCTCATGGTTTATTACACAAATAAAATAGGACAAGACAAATGATCAAGGATAAGCATAGTTTCAAAGTTCCATTTTATTCTCCCTCTTTACATTTAAACCAACATTGTCCCCAATGTTCCCAAAAGTATCAAAGTTGTGATAATGGAAGGTAATTAAAGAGAAAGAAACTAATACTCCCCGATTTGCTCGGCATGATCCGTGTGAAGTAGTGGTTAAATTCTTTTCAAGAAGAATGTATGCGTGATAAGGTCCATCCAATCTTATATTTCTTCTTCTTAATAAATAAAACCTGCACACTTTAAGAAAAATAGACAAAACCTTCGCGTAAAATCAACGGTAAAATTATATATGACTCTACTAAACTAGGATATAATGCTTGTGGAATGGATGTTTGCGATTTTCAGAAAATTAAGACCGAGAAGTTCCAAAATTTATAAGTAGCACGTAAAACGAGAAAGTAATAGTCGCTTTACTCCTCTTGACGTCGTCAGTTGTAATCTGACGCCGTCGATTATCCCGACAGAACCGGTCTCATGCGTGTTTTCTCGAAAAATAACACCTTTAAAATCAAAAAATTCCTGCAAAACATCCATTATGACTTGATACAAGCATTTGACTCTAACAAACACACTCGACATCACCACCATCACCCCTAACTTCGTCAATCACCATTGATGGCCTGGTATGTGCATCGTTTTGTACAATCAGTGGCACCATCCATGGGACCCACAACAAAAAGTCCCGTTTTTCGAGTCAAATAACTATTTTCCATAAATAATGGTCGAATTCAACCTTAATTCCCTACATCCTTGTTACCTAATGGTAGCACCATTGAAATATCAACTTTTATCTCAAATAACGAGAGTTTCCACCAACCACAAACTTTACGTTTACCCTTCAACAACCTCTTTCGGGTTTAAACGGAGCAGTCTCTGTTACGGCCTCTGTTATGTTCTGATTTGGAGAAGAAGGAGCCTCTGTTTGGCTTCATTTAAGATGAAGGGTCAATGTCAGCGACCTCGGTGGAAATCTTTGTGACCTCTGTCAAAACCTTTGTTTGGGTTCAATTTAAGAAGGTTCAAAGTCAATAGCCTTCGTAAGAGCCTCCGTTGCAACCTCTGTTGTGGTCAGTTTTGGAGAGAAGGTTTAATAGACTTAGTAGAGCCTGTTTGGGTTCATTTTATGAAGAGGGTTTAAATTCAACAACCTTCATATGAGCCTCCATTTTGGTTTGTTTTACAAAGAAGGTTCAAACTCAATGACCTTCATAAGAGCCTCTGTTTGGGTTCCTATTATGAAAAAGGAGCTCTGTTTTTAAGAGCAAGGGTCAATTCAAGAACCTATTTGGTAATCTTTGTGATCTTTTTCGAGCCTCAGAAATCTTTGTAACCTCTGTTACAACATCCGTAGAAAGGTTTTGGAAAGGAGATGCTTTGAAATGCGTAAATCTTCATGTATTTATAGGTGTAAAAACCCAATCTGAGCTACGGTGTGACTCTATGAAATAGTTATGTCGTAGTTCTTCATCAACAGAAATACCGATGCTTATCCGTGGTTACGGCATAACCTGAGCTGATGATTACGCCGTAGTCTTCATAAAATATCAATTACGCCATATCATAATCTGTTTGTTATGGCGTAGTCTCATTACGGTATAACTCTGTTAGCTTGTTATGCCGTAGTATTCGTAAATATAATTACGGCGTAACTCCATTACTTAGTTATGCCGTAGTCTTCGTGAATGTAACAATAATCCGACCTTGAGCTCAAAATTGTCCAAATACCGCTTCTTCATAGTAAATCACTCCTGAAACAAAATAAGAAGGAATAAGGACGATCATAATAGCATTTTAAGCATAATAAATATGTCAATAAAGGGGGAAACTAGCACTTAGAATATCAGGATTATTGGATGTTATCAAATATCCCCCCATGCTAGAATAATTTTTAGAGCTGAACACCTCATTAAACTGGATGAAACACTCTACGCTCATCCTAATCTAAGTGTTTAGTTTCGGGTGATCACCGATTGCACCGACATAGTAAGTATTTTATCATAGGCTTGGCAATAACGCACATCTCCACCACTAGAGCTAAGGTCAAGACAATTTTTACAAGGAAATATTGGGTTATAATGTTTCAAAGGTTTAGGGTGTTGCGCCATTACTAGCGTCAGAAAATCAATGATACATGACCAAATCCATGGCCAAGATACCAAGGATTGCTCGCTTCATTACCTAGACACGCTTCCTGACAAAAGGGTAAGGTAAGACATGGATAATTTAATGGGTGAAAAGAAAAGAAAATAAATAGTCTTAGCTTAAACCAGTCGCCACCGCCAATCGCTCATTCAAGGTTTAACTTCAAGGTATAGAAACCGATCATGATGCGCCGGAGAATGCACCATTAGAGGACATCATGATGAATACATTTCCTGCTCCTCGAAACGTTGGTACCTTGACCAACTCCAATCTTCAAATGTAATAATAAGACGGATGGCGTAGATCTTACTGTCCCTATGAAAGTGATTGAAGAGTTAAATTCTCTTTTTGATAATACCTTGTATGGTTACTTTCTAGGTAAACGGGTTGCCTTCCTGGTGATGGACTATTATGTACGTAATGCTTGGGGTAAGTATGGTCTTCAAAAGTTCATGATGAATGCTAAGGGTTCTTTTTCTTTAAGTTTGCTACTAGGAAAGGTGTTGATGATGTTCTTCAAATGGTCCGTGGATGATCCGTAATGTTCCTATTATTCTTAAAATTGGACTATCAACACCAATTTGCTTAAAGAGGATTTAACCAACATTCCAAAGTGGGTTAAATTCTATTAGGTTCCCATTGCTATGTTTTCCAAGATGGTCTTAGTCTCCTAGCTACATTGATTGGTATGCCTAAGATGTTAGACTCTTATACTAGCCAAATGTGTTTGGAATCTTGGAGCCGTAGTATCTTTTCTCATTGCCTAATTGAATTTAAATGCGGATGAGGCTCTCAAAGAGAGTCTTATCGCGCCATTCCTTAATTGATAATCGTGGGTTTTCTATTGAAATGATTCGGGTTGAATATGAGTGAAACCACCTCGGTGTGATACTTGCAAGATTTTTGGGCATCTTGGGGCACTTGTCCTAAATATGTCCTCATAATGTACACCTTCACATAAGAATGATGATGGATTTCAGTCATCAAAGGTAAGCGCATCGGTAAGAATGGTAGTCAAAATGCTCTCGAAAAGGTGGTTTTACTAAGTCGAATGTTGGGCTTAAGGTTCGAGATCAACCAAAGGCTCCTACGGTGACTAAGAAGGTGGATGGTACGAAAAAGGTGGTAGATGTAGCCAACAATAGTGGAATTACTACCACTAATGCGCTTGCGCCTTATTATGGTTGATAATCGATAGTAGTGTGCCTACTAATGTTATTACAAATGAAGGGACTCCGCTTTGAGCCTAGTCCTTCAATGGCTACTAACAAGGAGGGGTCTTAACAGAATGGTAGTATACCATAAGTTCCGATTGTGGTGGATGATAAAATGAAGGAGCCACCGGTGGTTTCTAGTGGGCAGGAAGTGGTCAGCCTTCTTCTTTCATTTATGCTTCTCCACTAAAAGGACTAATCCGTTCTCTAAAGTGGGAGAAATTGTTGTTTCTAACGTTGATGATGACCAAGTACTCCCGAGGATAACCCGATGGCGAATTTTGTTGCCTGGAGGTGGTGGATATGAACATGAAGATGAAGAGGATTATGATGATTATACTAGCCACGTCTCGATCTCCCACATGAATTAAATGACTTTAAGCTCAAATGGCGTGGTAAAAGTAGTCTTGGTTTTCGATATTGATAGTATATCTCCGTGAGTTGGGATTTATTGTTTTATTTTGAAAATTGGAAGTGCATTATGTAAGTCCGCCCATGTAATAATTTGAGATATGAGATGTTACTCATATCCTTTGTAGATTTAAATGTTTTTGGAGTAATAATATTTACGAGTCATCTTGACCTTTACCCAAAAAATAAAATAAAATCCAATCTTTAAATGTGATCAAGGTAGGCGTCCTCAATGCTAATGTCATATGATCACATAGTGCTATAACAATTCGCACTTTTATCAATAAGAACTAATCCATAATAATAATTTTTAACCTAGTACAATGATAACTCATCCCCACTGAGATGAACATAAAGGAAATTATGGGGATCTTCAATGATCTTCAATAGATGACTTTGATTTAAGCGTGATTTCCAAAACTTTTACTCAAACCTTGAACTAGAATAACAAATACTTCCGTGATCATAATATAAGACTATATGGTAGGATAAGGTGAAAAGGTGTAACAAAATGAATATGAGTTAAGAAATCAAAAGGATAGGCTCAAAAGGGTATAACTAGGGGTATCTTGCACTAATGATGAGCGCAACAAAAGGGGTTATCACGGAGGTCAAAAGTCAATGCGACTAGTCGATAAACGCACACAAGTGAACACGTATGGTCTATTTGATTTAATCCTAAAACATTTGCCTCTTCGAATTACCTTTTCCAAATAAATCAAGCTAACTTGATACACTACTCGTCTATGCTCTCGTAGTTCTTCATCAACAGAAATACCGATGCTTATCCGTGGTTACGGCATAACCTGAGCTGATGATTACGCCGTAGTCTTCATAAAATATCAATTACGCCATATCATAATCTGTTTGTTATGGCGTAGTCTCATTACGGTATAACTCTGTTAGCTTGTTATGCCGTAGTATTTGTAAATATAATTACGGCGTAACTCCATTACTTAGTTATGCCGTAGTCTTCGTGAATGTATGAATAATCCGACCTTGAGCTCAAAATTGTCCAAATACCGCTTCTTCATTGTAAATCACTCCTGAAACAAAATAAGAAGGAATAAGGACGATCATAATAGCATTTTAAGCATAATAAATATGTCAATAAAGGGGGAAACTAGCACTTAGAATATCAGGATTATTGGATGTTATCAAATATCGCCCATGCTAGAATAATTTTAGAGTTGAACACCTCACAAACGGGATGAAACACTCTTACGCTCATCCTAATCTAAGTGTTTAGTTTCGGGTGATCACTCGCTTGCAACCGACATAGTAAGTATTTTATCATAGGCTTGGCAATAACGCACATCTCCACCACTAGAGCTAAGGTCAAGAAAAATTTTACAAGGAAATATTGGGTTATAATGTTTCAAAGGTTTAGGGTGTTGCGCCATTACTAGCGTCAGAAAATCAATGATACATGACCAAATCCATGGCCAAGATACCAAGGATTGCTCGCTTCATTACCTAGACACGCTTCCTGACAAAAAGGGTAAGGTAAGACATGGGATAATTTAATGGGTGAAAAAGAAAAAGAAAATAAATAGTCTTAGCTTAAAACCAGGTCGTCACCGCCCACCGTTCATTCAAGGTTTAACTTCAAGGTATAGAAACCAGATCATGATGCGCCAGGAGAATGCACCATTAGAGGACATCATGATGAATACATTTCCTGCTCCTCGAAACGTTGGTACCTTGACCAACTCCAATCTTCAAATGTAATAATAAGACGGATGGCGTAGATCTTACTGTCCCTATGAAAGTGATTGAAGAGTTAAATTCTCTTTTTGATAATACCTTGTATGGTTACTTTCTAGGTAAACGGGTTGCCTTCACGTGATGGACTATTATATACGTAATGCTTGGGGTAAGTATGGTCTTCAAAAGTTCATGATGAATGCTAAGGGTTCTTTTCTTTAAGTTTGCTACTAGGAAAGGTGTTGATGATGTTCTTCAAAATGGTCCGTGGATGATCCGTAATGTTCCTATTATTCTTAAAAATTGGACTATCAACACCAATTTGCTTAAAGAGGATTTAACCAACATTCCGGTGTGGGTTAAATTCTATGAGGTTCCCATTGCTATGTTTTCCGAAGATGGTCTTAGTCTCCTAGCTACATTGATTGGTATGCCTAAGATGTTAGACTCTTATACTAGCCAAATGTGTTTGGAATCTTGGAGCCGTAGTATCTTTTCTCGCTGTCTAATTGAATTTAAGGCGGATGAGGCTCTCAAAGAGAGTGTTACTGTGGCCATTCCCTTAATTGATAATCAGGGGTTTTCTATTGAAACGATTCGGGTTGAATATGAGTGGAAACCACCTCGGTGTGATACTTGCAAGATTTTTGGGCATCTTGGGGCACTTGTCCTAAATATGTCCCTCATAATGTACAACCTTCACATAAGAATGATGATGGATTTCAGTTGTCAAAGGTAAGCGTATCGGGTAAGAATGGTAGTCAAAATGCTCCCGGAAAAGGTGGTTTTACTAAGCGAATGTTGGGCTTAAGGTTCAAAGATCAACCAAAGGCTCCGGTGACTAAGAAGGTGGATGGTACACGTAAAAGGTGGTAGATGTAGCCAACAATAGTGGAATTACTACCACTAATGCGTTTGCGCTTCTTATTATGGTTGATAATTGATAGTAGTGTGCCTACTAATGTTATTACAAATGAAGGGACTCCGCCTGAGCCTAGTCCTTCAATGGCTACTAACAAGGAGGGGTCTCAACAGAATGGTAGTATACCATAAGTTCCGATTGTGGTGGATGATAAAATGAAGGAGCCACCGGTGGTTTCTAGTGGGCAACAGGAAGTGGGTCAGCCTTCTTCTTTCATTTATGCTTCTCCCACTAAAAGGACTAATCCGTTCTCTAAAGTGGGAGAAATTGTTGTTTCTAACAGTGATGATGACCAAGTACTCCCAGAGGATAACCCGATGGCGAATTTTGTTGCCTCTGGAGGTGGTGGATATGAACATGAAGATGAAGAGGATTATGATGATTATACTAGCCACGTCTACGATCTCCCACATGAATTAAATGACTTTAAGCTCAAATGGCGTGGTAAAAAGTAGTCTTGGTTTTCGTATATTGATAGTATATCTCCTGTGAGTTGGGATTTATTGTTTTATTTTGAAAATTGGAAGTGCATTATGTAAGTCTGCCCATGTAATGGGCTGAGATATGAGATGTTACTCATATCCTTTGTACTAAAATGTTTTTTGGAGTAATAATATTTACCAGGTCATCTTGACCTTTTACCCAAAAAATAAAATAAAATCCAATCTTTAAATGTGATCAAGGTAGCGTCCTCAATGCTAATGTCATATGATCACATAGTGCTATAACAATTCGCACTTTTATCAATAAGAACTAATCCATAATAATAATTTTTTTAACCTAGTACAATGATAACTCATCCCCCCACTTGAGATGAACATAAGGAAATTATGGGGGATCTTCAATGATCTTCAAATAGATGACTTTGATTTAAGCGTGATTTCCAAAACTTTTACTCAAACCTTGAACTAGGACGAACAATCACTTCCAGATCATAATATAAGACTATATGGTAGGATAAGGTGAAAAGGTGTAACAAAAATGAATATGAGTTAAGAAATCAAAAGGATAGGCTCAAAAGGGTATAACTAGGGGTATCTTGCACTAATGATGAGCGCAACAAAAAGGGGTTATCACGGAGGTCAAAAAGTCAATGCGACTAGTCGATAAACGCACACAAGTGAACACGTATGGTCTATTTGGTTTAATCCTAAAACATTTGCCTCTTCGAATTACCTTTTCCAAATAAATCAAGCTAACTTGATACACTACTCGTCTATGCTCTCGAAGTGATGTAAGAGCCAAGTTCTAAAGTCTACAATACTATTGGCACACTCAAAATTTGGTAGATTTGGGTAAAATAGGGGAAATGGAAAGACTAAATCTCACCACTTAAATTAAAGGTTATTACGTGCTCGACTTCATGTAATTCTAGATTGGCTAAAAACATGACACAATTTTTCAAAAGAGCTTAATTTTTTAAAACCATCTAGAAAATTAGGGCAAGTAAGCTAAGTAAATGCACAATTTATTTCTATTCCTATCCCCTCTTGAAGTGTACAAAGTCCCTTTTATACGAAAATAAAAAGGAAAAGAAAATAGAAATGAAAAGAACTGAGAAAGAAATGAACTCCTCTCAAATGCTTGTCAAGGAGGTTTACTAAAGGTCGAAAGTCGCTATGGCGTAACTTATATGGGTGACTACGTCGTAACTTAAGTGGAGTTAAAACTTAACTCTCTTAGTGAAGAGTTCTGGCGTAAATCGATGAACCGCTTCTGTTGTAACTATCTCTCCAGAATAGAACGTGCACAAACACTTATGGGAAAATTGTACCTATTGGTACTTTTGATCAATACCATAAATAATAAACATCCTAAGATTTAAATTATTACAAACATAATAATTTTGTTTTAAATTTTTTTGAAATTGTTCAAGAGACAAGGGAATTAATCCTCCCTGCTGAGGTCATGCTACATGGATTGGTATTCGGATGGGTCGAACGGGGTACTCGTGGTGCTTCCTGGGGTTGACTGAGGATTTATGAAGGCTACACCATGCTTGACTCAAATTTCGGGAATATCCTGTTGGTAAACATATGGAGCTTCGTGCCAGTGGGGGTAGGTGATGTGCATCTCTTGGAGCATCTGGCTAGTCCGGTTTGTGCTACAATTGAAGAAGTCTTGTTGGAGCTCTTGCACCTGTTAAATGTACCTGAAAAGCCATCAAATTGGGTGCTTAACCCATACAAACCTGTAGCCAAGCTATCGATCTCCTCATTGAAATAGCTCTATATATGATCGAGCCGTCCATCAATCCTATTCAATCTATCCCCAACATTTAAAGTAGCCCTAGATCGAACCCTTGGGGCCTCCTCCTCGGCTCCCATCTGGATACCACTTGCACCACTACCACTGGCTTGACTTGCTCCTTCTCCTCTAAGTGGAGCATCTGGCATCAACTCTGCCTCACCAAACCATTTAAGCGACAACTCCCATACTCGACTAGCTTGTTTTTCCCGATCAAGCAAGTTTCCTTACCACGGGTTACCAATGACAAAGCTTAAGGACTCATCAACCCGAAACTCTTTTCCAGCTTACAAATCAAATAAGCCCCTTGAATCATGCTCTTTGTAGTGAAACCTTTAGCTCCGGAAGACATGAATTTGGCCAAGTACCAAGGAACATCGATCAAATTTGCCCCATCTATACCATGAAGCAGATATAAATCATCCATAGTCATCTTCTCCCTTGCAGAATGCCTACCTTTGATTGAGCATGCTATGAGCCTATGAGCGAAATGACGAATGGGACTTCTGATCAATGTGTATGAAGGGGGTGCCTTGAGTTGTACCCCGGAGTGGAAGATACATTATTGAAGTAAGTAATTGGGTTGTATCCATATGACCTAAACCTCCAGCACTGGTCATAAAATTCATCCCAAATAACGTTGCCAAAATCTCTATCATTATACAAACCCATCTGGACCATAATTTGTCTCAAAGTCAATTCTCTTTTCACTCCTCCGAGTTGAAAATAGAGTGAGACTTCATCGATGTCGGTAACCTCATTAGAGAATTCAACAGATGCCAAGAACTCTCTAACATATTCTGGTATGACGGGCTCTTTGATTTTGAAAAGCCTCAACCAAGCAGAGCAAGTGAATGAACATGTATCCCTAGTGTACTTCACTTTGCAAAATAATTTAGCATCCTACACGCTACTCCATTGTTGACTGTTTCGAACTCGGTGAAATCGATAGCTTCGGGTGTGTCAATTTCTTTTTTAGCCAATTTCTCGTAATCGGCCCGGCATGTCTTTCTTCCTTCAAAATCATATTTCATGAATCGTACTCATTGGGAGAGGGTGTTATTCTTGTTTCCTGAAAGAAAATGAAACACAGATTAAATATTGGATACTGATATGCAGTTACGGAGTAATTGAAGGAATAATTACGTCGTAACGGGCATTACGACGTTACACAAACTTTTGGTTACGCCATAATACGATCACAAAACACAGCTACGGCTTAATCTAATCCCACGATTACGCCTGTAATTTTCCCAAGTTCTCAAATGTACCCATGGTCACGACCATCAATAGATTACGCCGCAACTATCAAATTTTATCCAAGGTAAATAAAACCATAATTTTAATTAATGTAGTGATGCTAGAATGCGTCTAGACCATAATATTTCCATTTAACCAAAAAAACTTTATTTTTTATTGATCAAACCGATCCAAACAACCAATAAGGTTTTAACATGATTCAACAAAACATGGGAGATTAAACTAAATCATAAATTAAACAGGTCAATAGCAACAATTATTACGATAGAAGCAAGATCCCCAAATATGAAAATATAAACCCTAATTGAAAAATAATAGTTGAAGGAGAATCAAAAGAGTAAAGATGGATCGTACCAGCCATTTAGCAATTGCAAGAACGAGATAATACCACGAAATTTTTTAGGAAGATTTTCACTGCAGTGATCGCAGTTAAAAGGTTTGGTAAAAATATAATTGCTCAGCCGTAGCTGAGATTTTATACCATCCTAAAGTTACGGCGTAATTCAAAGTTAGGGTTACGCCATAATTAGTTGTTAATTATTAAAATTATATTATTATATAAAAGTTATACCATAACTTTAATAAAAGTTACGCCGTAACTAATAGCTTCAAAGAAAATATTGAGAGATATAACAGAAAATTTTAATACAAGAGAGTGAGATACGTACCTTAACTGGAGAGTATTCACGTCTTTTAACATAGGTTAAAATTATAAATTCATACCTTAGATCTTTCATTAACTGCTCCCCGGCAGCTAAGATACTAAGAAATAAATAGGATAAGTTGATAATGGTATGATAAAATGGATAGAATTATCCTAATTACACAGAAGTAGGAGTCAGGATAAAGAGATAAAAGAGTAAAGCTTAACCAAGATTATAAATATGTTTTAATTCTCAATATTTAGGCTCAATATAGTGGGTAAATATCGCCACACTCCTTTGATCAATTCGTCTTAGCCTATGATTCTTAGACCCCTCACCTAGATGACTAGGTCACCTGGGATCATTCAGAATTCTAATAGCAACCATTAAGAACCACATCTACTAGACCTAGTCTATGGAAACCCGGCCGTTAGGAACTTAGATTTCCCCTAGCTTCTTAAATACCTCCACTTGATAAGTGATCATTTGGTCAGTTCGCACACGAAGAATGGTTGTACTATGGCCATTTCCTTCCATACCCCACAACCTAGTTAGTTGAGGTTAGTTGGTCAATTCTCCCAACCCTCTAGATACTAACAAGCTTATAAAAGTTTCAAACTAGCGTTCTATGATAAGACTAAGTAGACATCCATAAAGAAAGATAAAGAGGATAAATAACATAAATATAAACTTGAGTTAATAATATAAATCCATAGTATGATTTCTAGAAAAACATAAACGAATTCAAACTCGAATACAAAAGAAATCGTAGACGAGAACTTTGTTCCTTATGCTCCTAAGCCATAATTCTTCTTACAGGGTTGATCTCCCAAACCCTAGAAAGGTTTGGAAAAGGAGAGATGCTTTGAAATGCAGAGATCTTCATGTATTTATAGGTGTAAAAACCTAATCTTAGCCACGACGTAACTCTATGAAATAGTTACGCCGTAGTTATTTATACATAGAAATACCGATGTTTATCCGTAGTTACGGTGTAACCTGAGCTGATTTTTACGTCGTAGTCTTCATAAAATATCAATTACACTTTTTCACAATCTGTTTGTTATGGCGTAGTCTCACTACGGCGTAACTCTATTAGCTTGTTACGCCGTAGTCTTCATAAATATAATTACGGCGTAACTCCATTACTTAGTTATGCCGTAGTCTTCGTGAATGTAAGAATAATCCGACCTTGAGCTCATAATTGTCCAAATACCGCTTCATCATAGTAAATCACTCCTGAAATGAAATAAGAAGGAATAAGTTGTCAATAAAGGGGGAAATTAACACTTAGAAGGATTATTTGATGTTATCACCAATGCATAACCAAACACTATTAGTTACAATAAGAAGCAAAATTTTTATTGATCGAATTCATGTTCACAACTATTACAAAGTTTCCTAACATCTAAACATAGGATTAGCTAGACCCCCACCCCCTTTTCCTATCATCCTTTTCTTTCATTTCCTTTCTTTTCCTTCAGATGCTTAAACACAGCTTCAAGATTTTTAATCCTTTTTCTCAAATCATAAATCTTTGATAACCCGATGTCGGTATCCTCTTTATTGTCCTTTTTAACATTCAAAAGCTTTTCAATACAACAATATTATTTCCCTAACTCACCGTACAACGCCTTCCCCTTATCTTTTTGTGTCATTCTTAGTGATTTTGTTTATGTGTGTTGCGGGAAAATAGGGGTGGGTCTGCTAGTAATTAAGGTTTTATCCAACTGAAGAGAGAGGGATAAAATAAAAGGTTAATAGGGTTAGATTAACTGAGGTGTAGTCAAAATGTTATTTGTCTATTATGCCCTTAGAAATATAAGCCTAAATTAAGCTTAGTATGAGATGTTTTTCTCGATAATGTTGATTTGATAGTGTACGGTAAATTTCTACTATATAATGACGGCTTTTAACTGTCCAAGGCATTTATTGATGATATAATGCTTTATTGTTAATTATTCATATATCATCAATTTTTTTTGAATTTATTATTTGTGTTTAGTTGGCAATTAACTAAGTTCAAAAAATGGCTAAGAATTCAAATAATATTATGAGAACCAAATATAAGAGATATAATCCAAAACGTCCTAATTCAAATATATGAATCAGAATTAATTAAAAAAAAATGAGTTGAAAATCTACTCAATTACACTTTTTCCAACTAAAAACATACACAAACCCATTTGGTTGAAATATAGGCATTCCATATAATCTTTAGTTTGTTAAAGAGTTTAAAACCTTTTCCTAACTAAAGACTTATGGAATGCCAAATTCCAACCCAAACTAACTTTATCTATGAATTTCAATCGAATAATATAAGTTAACAATAACAAATGAGTATCAATATTTATAATAAAAATAAAAAGAGTATAAAGAGTACAAAAAGGATACATACAAAAATTGTGATATAATCCAAAACATCATAATTCAAATATATGAATATCTCATTCAGACTTTTTTCAACTGAAAACATATACAACCAAACTGAAGACGTATGGGATGCCAAATTGCAACCCAAAGTAAGTATATAGACGTATGATAAAAAGTTTTAAACCTTTCCCCAACAAAAAACTTATGTTATGCAAATTCTAACCCCTTCTAACTTTGTATATGGATTTCAATGAAATAATATAAGTTAATGGCAACAATATACATACAAAAAGTGTGATGGTACTTAATAGCCACAAATAAGTTTCAATATTTGTAGTCAAAGTAAGAAGAATATAAAAAATACAAAAAGTATTCGTACAAAAAATGTGAAAGTACTTGAATACTTGGTAACCAGCTATTGTTTTAACTAAATAGTGCAAAAAAAGATATATAAAAAGTTGAGTATACTATTAACATAAAATTAATTGTACCTGACAAAAAAAATAATTCTTACATTCAAATCATAATCTTTTATATATATTTTTGACATGACATATATAGATATGGAGTTATTATTGATACTATTATCATGATTAATAAATATTTTCCCTCTTGTTAGTACAATTTGTGCGATGGGTTATAGAAAGCCTAGACGTAGCTTACTAAACGGGCGGTAAGCTTTGGGTGAATCAATCTTGTATTAATTCAAGTAGTTTGGATGGGATCCCCACACAAAGGTAAACCGTTAGTCTTACCGTGGGGACGGACCCCACGATTAGACTCGGCGTGAGAGTAAGCACATTCTTGAGAGGAAAGTAGTAGTATGTGTTATTATGAGAGAGAAAGTTGTATCTTGTATGGGATTAGAGCTCCTTTTATAAGCGAGGTTTGCCACTAGGGCTTCCTAGATTCTCGCATATAGTAGTTAGTTGTCGAGCCGGACCCACAGGGGCAAGAGTTCCATGTTAATCGCGGATGCGGATGTAAGGTGTCTAACGGTTGAAGGTTCACCCGTTATGTGCCTTGTCGCATCTCAAAGCTTCGGACCATAGCCAATTTAACCATTGGGCTTCTTGTATGCCTTGAATTCGTAATCACTAGGCTCGAGCCCAATGTGTGTATAGTGTGTATTGGACCTTGGGCCTGTAATACATACTATCGTCATCATGTTAGGATTTAGCAAATCCGGTTATTAAAGAGTCGGTCACCTCAAGTATATATAATCGTTAAAGCTCGTAGTCGTAGATTATTTAATGTTAAGTAGTATATAGTTAAGTAACACCGTGGAGGACGGACGGATCTTTACCCATTGTATGTCTGATCCACAGCCCGTAGGTGGCGACTTATGTAAGAACTATAAATACTCTCTACCTCCCAAGGTAGAGAGTTGGAGCTCATAATAATACTTTCATTTTCTCTTACTAAGTTCCCAAACGTCTAACTCTTTCTCTCTCTAAAACCTCTTGTATATGCCTCTTTGATCATTGGTTTAGTATGTTTGTGAAATCCAATATGTTACAAATGGTATCAAGAGCCATGGTTTGATCATCTCTCTTACATATCCTTGGATTTCTAGTGGTTTTAGATGGTTTTTTAGTTTGAGAAAGTTTAGTGGTTTTTGCATCATTTGGATCATCTCTAGTGTTAAAGTTTGAATTTTGGGTGTACTTTTGTGTTTAGAATCATTGTTAGTGCTTGGGTTTTGATTTGGTAAGCTTGAATCAACGTGGTTGAGCTTGTTTTGGATTGAAAAGTGTGTTTTGAAGTTTTCATGCTAGCGACTTGGTTCTCGTAGTGTTTTCATCATAGCGACTTGCTTGATAAAGGTAGCGAGTTGTAGTGTTAATTGTTAGCGATTTGGTCCTAGCGACTTGTCTATTGAGACAAGCCAACAAATAGTACAACTTAGTGGATTCTCCACTACGGCCAGCGACTTGGTGAAGTTAGCGACTTGCTTTCAATTTTGTTAGCGACTTGTACGTAGTATTCTTAGCGACTTGGTGTTAGCGACTTGGACCTTAGCGAGTTGCTCTTTAGCGACTTGACCGTGAATCGACTTGACTTGGAGCTTTAGCGACTTGGATCTTAGCGACTTGGTCTTAGCGACTTGGTTCACGATAAATTGGGATCTTAGCGAGTTGCTACTTAGCGACTTGGTGCTTAGCGACTTGGTTCAAGAATTCTTAGCGACTTGGTTGACTTTTGTTTATGTCGGTTTTCTCTTGATTTAGTAAAATCCCGTGAAAGAATCTATTTCCGGTTTAATCATAGAGTTTTAAAATCCCGTGTAATGCTGTTAACATGTCTACCAACGCACCTACAATCATCTCCATTGTTGTTGAGGATGTTCAAGCAATTGGTTCGGATACTCGTCCACCTATGCTTGCCAATCGACTACGACTCTTGGGCGAAAAAAGAGATTCGATGATGATATCGGGGCCTCTAACATTATACTTGTGGTCTTCCAAAAGATATCTACAAGCTTATCAATCACAACATCAAGCCAAGGCGGTTTGGGATAATGTCAAGATGCTTCTCTCGGGTTCGAATTAACCAAGGAAGACAGAGAATCACAACCTGTATGATGAGTTTGAGCATTTCAAGATGAAACCGGATGATAGTGTCTATGAGTACTATGTGAGATTCCATAAGCTTGTGAATGATATGAGGAACATCAAAATGACCATGCCAAACATTCACCGAACTCAAAGTTTGTGAACAACATGAATCCCGAATGGCAAAATTTGTCACATTGTGAAGCTAACCAAAGGATTGAAGAATACAAACTATGAGCAGCTGTATGCCTTTCTTCTTCAAAATGAGAGACATGCTATGTTTGAAAAAGGATTCTTGAGCAGTTCAAAACCAACCAACGAGAACCAAGTTCTTGAAATGATTCAACTACCTTTTACACAAATGTTGGAATTACCACCAAAGATTCTCAAGTTATACCCACGGGTAATGGTAATCACAAACTCATTCCGATCTAATGTTCAAACAAGTCGATGTTGATGCG